>CM055313.2:55057578-55432387 GCA_029255685.2 Silene conica
ATGAAAAACAACATGGACAATAGACCTTAAAAGACTTGTATACTTTGGACTCTCCCGGGTCACTCTTCTCTCATCAAACATGGGTAAACATATATGTGCAAGAGGAGAAGATAAGAAAATGAAGACACTCCCCTAACTGCGACCAACAAATCATGCAATGCAACTAGTATGACAAAAGATTTTAATTACCGTACACACGCATATCAACTTTTCAATGAGTATCACATGCCGAATACTTGCAAGTTATGGTTATGTGAGGTAAAATAGGTAAGAAGAGGCAAAAAACAACATGGAAAAGAGGAGGCACTAGTAGAAAAAAACCCTATCGTGGCACCTTTATCGTGGCGGTTCTAATAGAAACGCCGCCAAAAACCCCAAAAAAATGGCGGGAACAACTTTTTTATGTATGCAAGAGGTCTATAGTGATGGTTTAAGTAAGAACAGCCGTAATAACATAAGTTTTTTTACGACGGTTCCCAATACGAAACACCACTATAGCTCAATTGCGACGGTTCTATTAACAACCGACGTTAAAAATGACACTAAAAAATTGTACAAAATACAATTTTTTGGGTTAAAAACCGCCACAATATTTTTTTGGAATTAATTTTTCACATACGAACTTTACTCTTTCACATTCATTTTTTCATAATATTTCCGCAGCATACCCTTTCTAAACCCAAGCAAATTAAAGCTCCTGTATTAGTGTATTATTACTACTTTTTTTTTACCTAAAATCAAATCTTTCTAAAAACTTGAATGGTGAATTATAATTATTCTATTAGTAAACTAAATTTATTGTTTTAACAATTATTAATATGTTGTGAAATTTTTAGAGTTTGTTAATTATTAATTAGTGAAATTAATTATGAAAGAATTTATCAATTGTTATCAATGAAGGTGGCGGTTCTGGGTTGTGGACGTTGGTTCTAGGTGGTGGACGTTTCGGGGATGGGTCGAGAGTGGCCACGAATGGTGGTCGGTGGTTGTCGAGAGGAGTGTGAAGGCGGAGAGTGCGAGACATGGGGAGGAGGAGTATGGGGATGGAGGTTTGTGGTGGTTCGGCGAAGGCTATAGGTGCAACTTTTATCGGAAACCAGAATTGGTTCCTATAAACCTAAGAAAACCAATTGGTGATCAAAATACATGATTGGATATGGACGAATAATTGGTGAATGGTGATTTGATTCACAATTTAAGCATTTAGGCAGCCATTCATTCATTCTGAGCACAGATGAGGTGTTGGTGGTTGTGGTAGAAGAGGTTGGATGGTGGTCAGCCATGTTTGTTTATTTTTTTGTTTAATTCAGTAAAAATCATTATTAATTTGTTTTTTGTAAAACATAATTAGTTTGGGGTGGTGGTGAGGGAAGTAACGTTGGCCAGCCCCGACCGCCGACCGGAATAAAGGTCCAACGAATTTTTTTCGATCGGAGCAAAGTGGTATTGGTGGTGAAGTGAAATGAGGAAAGTGAAAAAAACAAATTAGGTGGAGAATTGGAAAACAAATGACAAGAGTAAAATTGTAAAAGGCGTATGTGAATGAGTAAAATCCGTATGTGAATGAGTACGACCCTATTTTTTTTTGCGTCGATTCCTAATTAAAACCGACGTTAATAGGAAAAAAAACTTTCATTTCTTCATTATACTTCATATTGATTTATACTCCATTCCTTCGTCTGCCTCTTCTTCATTTCCAACTCCAAAACCTCAAGTCTCCTCACAATAATTCAGCAACAGTAGTTTCCTGTCCTCACGCCGTCCTCGACAACCGCCCGTCACCTACGCCGGCGACTACCAGTCACTATGCTTGATTTAAAGGTACGTATTCTTGTTTTTTAAAGCTATTTTTTGCTTTTGATTTGTGTTTTATATGTTGTTTAATGATAATTTGTATAATTTGGAATGCGTTTTATTTATTTATTATGCAGTTATTGTAAATTTCATAATCTAATTTTAATTTACATATGTTTTTTTTTGCGAATTCGGGTTATGAAAATTGAGGATTTTGTTATAATTGGGTATTTTGTTATACTTCATGTCATTGTTGTTGAATTGTTCTAATTAAGTGATGATAATCGTGTTATCTAGTTAACAGTAAAAACATTAGAATGTAAATGTGAAGTGTAATTGATTTGTCATAAGAGGACTGTAGTGCTTGAATCCTGATGTTGCAAGTTTTCGAAATATCATCCTTTATTACCCATCATTTCGTTTCAGAATTAATTGGACTCTTGACGAATAATCTAATTGACAGTGCGACCCTCACTCGCTCACGGATAGAAGTATCCATTCCACGGAAACATGGGCCTGGTATTGCTGGATATGAATTTTTATGTATAATTGCATTCTACTCAAAATATGTTACATTGTTACAAGTATGATCCTCTTGAGAGTTTTTCAAGCGAGATTCTAATTATTTTCTGTTCTTTAACTGCCAGGCCTTAGAAAAGTTTTTCGAGAATGTCTTACAGGTGTGCTAAACTAGTTGTTTTTCTTTATCCATAAGCGTGTGTAGGATAGGTTCAATAATTATCTTTTATTAACTAGTGGTCTGGTAATATTTCTATGGTACCAGGCTTTTTTGAAACAGGTTGACAAGTATGACTATTATTTACACCGATCTTTTAGATTCTCGTACTTTCTAGTTTATACCCCGGAGCATTTTCCTTCTTTGGGTTCTTTTCTTGACATTGTTACCCCAATTTAACATTTTAAACTCAAGCCATGTCGTCAATGTATGTTGGATTAATTGGTATAGGGTAAATGTGATAATGATCGTAAACATGGATATCAACCGAATCAAGAAGAGCACGCTTTCCTTAAGAGTATTTCGACCCTATTTCATGCCTTGGGTTACACGAAATCCCTTGTAGGATAAGACGGTTGAGGCCCTCTTCATCTAGGCAAAGATAAAGAGATTACTCAATGAAATTTTTTTATCTTGCTTTGTATTTACCAAATCTGAATTTTTCATATGTTAGACTGAATTCTCTTCTTCTATATATACTTAGAATATAAGTATATATAAATGTGGATAAGCATGTTGGTTTTGTACCAAATCCAACTAAATAACCGCCAATCAAGATAAATATCATTTATCATGATTATATCCACTTAACCATGAACTCGATGATTTCGATTATATGAGTGTGCACTCTGCACCCCCTAACTCACATTATATCAATCACAAGCTCATACCGATTTCGGTCTGAAAACCCGAATACACTTAAATGTTTTGTGATCAAAATCACCAACATTCCTCCCCCATTTAAGTGTATCCTTGTTTCCATCAAAACAACAAAGCAACAAATCTATGCATAAATGAAAGTGTCCCAAGGATTGAACTTCCACATTAGTATATTACACATTCCAAATATTCGAGAATCAGGGTGTCCCACGGATTGAACCCTTCAACCCATTTTGAATACATGAAGATAACATACACATAAATTCAAATAACTCCAAAATTTTTATTCTTGACACTTTTAACAGTCATGTGTCCATATTCATTCATGAGCGCATACAAAGCCAAACCCAAAGTTTAAGAAGCGGCTACACTTCACACTCATATAGGTGGATTCTTTTAATCATGCCCTGCAATAACATTTTTTCAAAGATCCTACCATTTTTGCAGGTTCAAGCACATCCTTTCGGGACATTATAAATTATGTGCTTCAGTCTTACATAATAGGCTTTCCACATTGAACTCAGCCTCTAAAATTAGTTAGAGGAGAGTTGGGTGTCCTACCACAAAAGATCAATTTAGGCTTTATCATCCCGATATCCGACTTGTTAAGCAAGTCCCTAGTTGATACTTTATGCAAAGTGATCCACTAGATACATTGAGATCTCATTAAAACAACAACCAAGATCAATCCCCATTTATGATAGTCCATATAATGTGTTATAACAAATACCCCGGTGCGCACCGTTATTCACTATCAAAATCATGGATGAAATTAGTCTAATACTTTAAGTAATACTGTAGATTAATTTCTTAGCTACTTAGCCTTTTAACCGGCTATGCTAACACTACGCATACCAACTCCAATGTCAAACTTATAATGCAAATTCACTTGAAAATCCATATACACATGGTATTTCCCCAAGCAAATACACTACCATTATTAGCTAGTCATTGATAATTCAATAATTTGCATAAAATTACCCCTCTAAGACCGAAGGAAAACCAACATTGGACAAACCATAATTCATGATTTACTTAATACATTTTGACACTTGCCTAATAGTTTGCCAAAGTTGAGTACTAGATAAACAAGTATTCTTACTCCACTTTTCGAACCGCAATAATTAAACCCTTGTGTAAACTTGAGTCATAACTACACTTTTATTATTGGATAAAAGCGTCATATTCAACCATTGAGAGTATTGAACGAAGAATAATAATCTCACCCATGATCCTAATCTCAAGGATCATATTACCTCCCCTATGTCCCTCATATAAAACCATGATAACAAAATCACATTAACAAGTTAAATCATCTTTGATCTATGCCAAAGATCAACTTGTCATTAATCCTACAACAACTGACAACTCCATAGCCGGATTGTCATTAGTTGTACTTTTATTAGTGTTGTCAATTTACCTCTTACATGGCTAAACCACCATGACTCCCTAATCTCACCATGATTATCACAAACCATAATTCCCGAGATTATATGGTAAAATCAATTACATAATCAAATTTTTAAAAACTCTACACAAGACATTAAAATGTTAAACAATCATTACAAGATAGTTAGAACACTAATCAGAATACTATATAACCGATCAAAACACCATTGATCAAAACATCATCTTTTATTTATGTCCTACATGGTTGAGTTCCATCTCCTCATTGAAAATTAGGCTACCTAAGGTACCATCATTTTACGGTCCCTTATTACCGCCTTATATCATTACACAATGCTATCAAGCCACATATGCATGCTCATATGTTACAGCACAATATCCACATTTCCGTGTATTACATACATTCAAGAGAGCTTATATAGTATGCTCATCCCATTCCATAGGACTCATTTCATATATTATATAATACCATATAATAAAGACATATGAAATTGTACTAGTAAAATTACTAATAAATAAGCATAGTGAGAACACTACAAACATCCATATGAATATATTACCAATCATAAAAAAAATGTTGAGGATAACATTTGATGATCAAATATCATAAACAAAACATTGATCACAGTAATAACCATATGAGTATAAGGTTAGTGCATGTTAACCGCAACAAGAAACATGATCATTTTAAACCAACTGATCACAAAGATAAAGGCATACAAAAACAATTAACAACTCTTGATCAAATTTATTTGACACAGATATCCATCTCATTAAACTTTTACATAAAAATTGTGATAACCGTCTATGAGACAAAATTCGACCAAACTATGTTTTTTTTTTGTTTTTTTTGGACGATACTTCAAAACCCTCCTCAAACAAGCTTATGTGTCCCAAGTCACTATAAACCGTGACTATACACCACAGAAATATTAATACACTATGGTATTGAGCTATACGAGTACCCGTATTTTACCATTCTATTCCGCATTACCGTGTATAAAATCAAGGAGTATTAATTATTGACATTTATACTCACTCCATAGAGTCATAACCAACTTTTGTTATACTATGTCAACAACATGAAAATATAATAGATGGATCAACTCCAACACTAACAACATTATGCATAACTAACATAATGAACGTCTTTCATGCAAAATAATAACCAACATAATTACATGTAATCCAAAATAACCGTCATTGGAGGATAATACCATATTATCAATAAACATGAAATATGACGTTCGGTTAACGATGAGTACTAGAACAAAAGACCAAAGACGAGAGTATTCAAATACCATCTTTGATCCTACATCATTCGCCAAATAGTAGGTCTCCCACTAATAAATGTAGCATGCAATGGTCACAAACAGCATATCATAATATGCAGCCTTGGTAAATTGATGAACTTGATGTCATCCAATCAGAATAGGACTAGTCCTTCTGAATAAAGACTGCTTTGCTGAGGTTGAATCTACTGCTAGTAAGGTATCTATGCTCCTGGAGGAAATTCAATTACAACTTCAACAGGATCCCCTCAATGAGAACCTTATCAAACAGGAACAGGATACCAGTGTGGAGGTCAGGTTCTGGACAAAGGCCAGAAATAGTTATCTGCAACAGAAAGCTAAGCTTAATTGGATTGCTGATGGTGACAGTAACACTGCTCTTTTTCAAAAATCTATTAAATCAAGGTGCCTGAGAAACAAGGTTATCCAAATAGAGGACAAACATGGAACCCTTTGTACAGATACTCAAAGCATTCAAAGGCCTTCTTGGGAATCTATAAAGACCTGCTGGGTACCCACAAAATCACTGAACCAGTGCAGATGGCTGTGGTCCAGACAGGGAGGGTTTGTAATGATGATCATATGGCTATTCTCAACTCCACAGTAAGCAAGCAGGAAATAAAAGAGGTAGTTTTTTCTATACCTAGTGACAAGGCCCCAGGACCTGATGGATTCACCAGTGGGTTCTATAAGGATGCATGGAACATAGTGGGTGATGACCTCTGCAATGCAGTGCTGGACTTCTTCTCTAGTGGCCAGATGCTGCACCAAATCAATGCCACTAATATTACCTTGATACCCAAGACTGAGAGACCAACTTCAGTGAGCCACTTCAGACCTATTGCTTGCTGCAATATGGTTTATAAAGTGATATCTAAGTTGCTATGTAATAGGATGGCTTCCGTTCTACCTGACCTAATACAGGAAAACCAGGGAGCTTTCATTAAAGGGAGATCTATCCTGGACAATGTTCTTATTTGCCAAGATATCATCCATATGTATGCCAGGAAAGCAGTCTCCCCCAGATGTCTTTTCAAAATAGACCTCCAGAAGGCCTATGACACTGTGAAATGGAGCTTTGTTGAACAAATTCTGACAAGTTTGCAATTCCCACCTCACTTCACCAATCTTGTTATGCAATGTGTTAGAATTACTTCTTTCACTATTTGCTTGAATGGGACTAATTTTGGATATTTTCAAGGGCAAAGAGGTCTTAGGCAAGGGGATCCCATATCTCCCCTTCTCTTTACTCCATGCATGGAGTACCTCTCTAGAATGATCAAGTATGCAACTGAAAGATGGCCTTTCCAATATCATCCCCTCTGCAAAAAATTGAAGCTCACTCATCTGATGTTTGCAGATGACCTCCTTATGTTCTGTAAGGGCAAACCAGCCTCCATCTGGCTCCTCATGAGGGCCTTTGCTTCTTTTTCAAAGGCTACTGGACTAAGCATGAACAACTCAAAGTCAGAGATATACTTTAGTGGGGTGGATGAAGAGCTTAAATCTGGTATTAAATAGGTAACTGGTTTCAGGGAAGGCTCCTTCCCCTTCAGGTATTTGGGAGTACCCATCCAGCCAGGGAAGCTCTCTAAGAAAGATTGTACCTCTATCACTGAAAAAATGGTTGCTAGGATCAGGAGCTTAGGGGCTAAGAAGTTGTCTTATGCTGGCAGGCTCACTTTGATCAATGCAGTTCTCAATACCTTACATAACTACTGGGCTCAACTCTTTGTCTTTCCAAAGAGTGTGATCAAAAGAATTTCTGCTATTTGCAGAAATTTCCTATGGGATGGCTCATCAGATTTTCATAGGGTCCCTTTGGTGGCATGGGATAAAGTGACTACTGCTAAGGAGATGGGTGGACTTGGGATAAAGAATGCAGAAATATGGAACCAAGCAACAGTTGGTAAGCTGGTTAACTGGATATATGCCAGTGGTGATAGACTGTGGATAAAATGGGTTCATGATATCTATCTCAAGCAACAATAGTGGCATGATTACTCTCCTCCCCCTGACTCTCCTTGGGTGTGGAAAAGTATATTTAAGGTGAAGGAGGTTCTGAAACTAGGCTTTACTGACAATATTTGGACTCCTCATCCTAATGGATATTCTGTCAAAAATGGCTACAATTGGCTCACACCCCAGGGCTCTACTCAGGATTGGGCTGCTGCTGTCTGGAACAATTGGAATGTACCCAAGCATTCCCTTGTGTCTTGGCTGCGTTTACAGGGAGGCATGAATACAAGAAGCAAGCTGTTTGGACTGGGCATTTGTTCAGATGATCTTTGTTTGTTGTGTCAGGACAGACCAGAAACTATAGAGCATATTTTTGAAGACTATGTTTATACTAATAAGGTGAAAACTTACCTGATTCACTGGTTTGGAAGGAAAATTCCAGCCCCTGCTGATCTCAGTACTCGCAATAGAACTTCTCCTTTTTGGAAAGTAAAGATGACAGTGTATAATGCTCTTCAATACCATATTTAATTTGGCAACAGAGAAATGGTGCCCGATTCCTTGAATGCATCCTTAGACCATAAATTGTGATAGCCAACATCCAACGTGAGGTTAGAGGAAGGATAGATAAGAAATTAGATAAGCTAGATGATCAAAATTGTATTGATTGGTTTCAAAGTTGCCTCTCTAAGATGTAATGCTTGTAAGGGGGCTTGATCCCCTTACCTCCTTGTAATTTTGTTCATGATATATACTACAACTCAGATTTCACCAAAAAAAAAACAATTAGAATAGGACTAATTACAAATTAACATAATTATTTGTAACCACACATTACTAGCATTAAACGTGACTAAAATTGTTCAAGCATAACCCTATGTTTATCAGATAGCAATTAACTCACCAATTAAATGTTTTCAAACATGAGTCAAACATTACAACACTAATCTATGAATAAAACAAAAGAAAACGTGACTGAGTAATAATTATATAATGATTGTAAACAACCAAACCACATGGTAATTCTTCATCAATATTTATCAATCTGATAAATAAACAAAGCAAACACATTATGTAATCCATGGTTGTTGATCATATAATTCATCGTATAAAAGCATTAAAATCATCACTCAATTAGCCTTAATTACTTATCTGTCATGGCAATTGCAAGGTAATCCCATTACCGCACCGTGCCCGCACGAGATATTCATGTAAAACTTGCTTTCAATAGATGGCAGACAAAGCCATGAATTTTACGTAATCCTTATCAAGTAAAATAATTAAAAACAAGTTTGACCACAATAACAACTTTTCATGATATCAACTATCAAGTATACCACTACGACCATAATCATAAAACAAAAAATACTCTTAAGAATGTTGGATTAATTGGTATAGGGTAAATGTGATAATGATCGTAAACATGGATATCAACCGAATCACGAAGAGCACGCTTTCCTTAAGAGTATTTCGACCCTATTTCATGCCTTGGGTTACACGAAATCCCTTGTAGGATAAGACGGTTGAGGCCCTCTTCATCTAGGCAAAGATAAAGAGATTACTTAATGGAATTTTTTATCTTGCTTTGTATTTACCAAATCTGAATTTTTCATATGTTAAACTGAATTCTCTTCTTCTATATATACTTAGAATATAAGTATATATAAATGTGGATAAGCATGTTGGTTTTGTACCAAATCAAACCAAATAACCGCCAATCAAGATAAATATCATTTATCATGATTATATCCACTTAACCATGAACTCGATGATTTCGATTATATGAGTGTGCACTCCGCATGTAACATCCCGTATTTTCCTAAGGAATATTTTATTAAAATAAAGTAATTTCCGGAATTTAATAATAATTTAATAATAGTCGTAATTTATATTTTTAAGACTTTCGTTAAGTTTCGTCTTAAAAATCATTTAATCTTGAGATGCCTTGTTTATTTAACATCAACCCGTCTCACATTTTCGTTTCACTTAAATAAAGCAAACCCGACTCAAGCTTTTAAAAGGACAACTTAAACCCTTAAAAGAATGCATTTCCATCGACACAAACCCTCCATTTCATTTCCTTCCACTGTAAAACACCCAAACTCCATTGTCATCTTATTTTCAAGCTTAGAATCATCATCTCAAGGCCTTCCCGAACTCGTATCGAGGTAAAAGTTACATATTCGAAATCCTCGCGAGATTTATGATCTTTCCATCACTTTCATTTTCAATTTCGTGAAACTTCATTTCGGGGCTGTTTTGCCCTAATCATGAAATTAGCCTCCTAATGGGTGTTTTTGTGCTTTTAGGTGGTGCTTGTAGTAACCCGGAGGAAGAGCTCGTGATCATTGAGGAAGAACCCGGTGAATCCGCGAAGTAAAGGTGACGATAATGAGAAACTCGGCCTTTTGTCTAAATTAGCACTTTATGTGATTTTGATGTGTTTTGATGAAGTTAGTATGGTTATTAAGTTATTTAATGTTCTTATAATGTTTTATAAACTGATTTTGGTGAAGATTTGAGGAAGAATTGGATGAGAAAGTGAATTTAGGAGTATACATGTTAAGACCGGTTAATTGGAGATTCTCTTGTTAATTCTTGAATTAGATGATTGTATACATGTTCTTGTGTGTAATTGGTGTTGTATACCTGTGGGAATTATTGTGTTGTTGTGTAAAAACATGTGTAAGACGGATTGGTAAAGTATTGAAAGGATTTGGGAATGTCGAACAGGCTGAAAATGCGAGCAGAGGCTCTGAGCCGGTCGACCGACCGGCGGCCGACCGGCCGGCTCAGAGTCCTCTTTGGTGTTGATAGGATTTTGCAAAAAAAATTGGGAACGGGTCCCCAGCCGGTGGAGCGGCAGCCGGCCGGCCGGCTGGGAGTCCCAAATGTTATTCTCTGTGGTTTTAGCGAGAAAAGGGAAGAGGGTTCCCAGCCGGTGGACCGGCTGCCGGCCGGCCGGCTGGGAGACCTTCTATGTTGTTTTTGTTTGTTAATTGGCATGAGAGTAAAAGGACTCTCAGCCGGTTGACCGGCCGCCTATGGCCAACCGGCTGAGAGCCCCTGATTGTATTGTTTGCTTCATAACTTGTGATTTTCAAGCCGGATTACATTGATTCTTTTCTGTAAGCTTCGTATGCATGTTTGGAGTCCCCGAGGTTCGGGCGACACTATATTGGGTTCGGGAATAGAGTGAGGATAGAGACCCCCCGGTCGGGCAACCGAAAGGGAAACCGGCTCTCCCTCGGCTTTATTCCCGGGGTCAATTAAGTGTTGGTTTGAATATACGTCGCTTGCATGATTGGTTATGAATTGAGTAAGTTCAGTAATGAAGTTGTAGAACTGTGATTTGGATTAGGTCATAGTTTTGGTATGAATTGTTATTGTGGAACTGTGATTAGGATTAGGTCACAGTTTTGTTTGCCTTTGTATTTTGAGGTGTATTGTTGTGAAATCTGTGTTTTGGATTAGGTCACAGCTTTCGTTTGCCTTTGTATTCCGAGGTGTATTGTTGTGAAATCTGTGATTTGGATTAGGTCACAGCTTTTGTTTGCCTTTGTATTCTGAGGTGTATTGTTGTGAAATCTGTGATTTGGATTAGGTCACAGCTTTCGTTTGCCTTTGTATTTTGAGGTGTATTGTTGTGAAATCTGTGATTTGGATTAGGTCACAGCTTTCGTTTGCCTTTGTATTTTGAGGTGTATTGTTGTGAAATTTGTGATTTGGATTAGGTCACAGTTTTCGTTTGCCTTTGTATTTTGAGGTGTATTTATGCATGTGGATTGTATTTGCTGAGGCTATGTATTTTTGCCGTGGTTGTATAATGGAGTCTTCGTATGAGTTTCTCTTGTAGTGTGTATTTGTATCCTTCCATGCCTGGGATTGGGTCATGGTTTGATATTGTCGAACGTTGTATATACTTGCTTGAGTTCGGGTACGGTGTTATATACTTGCTGGTGTTATATCTGCTTGCCTAGAGTTGGTACAGTGTCAGATATGTATGTTGTTATTGATGAGTATAAAGTATTGAGTATAGTATTGTTCATCCAAGGCATTAGATGCCTCTTTAATTGGTTTCGTAAATGGTTTGGATTGGAAAACCCCCCGGCCGGGTAATCGGAAGGGAAACCGGCTCTCCTTCCAAATAGTTTCCGAAGTTGGTTGAGAGCTTTGCCTAGTATTTGCATAATGATAAGAGTTTGAGGATTTGAGTTATATGCTTCACATGATTGTTTATGTTGGAGTATAATACTTGTATATATATGTATGTTCGGTGTTGTATGACAATAGGTGGCTATGAGAACTCTAGTCACTCTCCACTGACCGTGGCGCACATGTTGCATGTGTGTAGGTACTTGATGCTGGTTTGCAGGGGGTTACGTTGAGGCTAGCGAGCGATGATCCTTCATCGTCATGATTTGTACCCAACCGTTAGCTAGACCTTAGTTTTATGGTGTTCGTATTTTGGTGCCTGTAGGGATATGCTATCCCGGGCTGCTTTTGTATAGTACTTATATACTTATTTATGTTTTATCTTTCGCATGTTTAGATTTCTAAAGCACCTCCCATGTTTAGTTATGTTTAAAAGTTTTAAATTCCGCTGCATTTTTGTTACTTTGTATGTTTTCTATTTCCGCTTTCGCGATGGTTTTACAGTTGGTATCAGAGCATTATTGCTCCCGACGCACTCATGTGACCCCCAACCCTAACTTGACCATATAAACAAATAATGAATGAGAGATTTGGGTAGACTTAAGGACAAGTGGTAGACTGTTTGTGTTGGAGGTAGTGTCCTCGACAATAGTGTGTTGACGTAATTAAAACTCATTTGAATGAAACACAACTGGGAGTGTTACGCTTTTAAGTCAAGTGATCAACATTTACCGATAATGATTGGCTGTCTAGAGTTTGACATTATCGTCATATGATGGTGGTGATCAGTTGATCCCTTAAGGTCATATCTTTAGGGAATTCCGTCTCAATGGAATAATTAATTAATATTGTATTGGATACAAATTAATTGATAACTAGAAATTTTGGAAATAATTTTATATGACGAATATTTTATAATGGGATAATAATAATAATATTCAAAGTAATAAAATCGTTTTATTGCTCGGTTTTTATTTATTCGTTTAAGAAACGATTAAATTGAGAATGAACACGGTTGATCATAAAATTACAAAGAGTTGTAATTAAAATTATGATATTACATTTTATACAATAATAATTTCGAAATATTGGAATTATTATTTAAATGTAATAAATTTGTAAATTATGAATTTTAATAGTTAAAATTGCACAATTAACAAATTAGGTCATATGTTGTGAAACATGTGTAACATGTTACAAATTAACACAATTGACAAAGATAAAATGGAACCCATTTTACACTCTTTGACCGTGTGATGTGTGTTAGTGAGGTAGTGTGTTGTTATGATATTGTAAGCTACTCTTACACATTATGCAAAAGCTTACATGCCTAGCCTTAGGTGTAAGGCATATTGTATGCTTTTGTGTAAGAGTAAGAGACATGCATTGGCTCTATTTTGAAGGCACTTTGGCCGGCCAAAACAACAAAGAAGAGCTCATCTTTGCTCTTATTTATTCAACACTGCACAATTCATTGATAGTTAGTGTTTTTTGGTGAATACTAACACAAAACATACTACAAACCTCATTCTCTCTATAATTCCTTAGTAAAATAGTTTCCTAAGAGAAGTATATTATTTCCATATTAATAATATTAAGAGTAATATTATTATTAATTCTAGTCTACTAATACTAATTTTCTAGTAACAAAATTTGTACTTCCTCCATTCATATCCAAACTACACTTATTCCATTTTAATCCATTCATATCCAAACTACACCTTTCCTAATAAAGCCAACAAAATTACTAAATTATCCTTATGAATATCAATTATTTACCCAAAATGCCATCAAATGACCCACCATTACTCCACCACAAACAATAAAAAAATAACATACACACTTCCCATTGTACTTTTAATCATATATTTAACAAATTCTTAAAATTTGTGCATAAAGCATAACTACAATTTGGATTTGAATGGAGGAAGTATTAGTTTGAGATCGGGTCCTTGATACGTATCTTTTGGAGACGATTTTGCTTAGATTGTTTAAGGGTATTTCGGTTATTTGAAGACTCAAGTAATAGGTGATTATTGAGTATAAACCTTCTAAAACCAATGTAAAGACTACTACATCTTATGATATCATCATGCATGCATAAGATCCATTTAAGTTTTTATGACTAAACTTAAAGAAACAAAACTCACATTAGATATGAGTATAATATAAGGAACTTAGTTCCCAACAAGTGGTATCAGAGCTTTACGGTTGTTGCATGCATGATCGGATTCATGTTTTATGTTAAATGAATTAACATATAAATCTCGAAAATTTTGTGTTTATTATGATAAATCACAAAATAATTTTGCATGTTAAAGTTTCTGATTCTAAAATGGTTTTAGGACATAAAAATAATTTTATGGATTTTTATTGTTCATTTTTATATTTATTTGTATATTTTGTAGTTTAAATTGGTTTTAAACAACAATTAATGGGAAAAATAGTTAAAAATAGTTTCTGGCCGAGATTTGTTGATATGTTCTCACATGCATATTTAATATATTGTATATGAGTTTTCGTAAGAAATGGAGTTAATATGCATGGATTATGAATTTTATGAGATAAATAGTCATAATATGAGTAAAAATGGGTATAAAAGGTTATATTTCGAATTTGACTTTAAAAATTTTATGAGAAGTCACATGCAATATAAAAAATACCTGTATAAATTTTCGGATTTATTGGACTTGTATTGCATGATTAATGATTTTTATAGTAAAAATCGGATTAATAGTGACTCAAATTCGACTTTAATAGTTATAGTTGGAATTTTGCCATAAAAATTTAACTCAATGTCACATGCAATATTTACAGAATGTATGTAATTTTTGAGAATTTATTCTCAAGTGATGCATGTTTTATGATTTTAATAGTTGAAATCGGCTAAATAATGACTTATTGTGTTAAAAATAGTTAATCTTAATATTATGGCATGAAATTGTACCCATAGATGTCTTATATGATAGGAACATAAGATCTAAAAGTTGGATATCAAAAAGTTTCTGTTTTTATGATTATTAATTTTTAATGAGTTAATTAGCTAATAATCGTAATTTATGAGTCGAACATAAAATTTTCGAGTATGGTCTGTAATTTTTGGTCATTTTCAAGTTCTAATATATATTTTAGCATGAATAAAAATTTATGGCAAATTATTGCAAGTTTTTATAATTTAAATCGGTTTTTTAAACCATAAAAACGGCTTTTATATGATTTATTTGAACAAATAAACTATAAATATTTGCATAAGACCATTTTAATAATTTCTGGATTTTTAGAAAAATTTCCAGAAAGTTTAAAATTTTTGAATTTTAAATTTTGAATTTTATTGACTCATTTGGCCGTATTTTGTTTATTTTTCCCGAAAATACAAGTAATTTATGAACAATAATGCAAAATCAAGTTAAATCATGATCAAATATTAGTAGAGACTAAACATTGATTCCTAAAGTAAGTTAGGATGATTAACTTGGACATAAATTAGATTTATGTAATTTTAATGATTTTAATAGTTAAAATCGCGCATATCCGTAAAAACCGTAAACAAATATGAGATATTTGCTCCCATACGGCGATTTGGCATTAAAAATTGAGCATGTTCATACATATTTTATTATTGCATTTTATTTAATATGAATGTCATATTTTGAATGTTATTTATATAATTTGGAATTATGTAATTTTCTTAGTATGGCCCTAGTTTTAATCAATATTACCCGTAATGAAAGGGAATATTGATTCGGTTGTAATTTATGTGATCTCGTATCACGGGTTTGTAATTTAAATTTAATTTTCAGTTTTACAATAGAGTAGTTGTGTTATTTTATTGTAATTCCGAAGATCCAAAAGACGGTGCCATACGGAAAGGAGTTCCGACAAGACGGTGTTTTCTTTGATGGCGTGCCAATGAAGTTCAAGGGACCATGGAGTTGGTTTCCGAATTTGTAACAGTTAATTAGTTTTAGTATTACTAGGAAGGGCATACTAGGATTTTATTGCTTTATTGCTTTTATTTTTGCATTTTAATATGTTTGCATGCATAGCCAAATCGCCATAAACATGCATATTAGTTTAGATCGTTAATAACGACCGTGTCAATTATAATTATCGAGTTCACCGATTTAATTCGCTTAAAGGAGATGGATAATAAATTGACAAGACCTCTATATTAAACAAAACAATTGAGAATTAGCCTTACCAAATAGTAGAACCCATGAGCTTCTATTTCGTGGGGTGGTGTTAGTCTAGTGGGCAGTACGAACCCCATTACGTAGGATAAGTGGGGCAATGAGGTGGATTCAGTCCAGTGGGCGGATCGCATCTCGATGCAATTGAAATTTGGTTTGTACTCAACGGAAGTGTAGAGGACCAGTGGTCAATGTGTTCCGGGCTAAGATGAATAAATTATGATTTGTCATCAACCAAGAGTTCTATGGTAGAACCGGTTTATTTTAACCCACCAAACCGTATCATTGGGTCGGAGTTCCAGTGGATCACGATTTCGGTGGTATGGGTTTGGGTCTTGGAATCATTTATAAAATTGGATAGAGGTCATTTTATAGATGCATTAGCTTGATAAATATGTTTACAAGTTAATATAAACATTAAAACGATTAGCATTTAATTTCTTCAAATGTTTAAAATTTTGTAGTTAAGTCTCCAATTCAAAACAAATCATGACCACTTCCACCACTACTACGAACACTTCGTGGTTACGTTCCTTCATGGATCGTTGTAAGCTAGAAAAGAATGGGGCAAACTTTGCCGATTGGGATGCCCAACTGTTGTTGGCAGCACAAGGTGACGGTAAGACCGAATTCCTCATTGAAGCATCACCTCCCGAACCTGCAGAAAATGCCACCGCCGCGGCAAGACGACCTTATGATACTTATCAGAAGGAGTCTGCGGCAATCAAAAATGTTTTGATCTTCTCGATGGAGCCAGAACTCCAAAGGAGGGCCATAAAGATTGGCACGGCCTATGAGATCTACTCCAGGCTTGTGACAATGTTCTCAAAGGCTTCGAGAATTGTGCAATACGAGGCGGCATCGGCCTTCTTTGATCTCAACCTTAAGGAGGGGCAAAAGGTTAGCCCACATGTGCTCAAGTTAATTGAGCATGTAGAAACCCTAAGGTTGAATCAAATAGACATTCCTAAGGAACTTGTGATTGACAGAATTCTCCATTCCTTGTCTAAGGTGAAGACTTATGTACAATTCCGGATGAATTTTAACATAAGGAACCAAGACATCTCTCTCGATGAATTGCACAATATGATCGTGCAAGTAGAGAGGGACATGGGCCTAAATGTTAGTGCCCCTAAGGATGTGCTCAACATAAATGTTAAGGGCAAAATAAAGTTCAATAGGAAGGGTAAGGCAAAGGAGAAGCAACCTTCCAAAGGTTCAAAGAAAGTATCTTTTGAGGCAAACACCTCAAAACCCAACAAGAGCTCTCAAGAAGCTAAGTGCTTTTATTGCAATGGCAAAGGACACAGGAAGAGGAACTGTTCCAAATATCTCAGCGATCTCAAAGCTGGGATAATTCTTCCAGTTGGTATGATGACTATCCCTATTTTATGTTAATCTCAACTAATGTATTATGATACAAGTTGTGATGTGAATGCTCTTCTTACTTGAATTAGGGCATGAAAGCAAAGATAAGGGAAAGGAGAAACAAGCTTGATAGATCAATGGGAACTAAGAGTAGCTCCACTCGGGATGATCAAGGAGCTTTGTTTTTCCACTTATTTTGCTTTGATTTAAAGTATTGTAAGAACAATTGAAACCCGTGTTTTATTTCCTTGTTGGACGAGGAAAGGATGATCCTTAAAACAATTGGTTGTATTTGGATAATGTAGTGACTTGGTTTTCAACCCAAGTCACTATCGGTTTTACAATTATGTTCTTATTTAGTTTAACACTTGCAAATCACAAACATAAAATAGTATTGATTGTCATACATCTAAGTATGATCATTAAAAATCGAATAAGTATGGGATACTTATTTCGAAATTATTGAGTTTAGAACTCAATTAAGAGGAAAAGTTATCAACCATCCAAAACTATCTAAGCTTAAATCGAATATTTTCAGTGATAAATCATAAGGGTACACAAACCAACATCAAAGTCGTTGCTTGTGGCCTTAGTGGCTATCTTTGATAATAAAATGGGATTATTATTACAAAGATAGAGTGGGAGAAATTTGAAAAGTCCACAAATAGCATATGATTTTGATTAAGCACAATGGATATGATCTATTAGTGAATAGTAGGATTTATTGTGTTTTGGTTATGTGAAAGATAAGAAGGAAGATTAAATTGTGGATGGGATCTACGATTTGAGAAAATCTACACCTCATGATTTTAAAGGTAGATAAAGTTATGGATAAGATCTACGATTTGCTTAAAAACTACGCCTTATGAACCCAACGGCCCCGGCCCTGGGGATACTTCAGGAATAAATTCTTGAAGTTGGTAAGGAAAAATTCTATACATGGATAAGATCCATGATAGAGTCCTCGTACAGTATAAGATAAGATAAATGTGGGGAACTGAAAGTTCCCACACACAAAATTATACACCATAAGAAAAGACTCCTATAAAAACTACGGGAGGACACTCGAAGAAAATTATTCAAGAGATTTTGCAAAGGCTCAAGAAAGGGTTCTTGGATTCAGATGGTGATCTAAATGTGCCAATGCAAAATCTCAGACCATGAAATTTATAAGATATATATGCTAATAAATGAGATTTATTGGGAGAAGCATAGGTTGACATAAGAATGTCAGCAATCTACAAAGTTAAGGGTAACTTTGTTGAAAGAAGTAAAGTAATTCATTGAGAATGAATTCAGTAAACTCAATAACCGCTTTTCAAAAGAGTATTTGAAAAGGATGTGACCATTAGCACATATGGTTATGTCCCAACCATTTCAATTCATTAAATGTTAGGGAACATTGAATTGAGTTGGAGCTTTATGATTTACGGTTAAGTGTAAAGTTCAGTGGGAGTTCTCGCTCCAGGATTTGAACCTATTGAGTCATGGGAATGACTTCGGGATTTTCAGAATCAGGCAAGAACAAGAGTTTAGTGGGAGTAAACGTTATCTACAACAACTCATTGCTCGTTTGGAATGAAGCATTGATACTTATGTAAGGTACACGAGTTTTTGGTTCTAGATGACATATTGATATGAATTAAATCTAATTGAACATGGGATGTTTGGTTGAGATTATAAGAGACATCTTGTTATTAGTCTTAAGGTTGTTCATGGAGATGAAGATAGTATAGCCATGATGGGATCATGCACTAGTAGAAAAATATCTATTTGCGGCTATCTATTTGAGGCGTTTTAGCTCAACAGCAGCAAATAATTTATGGGTCATTTGAGGCGTTTTGGAAAAATCGCCTCAAATAAGTCATTTCAGGCGTTTTTCATAAAACGCCGCAAATGCAAAATTATTAAAAATAAAATATAAAGAATTGAAAGAGTGCTTTATTCCGTGTACACTGTAGGTATGTCTTCATTATTCACTCCCAAAACAAAAGGAATTGAAATAGTGAAATAGTCGAAGCTCCCTCCCAAACTCCCTCGACAACCACGCAAATCTGCCAACGCCTCCTCACCGCCACTGGAACTCGCCGGAACTCGCTACCTCACCATCTCCTCTATTCCTATTATTCTAAATTAGGTATGTGAATTGATATTAGGTATGTAAATTTGGTGTTCATTGTTTATGTTTTCGATTAAATTCAGTGTTATTGTTAGGGTTTATGATTTTTTCGATTAATTATGAAGGCAGACAAAAGTATTGTTGTAGTGTCAAAAATTATGAAGACTAATAACAGATTGACAACTGGGTTACCAAGTCTGAAGAAACAAGTTATTGACTATTGTTTCTTGGACGATTACACACTTAAAAATGAGTATGTGTCCTTTTTCTCTTTTGTTGCATTTCAACTGTGGGTTCTTTTTCTCGTTGTGGTATTAGTGATTGTGTGTCTTTTTTTTTGCAGGGAGCTTTTGTTTTCTTCTGGATCTGCTATTGTGGATAGGTCTGATGTTAGGTCAACAAAACCTGATGATTACACTGAGACACGGGTTATAACAGCATGGTCAATTGTGTTGAATTACATGGAGGTTAAAGAGAAAGAATCGCCAATGATGATGTTCCTTGGTTCAGCACACATGGTATTAGTTGTTTTTACTTGTGCAGTTATTATATGTTTTAGCTTTTTTTCATTAAACCGGTGTTGAAAACTATATCATTTTTCAATTAAGTCAGTTTACATAATAGCTGTTATTGTATTCATAATAGCTGTTATTGTATTCATAATAGCTGTTATTGTATTCATAATAACTGTTATTGTATTCATAATAGCTGTTATTGTATTACATAATAGCTGTTATTGTATTCATAATAGCTGTTATTGTATTCATAATAGCTGTTATTGTATTCATAATAGCTGTTATTGTATTACATAATAGATGTTATTGTATTCATAATAGCTGTTATTGTATTCATAATAGCTGTTATTGTATTACATAATAGATGTTATTGTATTGCATAATACATGTTATTGTATTATGTTGGTTATTGAATTGCATAATACAAAACCGTTGTATAAAATTCAGTTTTATTTGTGATAGGCAATTGTTGAAGACATGCTGGAAACCACTCAAGGGGTTCTAACTCCAAATGACAGTGATAAAGACAGGATCTTTGAGTTTTGGAATTGTTATTTATCTGAACACGTTGTAAACTCTGCGATCGACGTGGACCTTGTCTTCATCCCGTTGTCCTTAGACATGCACTACTTTTGTGTTTGCATTAACTTCATAAACAAGACGGTTGATGTATTGGACCATACATTGCATGCAAATTGGGAAAAGTCTGATTTCTTCAAACTTGCAAAGATTGCAGTATGTTCTCTAAATTCAAACTCTCTTTAGTAGTTATTGTATAGTTTTGTATGGGTTATTATATAGATAAAAATGAGTTTATGTTAATTAAGTTATTGTAATGTGTGTGTTTTTGATACAATTGTGATTTTGCATTTTTTTGTGCATGTTTTAGGTTGAATTGTTTTCCGACTATCTGGATACAAGGAAAACAGCAAAAGAAGGGATTTCCGTTAACACATTTGAACTTGTTAATGTTGATTTTGAATGGAAAACAAAACTTATGAACAATCATGAATCAGGATTCTATATCATGTTTCACATGCTCACATATGAAGGGAAGCACGACAAGGGATTGGTATCAATTAAGAAGAAAACGGAGAGGACTGCTTTATGGATTGAGATGATGTGTATTTTGTTGATGTCAGATGCCAATGACTCAAGAGCGGCTCTTTTGGAAGAAATGGTGAATTTCAGGGAAGACATACTGAAAATGGAGAATAATCTTGTAAAGAAGAGGAAAAGTTCTATGAAAAGGTATAAAAGTGTAGCTTTAAGAGGTTTTGCTAAACCAAAAAAATGAGCTCTTTTTAAATGTTGGAAATTGTAATTGTTGTGAGAAAGGATTGTATTTTTGTAAAGCGTAGGAAGTGCTATATTTTTGTGACAGCTATTGTAATCATCAAAACAGTTATTGTATTCATCAAAACAGTTATTGTATTCATCAAAACAGTTATTGTAATTTTTGTTCAGACAGTTATATGCAATGTCTCAGGCAGTTATTTTAATGATTTTCAGATAGTTATTGCAATGGGTTCATACAGTTATTGTAATGATTTTCAGACAGTTATTATAATGGATTTTACACTGTTATTGTAATTCATTATAGCTGTTATTGTATTGCATATATATGTTATTGTATTCAGTTTTGGAGTTTGTAATACCTGTTATTGTAATTCATTATAGCTGTTATTGTATTCATAATAGCTGTTATTGTAATTGATAATAGCTGTTATTGTATTGCATAATAGCTGTTATTGTATTCAGTTTTCCTATTTGTAATACCTGTTATTGTAATTCGTTATAGCTGTTATTGTATTCATAATAGCTGTTATTGTAATTGATAATGGCTGTTATTGTATTGCATAATAGCTGTTATTGTATTCAGTTTTCCATTTTATAATACATGTTAATGTAATTCATTATAGCTGTTATTGTATTCATAATAGTTGTTATTGTAATTGATAATAACTGTTATTGTATTGCATAATAGCTGTTATTGTATTCAGTTTGCATTATGTAATACCTGTTATTGTATTCATTATAGCTGTTATTGTATTCATAATTGCATATGTTGAACTCCAAAAACACGATTTTTAGTAAGTAATTATTCTAAAGTTTCTTACACGAAATATAGATTCTCAACTATAGTAATCTAAGACAAAATACTGAGAAATTTTTGTATTATTGTAAAGTTGTGGTACGATTATTGTAAATGTGTTCATTGGATGCCTTATTCATCCTCCATTTCATCTCCCTCTTCATCTTCTTCCTCAGGTGCATGCTCAACAAATGGATTTGGGCAGTTTCTTTTGTCATGGTTTCCCATTTGTTTGCAGTTATTACATAGCCTCTTTGGTTTGCTTGCCTTTTCAATTGCCTTTTCCTTGTTTGATTTCATTCTCTTGCCACTTCCTTTGTTTTTTGCAATCTTTGGTGGGTGAACAGTAATGTTTGATTTTGCTGAACAACCTAAGAGCATCTCCAATTCTTGTTCCTTTGTCAAGTTCTCTTTTGTTGGACAATTTTTCTCTCGAAATTGTAAAAGCATCACACTTAGTTCCTTTATATGGTCTGGAGGCATTGACTTTAGAGCACTTATTGTTGCATAAAACTCAGACCATACTCTTGATAATTCCAGCTTTCTTAAGTCAGTTGGATCATAAGCTTGTAATAACTTTCCATCCAATCCAAACAAAGGCTTTCTATATGATTTCTTCATCCATCTACTTGCGATGTACTTCTCCGGTATGCTAGTCAATCCTTTACCTGATAGTACCCATATTATGTGTTTACAAAGGATTCCTTTCCTCTCAAACATCTTGCATGTACATGTTGTTTCTTTTTTTTCGGTATTGTGAACAACCTGCACAACAGTATAGTTATTATTGTATTGCATTATAACTGTTATTGTATTCATAATAAATGTTATTGTATTGCATAATACATGTTATTGTATTCATAATAACTGTTATTGTATTCATTATAACTGTTATTGTATCCAGTTTTACATTTTATAATACCTGTTATTGTATTCATTATAGCTGTTATTGTATTCATTATAGGTGTTATTGTATTCATAATAGCTGTTATTGTATTGCATAATACATGTTATTGTATTCTTTTTTCCATTTTTTAATACTTGTTATTGTAATTCATTATAGCTATTATTGTATACATAGTAGCTGTTATTGTAATTGATAATAGCTGTTATTGTAATTCATTATAACTGTTATTGTATTCAGTTTTACATTTTATTATTGTATTCATTATAGCTATTATTGTATTCATTATAGCTGTTATTGTATTCATAATAACTGTTATTGTATTCATACTTTGTTGATTATTGTAATGCATAAGTGCTTGTTATTGTAAAACATATTGGTGATTATTGTAATTCATAATATAAGCCTAAGTGGATCAGTTATTATAATGTTAAAAAACAGTTATTGTATTCACAAATTCAGTTATTCTATCTTTTGTAAAACGAAATAACCTGAAATATTCTACGATTCTTGTAGGCATCTTCAACATCTATATTGTGAATGTTTCCTTGCTCAGAAAATCCTCTAACTGCACAAGAACAGAGAGCCGCCTGCAATTGTTCTTGGAATTCATAGAAAACAGCGTGTGTGTAGATTTTGGAGGCATGTTTCTCGATCATAGTCTTAGATGAAACCTGAGGCAATGTGGTGTCACTTGCTGCATCAAGACATTTCTGATTATAGCGTTGTTGTTCCATTGCCCTTTGAAAGCGCAACCAAAATTCAACAAGTGTGCCATTTATGCTCTCGAATCTTTTGAAGTAACTGTTTTGACTCTCCGATCTTTGTGTTGTTTTCAAAAGGCAACCTAAAGGCAAATCCCGAAAGTAAGCAGGTATCCATTTGTGTCTTTTGCCATACATGTATGTCAACCAAGTGTTATCATGTAATTCAAAGTCACTGATCACTTGAACCCATTTTTCTTCAAACTCTACTGGTTCCAAGTCAGTGTCCCAAACAACTGAACATATTCTCTCAACAAAGTCTGTTTCCTTACAAATTTTTGATTCAACTTTATCAGTTAATTTTGACATTATATGCCACATGCAGTAGCGATGTCTCGCTTTCTTGAATACGGAATTCACCCCGAGTTTAATCGCTGGATCTTGATCGGTAAGAATGCACTGAGGTTCTTTCATTCCCATACAATCGAGGAACTTCTTAAACACCCAAGTGAAAGACTTATCGTTCTCATGATCGACAAGTGCAGCAGCAAAGGTTACTGATTTTTTGTGGTTATCAACACCGGTGAATGGCGTGAAGGCCATATGATACTTGTTAGTGACATAAGTAGGGTCAAATGTGATGGTGTCCCCGAACATGGAATAATTTGTCCTTGCCTGCCCGTCTGCCCAAAATATTTTAGCCAAACATTCATCCTTATCAACTTCATAAGCATAGTAAAAATTTTCAGAAGTTTCAGCGAGCCCCTTTAAATAGGCGAGAATCATGTCAGCATCTTTGTCACCTATGAAACATTTAATATTTCTTTTGAAGTTCTTGAAATCCGTCAGAGTTGCGCCAATGTTTGCATACCCATTTGATTGTTCCCCCATCATTCTAAATGTCTTTGTAGCACCAATGTTGAGTTTACAATTGTTAACAATTGTTTGCTTAATGTAAAGGTTAAGTGTTCTTAAATTTTTCTGAAATTCCCTTTCTTTGAGTGGACAAAGTCTGTGATTGTGACCTTCGTAAAACTGATCAATGACATACCCTCTTATCTGCATGTTATCATTAAATACAGCAGCAAACCGTATTTTTGCCTTGCAACCAAATCTTGTCAGTTTCGTTTTTTTTGCTTCTACAGACCTTTTTCTCTTCTTATTCCCTTCTGCGTTTTCAGTTTCAACAATCGGCAGAAACTTTTTGCGATCCTCTTTGAAACCATGTCTGTTACAGACCATAGATTTTTTGTCTACCAAGCCATCACGGAATCTGGTTTGTGTGTACTTTCTCGATATGAAACCACATGCCACATCATATAAATTGTAAAACTCGATTGCCTCCTCAAGTTTTACAAACATTAGCCCCAATGCAGGCTTGAAACCATTTTCTACCATCCTACTCCACTCCTCACTACCACCTGGAGTGTATCTCATTCCAAGATTATGGACAGTATTATCCCTTGTTTCTGATTCAAATGTGGGTGTAGAGAAAGTTGTTTCATTGGTATTATTTATTTCAATACCTACAAACATATTGAAATAAGTTACTATGTGCAGTTATTGTAAGCTTCTGTACCTGTTATTGTATTACATAATGCTAGTTATTCTAATGCAAATGAGTTATTGTGTTTACATTGAGTTATTGTATCTAATAGTGACTTCTTTTAAAAAAGTTATAATAGTTGTTATTGTATTCATAATAGCTGTTATTGTATTGTAATTCATTATAACTGTTATTGTAATACATAATAGCTGTTATTGTATTCATTATAACTGTTATTGTAATACATAATAGCTGTTATTGTATTCATTATAACTGTTATTGTATTCATTATAACTGTTATTGTAATACATTATAACTGTTATTGTAATACATTATAACTGTTATTGTATTCATTATAACTGTTATTGTAATACATTATAACTGTTATTGTAATTCATTATTGAGGGGAATAAAGCATGTATTCACCCTAAACTTGCAGGATTATAATGAAAAATACAGTTGTGTTTATAGTCATAAGATTAAAAAGGATAAGAAAAAGAATTCAACCTTTGGTCCTTTGTGCTTATGGCCTAAGAACAGGAATTAAAGTAAATTCCCTCCTATGACTTGCACCCAAGACTTGATTGAGATGATGCCGCGTGTGCTATAAAATACTCTCCAATTGCCTTGCAATATGGGGAGAGCTTTTGTGAGGTTTTAGATGTGAGATCTGAGTTTTGGGAAAAAGATGTTCTCAAAACCCTAATTATGAGAATTATGAATTACCAGTAAGTCACAAAAGGAGAAAGACTCTCCTTTTGTATTACTTAGGTCGGCCGAATGGGTCTTGGGTAAGGGTGGGCTTTTTCCACTCTTACCTTATACCTTTGCGTGATTCGACCCGTTTTGCTTTAAGTTGTTCGCGGGTTTTATTTATAAATCGTAACATGTTATCAGATATTAATACAGTCGATATATTAATAATGGTCTGACAAAATACGATATTGTATAATTACCCAAATTAATATAACTGTTTATATTAATACGCGAATACTATATTTAATTAAATATAACCGTTTATATTTAATTTACGAATTAATCTTGTAATCCGTATTAGCTAAAATTATTTAATCCGTATTAAATAATAATCTCAACATCTTATTGACTAATTTATTAGTCAACACCTCTGACTAACTGTTTAGTCATATCCGGCATAAATGTGACTGTATTTTCATACCTTCACATCTCTCAAACGTGTCCTATAGGTGTGACGTATAGGGACCAGTTGATCACCGCCATCCGTATGACAATAACGTCAAACTTATCTAGCAAGCCAACCGTTATTGATAAACGTGGATCAACTGGTAATAATACAAAAGTATGCCCTTGTGATCCTTAAAGAGATTTAATAAGTCATTGTACTTAATTGTCAAGGACACCAGCCCCAACAATCTCCCACTTGTCCGTACAAGGGTATGTGCAATGACGTTATCACACTACATGTGGAGGACACAATCTCCAACAAACTCCCACTTGTCCGTACAAGTGTAGGTGCGATAACCGAATCTCATATCCTTTTAAAATTTCTCCCACTCAATGTAAGACAATTTGCAAATCCGCATTCGCAAAGGTCGTATCTCACAAGCGATCTGTATCAAGAGTGGTTTCCCCGACTAGAGAGTAACTTAACTGATAAAACGAATCTGTATTCGAGCATGGCCATGCATTTCAGTTACTACTCCTCGAGTGGCCCTGAGAAATGATAAAATCCTGATAAGGGTTTGGATATTTCCCTCAACTCGAATCCTGCCGATATCGCCCAGCATGAAATAACCCAGAAAAAATCCTCTTGGCCCCTGTTACGGTGACCGTGGGAAAGAAACCAAAGTTACCCAAAATCTGTCTTAATCTCAAGAAACAGTTGAAAGTCAAAAGACTCGACTCTAAGGAACACTATGGAGGTCCTATCCACGACCTGGCACCCAATGTTATAAAACATTTAGGACTCCATAACGTTGTCACGGGGTGTCCTACGAGATATCCGTATAACTCGCCTTTGTGATTGGTCAGTCATCCACGTGACTTATGGCTCGTTGAACCCACCATCAACCAACGTCACAAAATGATTACCTGAGTTATCAGCTCAAGTGGGTAATCAAGGACCAAAACGATGTAATGTTAATCAGTTCACTTTGTGGTGTTCAAAATTGGCGTACAATTCCACATGAGAAACAAAACATTTTATATCATAACAATAAGGTTGAATAGAGTACACGAGAAAATGAATTATTACATGAATTCATAAAAGAGTACTACAACTTAGGAACACATCCAATTCCCATGGAATGAATGTGCCCTTCATGCTTATCACGTGGTAATGCTTTTGTGAGAGGATCAGCTATGTTGTCATCCGTATCGATCTTTTCAATAAAAATCTCCTTTTGCTCCACGTAATCTCTGATTAGATGAGCTTTCCGTTGTACATGCCTAGCCTTGCTGCTAGACTTATGCTCCTTAGCTTGGAAGATGGCACCGCTATTGTCACAATAGACGGTGATTGGGTCATTCGAACTAGGCACTACTGATAGTCCTTGTAAGAATTGACGCATCCATATTGCTTCCTTAGCTGCTTCTGAGGCGGCATAGTACTCGGACTCAGTCGTAGAATCTGCTGTAACACTCTGTTTAGAACTTTTCCAGCTGACAGCAGCGCCATTAAGAGTAAAAACGAATCCAGACTGAGATTTCGAGTCATCTCGATCCGTTTGGAAGCTAGCATCTGCGTAACCCGTGGCGCAGAGCGTCGAGTCGCCTCCAAAAGTCAATCCCCAATCTTTAGTCCTCCGTAGGTACTTAAGAATGTTTTTCACGGCCATCCAGTGTTGTTCACCTGGATGAGCTTGGAATCGACTTGTCATACTCAATGCATATGCAACGTCAGGACGTGTGCATATCATGGCATACATGATCGATCCTATTGCCGAAGCATAAGGAATCCGACTCATGCGCTCTTTCTCTTCCACTGACTTAGCTTCTTGAGTCTTGCTCAAGTGAAGCCCAGGAGTCATAGGAAGGAACCCCTTCTTGGAGTTCGTCATGCTGAATCTCTCCAGAATCTTCTCTATATAAGATTCCTGACTGAGAGACAACATCCGTCGTGATCTATCCCTGTAGATACGGATGCCCGAAATTCTTTGTGCCTCTCCCAGATCTTTCATCTGGAAATGGTTTTTCAACCATGCTTTAACCGAAGATAAGAGAGGTATGTCATTCCCAATCAAGAGTATGTCATCGACATACAGTACTAGGAATACAATCTTACTCCCACTCGACTTGATATAGAGACATGGTTCCTCGACTGATCGAATGAACCCATTCTCTTTTATCACTTGGTCGAAGCGATGATTCCAACTCCGCGATGCTTGCTTAAGTCCATAGATGGAACGCTTAAGCTTGCAAACTTTCTTAGGATGTGCTGGATCGATAAAACCCTCGGGTTGTACCATGTACAACTCTTCCTCCAAATAACCGTTTAAGAAGGCGGTTTTAACGTCCATTTGCCATATTTCATAGTCATGAAATGCAGCGATCGCTAAGATAATCCGAATGGAACGTAGCATGACTACGGGTGCAAAGATCTCATCATAGTGCAAGCCTGGCACTTGAGTGAAACCTTTAGCAACTAGTCTAGCCTTGTGGATATCTTGTTGTCCTTCCACGGCATGCTTTATCTTGTAAAGCCATTTGCATTGAAGGGGACGTACCTTTGCAGGTAGGTCCACAAGATCCCACACGTTGTTCTCATACATGGAGTCCATCTCGGATTGCATGGCTTCTAGCCATAGCTTTGAGTCAGAACTGGTCATGGCACCTTTATAGGTTGTGGGTTCATTACCCTCTAGGAGTAAGACGTCATCTGTATCGTGTTCCTCGACCATACCAATGTATCTGTCCGGTGGAATAGAGACTCTTCCCGACCTCCTAGGTTCCTCAGGGATATCTACCGCAGCCTCGGGTGAAGGAACTGTTTCCTCCAATGGTTGCTCGATAGTTGGTTCTTGAACCTCCGATAACTCGAAGGTTCTATTACTCGACTTGTTCTCGAGAAATTCTTTCTCTAAGAACGTCGCACTAGCCGCAACAAAAACACGTTGTTCGGTAGGCGAGTAGAAGTAATGACCAAACGTTCCCTTTGGGTAGCCTATAAAGTATGTCTTGACCGATCGCGGGCCGAGCTTATCCTCGTGTCTCCACTTGACATAAGCCTCGCAGCCCCAAACCCGAATAAAGGACAAGTTGGGGACCGTTCCCTTCCATAACTCGAATGGAGTCTTGTCAACAGCTTTAGACGGACTTCGGTTAAGTATTAGAGCGGCTGACAAAAGAGCATATCCCCACAATGAATCAGGCACAACGGTGTGACTCATCATGGATCGAACCATATCGAGTAAAGTTCGATTTCTCCGTTCGGACACACCATTTAATTGTGGTGTTCCAGGTGGAGTCAACTGTAGCACGATCCCACAGTCTTTAAGGTGTTGATCAAACTCGCGTGAAAGATACTCACCACCACGATCCGAGCGTAGTGCTTTAATCTTTCTACCCAGCTGGTTCTGTACCCGATTCTGGTATTCTTTGAACTTGTCAAAGGATTCACTTTTGTGCTTCATTAAGTAGACATAGCCATATCTACTCAAATCATCCGTGAAAGTGATGAAATACCTATAGCCATCTCGTGCGTTGATCGACATAGGGCCACATACGTCCGTATGTATGAGTCCTAATAGGTCGGCAGCGCGCATTCCAACACCTTTGAAGGAAATACGAGTCATTTTGCCGATGAGACATGATTCACACGTGCCATATGATTCGAAATCAAAGGGTGAAATAGCTCCATTCTGTATGAGCTGGTTAACGCGTTTCTCATTTATGTGTCCCATACGACAATGCCATAGGTAAGTTTGATCTTTGTCACCTACCTTTATTCTTTTATTATTCACATGTAATATCTCGGTAGTTTGATCTAAAACATAAATTCCATTCATGGAAACTGCCTTGCCATAAATCATATTGTGTAAGGAGAAAATACAGCTATTATTCTCTATTACAAATGAAAAACCAAGTTTGTCAAGTGCAGAAACTGAAATAATGTTTTTGGATAAACTAGGAACATAATAACAGTTATATAAAAATAACTCGAATCCACTTGGAAGCTGGATTACGTATGTTCCCTTCGAGACTGCAGCCACACGTGCTCCATTCCCGACACGCAGGTCCACCTCACCCTTGGTTAGGGGTTCTTGGTTTCGGAGGCCCTGCACATGATTACATAGATGAGAACCACAACCAGTATCAAGTACCCAAGTTCCGCAACTTGCATGGTTAATCTCAATCATGTGAATAAAAGAAGAAGAAGACATACCAACAGGAGTAACACGGCCTGCCTTAATGTCCTCGCGATACACGGGGCATGAGCGCCTCCAATGCCCAGTCTTGTGGCAATGGTGACATTCCATGCTTGTATCCTTGCTCTTTGTCTTGCCTTGTGAGTTACTCGACTCACCTGGCCCACTCTTAGCAAATCCTGGTTTCTTGAACCTGGGCCTACCTACCGCTAGGTCGCCCTGAGCTTTAGCCTTCCCTTTACCTTTTCCCTTACTTGAGATCATGAGAACATCCTGCTTTAGACTCCCACTCAACTTTAGATCCTTCTCAGTCTGTACGAGAAGGGAGTGGAGCTCATGGGGAGTCTTCTTCATGTCGTTCATGTAGTAGTTGGGCCTAAAGAGGGCGAACCCATCATGAAGCGAATGAAGCATGCGATCAATGATGATGTTCTCACTGATCTTGCAGTTTAGGGTCTCCAGTTTCTCGATATTCTCAATCATGTTGAGAATATGTGGGCTAACAGCTTGGCCCTTCTGGAGTTTCGCCTCAAAGAAGCGACAGGTATGCTCATAAGAAACGATTCTCGGAGCCTTGGAGAATTCGTTAGTGAGCGTGGTGAAAATCTTGTTTGCACCATGGGTTATGAAGCGTCTTTGCAAATTAGATTCCATTGCATAGATGAGTACGTTCTTTATCGCACCCGCTTCCATGACGAAGTCGCTATGAGCGCGAACATCGTTGGCTCTAGCTCCAGTTCCTGGGTGTGCCGGAATGGGCTCAGTTAAAAACTTAAGCTTTCCGTCAGCAATGGCAGCATTCCGTAGTGCTGCCTCCCAGTCAGAGAAGTTTGCCCCATCATTCCTCAGTCTAGTTGACTGATTCATGGAGTCCATGAAGGCTTTTAGCCAGGATTCACGTGCTAGCTTGGCACTTGGCATTGGGTCTTCACCAGCCATTTTAGTTTTACAGCAGTTTTAATGAACGTGTTCTACACTGAAAGAAGATAAAACAAAACCATATAAGCAAACTTATTGTTGTGATTTAAGTCTATATTAAATTGAATTTAAACTCGTAGACTCAAGCATTTATATAATTGATCTCCCTCAAGAATTATATAAACGATCCCAAGACTCAATTTCCGTATATTGATAAGCCCACAGTTTGGCTAATTCCAATCGTTGGAACTCTTGGTCGATAGATTTCCGTAAATCCTATCTATTAGTCCATCTCAGTCACTGGAATATTATCGAGTGACCATGATGTTGAGATAAAATAAATCATCTGTTCCCACTTACCCGACGTAGAAGGGGTCATATTATGCCTACCGACGAAGAAGGGATTCATGGGAGGCTGATTTATAAAGACTAATCTCAATTTTTGGTTATACGAGGAAGACCCCATCAACTCTTATTTATCCATATTTAAGTGAACTAAAAACTAGCATTTGCGTGAATGAATTAAATAAAGTGATGGCTTTTAAATTGACATGTGACATCTGTATTGTCACAGAAAACTAACGCGTGACCTCTACATGAGTCAGTTTTCAGGCATGATATAGGTGGTTTGGTTTTTAGGCGGAATATGATGCAAGCTATTATCGATGAAAGCGTAAAGATAAATGCAATAAACGTAAATAAAAGTCCTAGTGTGGCCTATCCTACCAAAATAAACATAAAACAACTTGGAATCCACTGTTGGACCCTAGAAGCTTGTCTTGATGTTCCATCTTGGTCCTTGCAGCGGGAGTGAGCATCCGGCCTCCCTCTTGTCTTTGGTCTTCACAAAATTACTAATTTAAATTACAAAAGTAGTCCTAGATACATTCTAATTTAAATACAAAAGTAATTACATGGCAAAAACCCAAAACGGAGATTCAAGATCTCAAAATTACAAGCAAGATCGTGTCCCTTCATTACGGTGACACAATCTTCTAAGGCCACACTAAGTTACAACCGTTTGCAAAAATTAAATACGTTATTGAAAGCATTCAAGGCATTCACAAGACGATAAATAAAATGCATCAACTAAAAACAATTTATACATGACATAATACTGTTATTATGATTAATAAATTTATACCAAACCACCTTTTAAGATTAAAATTAAGTGACTATACCGTTTTAATCACCAATTTTAACAAACATATAATCCATTATTTTAAACTGTTTTAAAACAATGTGTATCAAACGAGGGTGAACCGTTTCACTAAATAATACACTATTTCCGTATATAGTACATTATTTTAAGCCATGTGAAAATAAAACATGTTATTTTCGAAAAGAAAAAAAAACGAGTTTGTTACAGGGGGGGAGGTCGACCGACCTAAACTTGTGGTCGACCGACCTCCTGCCGAAAAACGGAAAAATCTGCAACAGTAAAATCGGTCGACCGACCTATTAATTAGGTCGACCGACCAACAAGTAGTAAAAACGGAAAAACACAAAAGTAAAATTTTCATGGCCTAAGGCTCTGATACCACTTGAGGGGAATAAAGCATGTATTCACCCTAAACTTGCAGGATTATAATGAAAAATACAGTTGTGTTTATAGTCATAAGATTAAAAAGGATAAGAAAAAGAATTCAACCTTTGGTCCTTTGTGCTTATGGCCTAAAAACAGGAATTAAAGTAAATTCCCTCCTATAACTTGCACCCAAGACTTGATTGAGATGATGCCGCGTGTGCTAGAAAATACTCTCCAATTGCCTTGCAATATGGGGAGAGCTTTTGTGAGGTTTTAGATGTGAGATCTGAGTTTTGGGAAAAAGATGTTCTCAAAACCCTAATTGTGAGAATTATGAATTACCAGTAAGTGACAAAAGGAGAAAGACTCTCCTTTTGTATTACTTAGGTCGGCCGAATGGGTCTTGGGTAAGGGTGGGCTTTTTCCACTCTTACCTTATACCTTTGCGTGATTCGACCCGTTTAGCTTTAAGTTGTTCGCGGGTTTTATTTATAAATCGTAACATGTTATCAGATATTAATACAGTCGATATATTAATAATGGTCTGACAAAATACGATATTGTATAATTACCCAAATTAATATAACTGTTTATATTAATACGCGAATACTATATTTAATTAAATATAACCGTTTATACTTAATTTACGAATTAATCTTGTAATCCGTATTAGCTAAAATTATTTAATCCGTATTAAATAATAATCTCAACATCTTATTGACTAATTTATTAGTCAACGCCTCTGACTAACTGTTTAGTCATATCCGGCATAAATGTGACTGTATTTTCATACCTTCACATCTCTCAAACGTGTCCTATAGGTGTGACGTATAGGGACCAGTTGATCACCGCCATCCGTATGACAATAACGTCAAACTTATCTAGCAAGCCAACCGTTATTGATAAACGTGGATCAACTGGTAATAATACAAAAGTATGCCCTTGTGATCCTTAAAGAGATTTAATAAGTCATTGTACTTAATTGTCAAGGACACCAGCCCCAACAATCTCCCACTTGTCCGTACAAGGGTATGTGCAATGACGTTATCACACTACATGTGGAGGACACAATCTCCAACAAGAACATCCTGCTTCATGCTCCCACTTAATTTCAGATCCTTCTCAGTCTGTACGAGAAGGGAGTGGAGCTCATGAGGAGTCTTCTTCATGTCGTTCATGTAGTAGTTGGCCCTAAAGAGGGCGAACCCATCATGAAGCGAATCAAGCATTCGATCAACGATTATGTTCTCACTGATCTTGCAGTTTAGGGCCTCCAGTTTTTCGATATTTTCAATCATGTGAAGAATATGTGGGCTAACTGCTTGGCCCTTCTGGAGTTTCGCCTCAAAGAAGCGACAGGTATGCTCATAAGAAACGATTCTCGGAGCTTTGGAGAATTCGTTAGAGAGCGTGGTGAAAATCTTGTTTGCACCATGGGATATGAAGCGTCTTTGCAAATTGGATTCCATTGCATAGATGAGTACGTTCTTTATCGCACCCGCTTCCATGACGAAGTCGCTATGAGTGCGAACTTCGTTAGCTCTAGCTCCAGTTCCTGGGTGTGGCGGAATGGGCTCAGTTAAGTACTTGAGCTTTCCGTCAGCAATGGCAGCATTCCGTAGTGCTGCCTCCCAGTCAGAGAAGTTTGACCCATCATTCCTCAGTCTTGTGGACTGATTCATGGAGTCCATGAAGGCCTTTAGCCAGGATTCACGTGCTAGCTTGGCACTTGGCATTGGGTCTTCACCAGCCATTTAGTTATACAGCAGTTTAATTGAACGTATTCTAGACTGAAAAGAAGATAAAACAAAACCATATAAGCAACTCATTGTTGTGATTTAAGTCTATATTAAATTGAATTTAAACTCGTAGACTCATGCATTTATATAATTGATCTCCCTCAAGAATTATATAAATGATCCCAAGACTCAATTTCCGTATATTGATAAGCCCACAGTTTGGCTAATTCCACCGTTGGAACTCTTGGTCGATAGATTTCCGTAAATCCTATCTATTAGTCCATCTCAGTCACTAGATAATATCGAGTGACCATGATGTTGAGATAAAATAAATCATCTGTTCCCACTTACCCGACGTAGAAGGGGTGATATTATGCCTACCGACGAAGAAGGGATTCATGGGAGGCTGATTTATAAAGACTAGTCTCAATTTTTGGTTATACGAGGAAGACCCCATCAACTTTTATTTATTCATATTAAGTGAACTAATATCTAGCAAATGCGTGAATGAATTAAATAAAGTGATGGCTTTGCAATTGACATGTGACATTTGTATTGTCACAGAAAACTAACGCGTAACCTCTACATGAGTCAGTTTTCAGGCATGATATAGGTGGTTTGGTTTTAGGCGGAATATGATGCAAGCTATTATCAATGAAAGCATAAAATGAAAGCAATAAACATAAATAAAAAGTCCTAGTGTGGCCTATCCTACCAAAATAAACATAAAACAACTTGGAATCCACCATTGGACCCTAGAAGCTTGTCTTGATGTTCCATCTTGGTCCTTGCAGCGGGAGTGAGCATCCGGTCTCCGTCTTGTCTTTGGTCTTCACAAAATTACTAATTTAAATTACAAAAGTAGTCCTAGATACATTCTAATTTAAATACAAAAGTAATTACATGGCAAAAACCCAAAACGGAGATTCAAGATCTCAAGATTACAAGCAAGACTGTGTCCCATCATTACGGTGACACAATCTTCTAAGGCCACACTAAGTTACAACCGTTTGCAAAATTAAATACGTTATTGAAAGCATTCATTAGACATTCAACAAGACGATAAATAAAATGCATCAACTAAATTAAAATTCATACATGACATAATACTGTTATTATGATTAACAAATTTTTACCAAACCACCTTTTAGGATTAAAATTATGTGATTATACCGTTTTAACCACTTTAATTTTAATAAGTTTATAATCCTATTATTTTAAACCGTTTTAAAATAATATGTATCAAACGAGGGTGAACCGTTTCACAAAATTAATAATATACTATTTCCGTATATAGTATATTACTAAAGGCCATGTGAAAATAAAACATGTTATTTTCGGAAATAAAAAAAACGAGTCTGTTACAGGGGTGGTCTACCGACCCAAAATACAGGTCTACCGACCACCTGACGAAAAAAAAAAAATTTTTTTTTTTTTTTTTTTTAAAATCAGAATGGTCGACCGACCCGAAAAACAGGTCGACCGACCACAAAACACGAAACCGAGTTTCTGAACACGATTTCTCACAAAAGATAAACTGTCGAAACAGAAAAACACGCAGGAGGCGGTCGACCGACCGCAACGGGGGGTCATCGACCGACTTAGCGGCAGAAGACGATTTTTCAGGTTTTAAAACTTACGAAAAACACAAAGGTAAAATTTTCATGGCCTGGCTCTGATACCACTTGTGGGGAATAAAGCATGTATTCGCCCCAAACTTGCAGGATTATAATGAAACATACAATTGTGATTATAGTTATAAGTTAATTAAAAGCATGAAAAAGAAATCAACCTTTGGTCCTTTGTGCTTATGGCCTAAGAACAGGAATTAACACAAATTCCCTCCTATAACTTGCACCCAAGACTTAGAATGAGACGTGGCCGCGTGTGCTAGAAATCCTCTCCAACTGCCTTGCAAAATTGGGAGAGCTATTTAGGTTTTAGATGTGAGATCTGAGGTTTTGGGAGAAGAAAGCTCTCAAAACCCTAATTTTTTCTTGAGATTTGTTTTGAACAGTGAAACAAGAGTCCCAGACATAAGGAGAGTCCTCCTCCTTATGTAGCTCTTTTGGCCGAAATTTCCAATAGGGTAGGAGTGGGCTTTCCACTCTTACCTTATTCTAATTTGTGATTCGACCCATTTAGCTAAACTTTATTCGCGGGTTTTGTTTATAAATCGTATGCATGTTATCAGATATTAATGCAATCGATGTATTAATAATGGTCTGATAAAATTACGATATTGTATAATTACCCAAATTAATATAACTGTTTATATTAATACGCGAATACAATATTTAATTAAATATAACCGTTTATATTTAATTTTACGAATTAATCATGCAATCCGTATTAGCTAAAATTATTTAATCCGTATTAAATAATAATCTCAACATCTTATTGACTAATTTAATAGTCAATACCTCTGACTAACTGTTTAGTCATATCCGGCATAAATGTGATTGTATTTTCATACCTTCACATCTCTCAAACGTGTCCTATAAGTGTGACGTATAGGGACCAGTTGATCACCGTCATCCGTATGACAATAACGTCAAACTTATCTAGCAAGCCAACCGTTATTGATAAACGTGGATCAACTGGTAATAATACAAAAGTATGCCCTTGTGATCCTTAAAGAGATTTAATAAGTCATTGTACTTAATTGTCAAGGACACCAGCCCCAACAGTAACTTCATTGCATAACATGTAAACTCCATATGTGGCTTGTTGTAATGTGCATTTGATAACTGGTCGTATCGTATTAAACTATTAATCCCTTGTTTTATCGCATCTGATACCCAAACATTCTTTAATTACCTGGATGAAACTGCAGGAAGGAATGAATTCAAATCCAAGCTGTACAGAATAGGTTGCTGCTCTGATTAGTTATGCATCCTATGTCAGAGCCTCCCTGAAACTATTGACCATCTATTCTAGGAATGCCAATATACAGAAAGAGTAAAAATGTCCCTGGTACACTGGTTTGATGGTTCCTTCTCCACGACTGCTAGGCTGATTAGCTAGAACAAACACTACTACAGAAAGCCTTAAGGACATCGGACTTTTATGGTCAAGGACATCGGATTAGCAACCGATGTAGAGTTCACTGATGTCCATTATGGGTATTAAGGACATCGGTTGTGCGACCGATGTCCATTTGATAATGCACATCGAATGTTTAAAACGTCTGATGTCCATCATCCTTATGCACATCAGACTTTAGCTCACATCTGATGTCCATGTGTTATTGCACATCGGAGGTTTAATAAGTCTGATGTCCATCATTCTTATGCATATCATTCTTTAGCTCACATCTGATGTCCTTCATATGTATGCACATCGGAGGTTTAATATGTCTGATGTCCTTGATGTTGCCTTTTTTTTTTTAAAAAAAAGCGGGTATTGATGGTAATTTGTACCACCAGTATACATTATTCAGATGCCAGCCATTTAGACTGGCGTATCAAAACAGATTATAGGCCACCATCAACAAAACAAACACAAATTCATAGCAAATCACGACAAAGTCGTTCGTCTTTCATTAAACAAATTCAAAGTAAATCACCTTGTGCATAGGAACCACTCCAGGGAATGACATATCCATTAATTGACATTGAACTGCACCTGATGCAGCCTATTGACCAGACATGTGAAAAATAAAAAATGGCTATTTGGTTCACGGCGTACGACTGTTCTACAAGGACTCAGAAGAGTAAGTGCTGCCTACAGACTACAACAGATGAACATCTACAACAACACATTATCATTTATAACAAGATCCTTATCTTTAGCTGATATCTTGCATACAAATATTGCAGCCATCATGTAAATTTCAACATTGTTACTATGGATTGAAGTCGAACAGAATCACAGATAGTATTATGAAACTATCTGATTGCGAATTGGAATTTGAAGAACTGCAACGAAGTGGTTGTGGGTCACGACCTGTCTGTCAGCGATAACAAGGCGGTTATATGTGACGTTATTGCACAACGGTTTCACTTAAACATTCATAGACACCAATGCATAGTTTATTAAAAGCAACATGAAAACCCCCAAATCGAAATAAAGAGAAACCCTAATTTCGTTAATTGAAGCTGATCTGAATTTAACAGATTAAATAAGAAAAAGAAGTAGGAATACTTACTTCAAGACGGAGAATCCACAATAATGCCAATAGAACAAGGAGAAGAACGAATATTTGACAGAAACTCGAATTTATCGTAAACCCTAATACGTAAGTCACTCAAAAACTGAATTTCAAGGATGAAAATTAGATGACGATTTTGTTTAATTTGAATAATTAAGTAAAGAAAATGTGTTTATAAGGGGATTTGCAGGTTTAAATGGTGAAATTTTGAAGGAATTATGAAAATGTTGAAAAACTTGTGAAAGGAAAGGAGAGAAAGAGTGAAGAAGAATGAAAGACACTAACGAGGGTTTTATGTTTTGCGCGTTTTTTACAACAACAATTAACGGCTTACTTAAATAACTGATGTCCTTGATCAATTAATGTACATGGGTTGTCATTTAGTCTGATGTGCATTAAAATCAATACTTATGGACATCGGTTTGAAATAGAAACCGATGTCCTTTATTTTATAAGGACATCAGATTTTTGTAATCAACTGATGTGCAAATTAATTACATCAGATTTTTCCAAAATCTGATGTCCATTAACCGATATCCTTAAGGGTTTCTGTGGTAGTGAAAACAAGTATTAAATGGAAAATTCGTGCTGCTATCTTCAATGCCTTCCATTACCACATATGGATGCAACGTAATTCTGCAATGATAAATGATTATCTTATCCGACCTGAACAAGTGGCGGCTAATATTGAGGAAGAAGTTAGACGAAGAGTTTAAACTCAGAATGAGACCTGATAGTGATCCATCTTGTATTGAATGGCCAAGCTTAAGAAATCAGTAGATGTTAGATGGTTGTAAGGGGATTCGAACCCGCACTCTGATCTCCTTGTAATTATTTTCTTATGATATATTATACTCACATTTTACCAAAAAAAAAAAAAGATGTCTACATCCCAAGATGACTACATCCCGGCAGCTAACGTAGGTGTCAAATGTCGGGCGAGGATGTTATTTGACATCATTAGTATGTTAAATGATGCAAAAAGAGCGGCGGTTGCGAGAATAGGTTTTGGAGGGATGTTTGAGCTGAAGTTCGGGCAGTATCCTTTACGCCATGTGCTGGATTTGATGTACTGCATATCGGATGGGTCGTTCATGTTTAGATTACCTAGCAGAACAAAACAGTTCATGATCACGAAACATGACGTTCGAGACTATTTCCTTCTTTCTTCTGGACCCGACGAACTCGTCATTGTACCAACGGGGAAGCAGAAAGGGTCAGATGCCCCGTTATTCGTGGCTTTGAAATCCCGGTGGAGGAATATGTTTGGCATCAAGTAGAACTCCAAAGACGGCATACACCTCGGTAAGATAAAAAAACGCAATCTTGGCAGACCAAGAGGGAGGTGAACATTTCTACCGCTTGTTCGTCTTGTTATGTATGTCGTCTTTCCTTGCCCCAACCATCAACAACATGGTTGATTTCAAGCTTCTATGGGAGGTCGAGGATGTCGGCGCCATACACCGGCTTGACTGGTGTACATATATACTGAAGACTATCATCGGAGCTGGTCGAGATTCAATGGCTGAGAAATCTTTCGTCGTTGGGTGCATCCCATTTTTAATTATAACATATTTTCAGCGGTTTGTTTTTCGGGGTGAGATTTCTCGTCACGATCTACCTCTGATCAAGCATTGGGACGAGGAAAGGCTGAGGAAGAGAACTAAAGGTGAAATGGAAGATGGAGGGTTGGGTCGCCAGTCGCGGTCCATCGTGAAGTACCCCGCTGCATGCGTGCAGCCAATAACAACCAGCTTCTATTATCCGGGGGTGAAATAACCCCGTTTCATATAAACTGTGAAACTATAAGCTTATATTGTGAAACCATGCTCATTAAAAAGTCTGATTTTGTATAGTCTTTTTATATAGTGAAACTAGGGGCTTATTTTGTGAAACTCTAACATTATTCTGTGAAACTAAAAGGTGTTTGTGTGCAATATGTAACATTGCGTCCCTGTTAAAAGTTCAATTTATATGTTTTGACTTTATATAGGTGCTGATTCCATTGTCAACACCAACGGAGAGGTTTCTACAATTTTAACAGCACAATCCACACACAGTACCGGGTGGTACGCCTACTACTTTAGTGACTTACACATCGGGTGGCAGTGAAGAATGGATAATCAGAGTTTCAGAAGATATTACACCTGCTATTGGCAAATTATTTTTCAATCTAAAGTCAACGATGATGTTCTATCAAGTTTATGCTACTTCTTATGCGTTTGAAGCAAGGAAATCTACAACTAAGAGGTTTCGTGATGGTAATATTCGAACAAAATCCATGGTTTGTAATCGTGAAGGCCATAATAAGAGCAAAGAAAGACCTTCTGAAACTGTTGCAAGTACAACGACTGAAACTGGTTCAAATATTGGAAAAAAGTGCAAAAGCAAAAACAAGCGTTAAAACTGGTGTGAAGAGAAGTGAAGAAGATGAGGCTGAAAGTTCCAATAAGCAAACATTTACAAGAACAACCAAAATTAGAAGTTGGGGTGTCGTGCGATGGTCAAATTCAAGATCCATGAAAACAAGTACATGGTTGAACAATTTTATGAGAGTCCCAATCACCCAGTGACCTTTGTAAAAAATAGGGAATTTGATAAACTTGCAGAAAATATAACTGAATTTCATAAGCAAATGATTGTCTAAAATTCAAGAGCTAATATAGGGGATAGTTTAACATACCAGCTATGCAAAAAGTAAGCCGAAGGGTTCGAAAATGTGGGGGCTTCCCTTTCACAATTCAAGAATTTCTAACGGGATTTGAAGTGTTTCATTAAGAGTAAGGATGGAGACATGTTTATTTCACGTTTGGAAACCCTCTCTGAAACAAAAGGGTTACAATTTGCATATGAAATGGATTCTGAGAAAGCTTTGACAAGGAGTTTTTGGACAGATGTTGAGGCAAGGAGATGTTACTCAGTGTTTGGTGATGCAATTTTATTCGATCCAACTTATGGCACTAGCAAATATAACATGATATTCACCCCTTTCACTGGCATTGACAATCATAAAAAGTCAATAACATTTGGATGCGCTCTTTTAGATCATGAAGATGATGAATCATTTATTTGGGCGTTTCAGCAATTTCTGAAATCAATGGGTGGAAAAGAACCTAACTACATTATCACTGACCAAGACGCAAGAATAAAAGGCGGTCCCTGGTATGTTCGTATATCGTGAAATTTTTCTAGTTTTCTTATATTGTGAAACTAGAAGCTTAGGGTGCTTATTCTGTGAAACTGGATGCTTATAATGTGAAAGTATAAGGCTATATTGTGAAACATGTTAATAAAAAATGCTGATTTTTTGAGTTCTGAAAGTGTGAAACTAGAAGCTTAACTTGTGAAATTAGATGCTTATACTGTGAAACTAGAAGGCTATATTGTGAAACCTGTTGAAAAATCAGGCTGATTTTTCGAGTTATTAACTTGTGAAACTAGAAGCTTAGGCAGTGAAACTAGATGCTGTTGGAGTAAATGTCCTCTATAGTGTGATTATTTGAATAAATCTTTTACAGAATCACATAGGGATACTTAGTATATTAATCAGTTAGTTAACGTTTATCGGTAACGATTGGCTTACTAGTAGTTTGACGTTACTGTCATATGATGGCGATAATCAGCTGATCCCTAAAGGTCACACCTATAGGATAGTACTGAGAAATGTGATTATATATTGATATAATTGCGTAAATCCTAAACTTAGCTAAATGTAGTTAAGTAAATGATAAAAATTTAATAATAATTAGGAGAAATGAATTAAATATTAATTCTAATAAATATATATAAATATTATATTTATTAATTATATTTTAATATATGATATTTTAGAATAATATAATTGGGTTAATTAATTATAAGATAATTAATTAATGTTCTTCGGGAATTATAATTGTACACCGAAAATTATTAAAATATGTATGATATTTTAAGAAAATTCGGAATAAGGAAACTGACTTAGAATATTATAATATAAGGAGGTTTCCAGGAAACTGACTTAGAATATTATAATATAAGGAGGTTTCCTAATAGAAGTACAATACCAACACAAACCAAAACCCTATAAGAAGGGAATTCGGCCGTGTGGTACAAGGACGAAAAACATAAGTTGTTTTCTCTCTTGTTCTCTTTGATTAGTTTATCATCTTAAAATCCCAAAACAAATCCTCTAAAATAATTAATAGTAATTTAGGAGGAGTTTTGAAGGGATATTTCTCAGTCATCTTGGGTGCAATCTAAGGATAACTTCTACCTTGAAGTTTGGGTTTATACTAGGTTGTTCTTAGGCCGATCTCATACAGGACTAAAGGTTATTTCTATATTCTTGACTGTTTAATTCTTGCAATTAAGGTTTTATTGAATCGTTTTTGATAGATCCTTGGCAGTATTAATATGATTAGTACTTTTAATAAATAATTTAAGAAATTATTTCCAACATAAGCTTATTCTGTGAAACTAGATGGCGATATTGTGAAACCTGTTGATTAAAGAGCTTGATTTTCTGGTTTTAGACCTATTTTACCCTAATCTACACCTATCACACGCCTACATCTGCTGCCGACACTACAAGGGTTAAGGAAAGAGGGTCTCACGGTGGTCTAGGGAGGTCAACGGTGGTTCGTTTACACCATAAAGAGGGTACGTTCCCAGAGTTCTTTTCGCATTTCCCCTGTCTTCGCAATATGCTTCCCTTTTAATTCGCAATTTATAATTGTATAATCATGTTCATAGTTTTTGACTTTTATGTAATAATGTTCTAGGGTGTTCAGTAGTCGTGTATGGACCATAGTATAGACGTCTTTGACCGCCGTTGACCACCGTCTGTGGTTGTTTTGTTACCATGTCAGAATCTGCAATTTTCGTTATGAACATAGTGTAGTGACATGTGAGATTGGTACCTTAATTTGAATACTATTCTGCTTTTGTTTAATATAATTAGTAAGGTTTTTATATAGGTTGTAGTCACGGTGGTAGGATGGTGGTTATCGTGGTGGATATTGGTGGTGTGTGTCGGTTTTATGACAGGACTCGTTTGGGTTGTCGCGTGAAAAATAGAGTGGCAGTGGGTGGTAGTCGGTTTTATTTACGGTTGTTTGGTGGTGATTGGGTATGTCGATGGCCAACAACACTCTCCCTGGAACCACCGTGGCTCAGAGGCGAGCCTGGTGGTGTCAGGGGCGAGGTCAGAGGTGGTGTCAGGGGCGAGACGTGGTCTGTTTTGCGCGGGTCTGTGAGCGGTGTTTTGGTCTGTTTTGCGGGTCTGTGTATTCGGGTATGTTTTTGCGTGGGTTGTTGCTGCGTTTTGGGTCTTGATATTAAGTTGTTTTTGTTTTGTTAGTTGTTAGTAATTATTATTAGTATATTATTATTATTAATATTATTATTATTAATATTATATGTTAATAATATTATTAATTGTGGTGTTATTAGTATTATGATAATTGTATGATAGTATATTAATGGTATTGTATTATTATTAATCATTTTGTTAGCAAGTGTTAAGGTTAATATTTATAAATGACCATTGTGATTATTCATGAATAATTATATCGTTTTTGCTATTGAAGTTGTAATAATTCTACAATTTCAGTCGTATGCTAAAATTAGTAAGTCTATAATTAGCAAGACTATAATTAGTAAGTTTGTAATTGGTCAATGATAATTGATATGTATATGAGCATGTTTGTAAATGTGTAGGGATAATGTGTTATAAGTATATATTTATGTACATGATCGAATAAATATTAGTAGTGTGGCTGTATGGTATGAAATTGATATTTAGTAATATTTATTGAAACGGAATTCGAGGTGGAATATTTCTAGACGGTGTTTGCTTATTTTCAGACTTGCTACTCCAGGTAGGATACACTTATACTATATTCTCTGATGTGTTAATAATGGATGTTGCATTGTATGTTATGGATGCAAGTATGATTTTTATAAGCATGATGATTAATGATTGGCTATTTTAGTATTGCATTCATGAGCATAGCATATGCATTGGTTACTGAGAAAAGTTACAGAATGGTAACTGTTGTGATATAAAGCCCAGGGTGGTCTGCAGGCCAGGCCTGGTGTCTTCAGCTTTATGCTGGTGTTCGACGACGGTCGACGATACTGTACCGGGAGGTTCGGTATGGGTGGGTGTTATGGGTTTGAGAATGAGATTGAGCTCGAGCATATCATAGCATTTGCATATCATATTTGTTGCATTATTTATTATTGTGTTATCATACTCAACCGCGAGGTTGACAGTGTATTCGTATTCACCTACTATGATGCAGAATGGGGAGTAGACTTTTCAGGTCAGAGACAGATGGACTAGGAAGTAGGGCTTGGAGAGAGACATGGATTGGACTTATTTAACTGTAGTTCACATAGTCTCACTTGTATTAGTTCTTTTGATACAGTTTCAGTTATTTTAGAGTTTTGGTTTTGGATTATACTTTGTATTAGTTTTCAGACTATCGTTTAATAACTTAAAGTATTGTTTGTCTTTCATTATGATTATCTACTGCCCCGGTTTATCCAGGATGGGAACAGTCTTATTTACCCTGGAGGTCCTAGTACAGGCTCCTAGGTAAGTGGGGGTGTTACAAAAAGAAAATGCATTCCCGTGCTTATCATTGTATCTTTTGGGAGTAGAAAAAAAAGAAAGAAAAGAGAAAGATAAAGAGAAAGATAAAAATCAATAAGCTAAGTATGTTTTTGCCCGATTCAAGTTCCATGGTTGGTTGTATGAGTTGCATGTTGGGCATGGCATCGAGTTTTTTGTGAGTAATATAGATGGTTCTACTTTTGGTTGAGTCTTGGTAGCTAGCTCAAGCCGTTACCTCCTCTTTTCCATATTGTTTTTTCTTGCCTCTTTTTACCCATTTCACCTCACATAACCATAACTTGCAAGTATTCGGCATGCGATAGACATTGAAAGGTTGATATGCGTGTGTACGGTAATTAGAATCATTGGTCATACTAGATGCATTGCATGAATTGTTGGTCGTAGTTAGGAGAGTGTCTTCATTTTCTTATGTTTTTCTGTTGCACATACTTCTTACCCTTGTTTGATAAGAGAAGAGTGATTTGGAGAGTCCAAAGTACACAAGTCTTTTGAGGTCAATTGTCCAAGTGGTTTTTCATTGCATGTACGAGTTCGTTGCATTTGGTTTTGAACTTCTTGGTGACTGTTTTTCTACATTTAGATGGTTAACGTATAATCTATAGTTGGCTCTGAGGCGATTTCATTCCATTAGGTAGTTAGTTAGTCGCATTTAGTTCTTATAGTTGCATTAGTTTGCTTGAGGACAAGCAAAGGTTTAGTTTGGGGAAGTTTGATGCGTGCATATTATATACATTTTTTAGCATCTTTTGGCACGCATTTCCATGCATTTACACACGTTTTATGCTCTGTTTTTGCCCGAATTCGCTTCTTTGTTTCTTTTTTGTTATTTTGCAGGAAAGTACGTGAAAGTTGCAAAAACCATGCCTTTCTGCCACAAGTAATCTACTTTTAGGAGATTGGACTTGAACAAGGAACTTGAGAGCCTCGGAAGCGCAATATTGAGAGGAAAAGAGCCTAAACCAGAAGGAAAACGAAGAACAGAAGCAACTGGGACAACAAAAGATCAACCTAGACTGATAAAGATTCGATCGAGCTCTGATGTTTTCTCGATAGAAGTGTTTCTGCAGAGGAAGTGCTCGATCGAGTGATCTCTTACTCGATCGAGGAGAATACAGAAGGTGTAGTGGGATCGAAGGACTTGAAGCCTCGATCGAAGGATTGTGGATGAAGAATTGCTCGATCGAGTGATTTTGTTACTCGATCGAACAACTCTCTTAAGACTCCTGATTCCGCATTTCAGTTTTTAGGTTAAAATAAGTAGTGTAACCTAATCTCTCTATATAAGGATTAGGTTAACACTAATCAGAGACACTTCTTACTTTTTACTATTCACTTTTCACTAATCTAGTTTACTCTTTCATTTTCATTTTACAAACACAGTAGCATTTTTAGGTTTTTGTTAAGCATTTTTTTGACAGTAACATTTCCAGATCTTCGTTCATTCATCATTCTCTACCACTTTGTCTTATTATTGTAACTTTTCTTAATCCTTTCTCTTATTTACGTTTTAGTTTATTTCTATTGTCGTTATTAGTTTATTTTCATATTTTGCTATGTCGTATTTAATTAGTATTGCAATGGTTAGTTTAGATCCCAAAGCCATGAGTAGGTAATTTTCTTAATATGTTAGGATGAGGGAAGTCGCTGTATTAATTAATGTCGTAGGATTCACTTGTTAGTCGTCTCAACAACAAGGTTTGTTTATAAGCAATATTATCAGAAAACTAGTTGATTGAGTGCACGCATGAGACCGGTTTATCTAGTAAAATTTCACCTAGATCGAAAGATTGGTAGAGTAGGTTTGCTTAGGACAATCGATATAACCTTCCTGGATCGAAAGATTGGTTGGGGAGTCTAGGCGATTTGAGACCAAAAGGAGAGAATCACTACCCACCTTATCAATGATTTGACTGACCTAGTATTTTCACATGACATGAATTACCGCGGTGACCCGATTCTTGACATATTTCCCCTCTTAATCGTTAAACTCAGTTTTAATATCTTTCTTATCTTTTTAATTCTTGTTTAGTAATTAGTTAATCAATAACAACAACAAAACCCCATTTTGTGACCAATGAACTGACCTTAAGTTAAGACTCTGCCTTCCTGTGGGATTCGACCCTACTACCACTAGCTTCTGTTAGTTATACCTAGGATTATCTTTGACCGTTACACGACACACGTGTCAACCGTCGCAATTTACAACTGCTCCTTTACTTGGTTTATTTTTCATACTTGGCAAATTTTGTTTGTGGACAAGGAAGGTTGAGGGGTTCGTGGTGGCTGCCCTGGTGGTTGGTGGTGGTCATGGGTGATATGGTTGTGAATGTAGAAGTACGAGGTAGCCAATAGTGGTAAGTGGTGGCTGTTATGGTGGCTGGAAGTCATATCAGATACTCGGCAAAGACCGTCGCATATTTGGCTGATAGTTTGATTTTTACGTCTAAATTCCACACTTGCTTGTATTTTCAATACTTAGCCATTTAATCTCATAATACCATCTTGTACTTCTGCCTCACTTTTCGTTCTCACATTCCCGTCTACTTGTGCATTAAATTAATATAATAATAATAATACTAAAATTGTGGATAAATACAAATAAATATAAAATATAAACTATTACGACTAATTATTATAAACTAGTGTGTAGCTCGTGCGTTGCACGGATTCTAAAATAATTGGCTAAATGTAAAATGTTTAAGGGCGTCTTAGTCTTGATAGTGTAAAAAGGATTGTAAGACAATTATAGTGCTAACGTAATTTGACTAACGGTCTTTATTTCTTCAACTTTAATTTTATTAGTTAAGAAATTGAGACTTGGATGACACATTTATTTTTCCTTTGGATAGAAATTTTGAGAGGTTTAATAAGTAAACTGAAATAAACATGATAGCCCGTTTGTATTTTAGTTCACTTAACACTATATTATATATAATATGCACATATTGCTTTTATTTTCACCTTATCCTTATTTTATTTGCTTAACCTTACTTTTTCTCGTTATTTATTTGATGGCTATCGCTGCTCCATATTAGTACCCTTCCCTTTGAACCCACATTGGTTTCTTCAACTCTTTTTCATTGCTCATCTTGGTCTCTTTCTAACACTATCGAAACTCGTCCTAAAAACACCTACTTTTACACCATTGGAGCGTTGGCTTTCTTTCTGGTGCAATCGCGTGTTTTTCATGTTGACTTAATACACATTGCTCTTAAGAAATTTTGAATCATAACTAATAAATTTTCAATAAAAATTATATTAAGGTTAAACTCAAGTTACTTTTTGGAGTAAATGGGGAATAAGGAACCCCTATTATACGCAAAAGATGTAGCCTACATTTTTAGAGGTTCAAATTTTTGCATTTGACTAGAGTGTCGAAATCTACATGTGTTTTTCTTATGCTTAATCGTGAGAAAGAAAATAGGATAGGAAATTTCATGGTGCGTAGTGTACGCGCTGTACAGTATTGAAAATATGAAGTAGAGTAATTGGCTAATTGTTTATAATTTTAATAATATACTCCCTCTTATTCGGGATAACCTTCCATATTGAGGCACTACTACAAATATCATCATAGACATCAGACATTTTCGTCAATATGCATCAGATTTACAACTGATACACAGTGATACCAAAAATGAGGAAATGAATTAAATAAGGAAAAGTATTGTAGTGGGATTAATTGATTGGAAAGAGGAAAGATATTGTGGAGTATTCAGTATTGTTGTGAGATGAATGGATTAAAATAAGGATAAAATATGAGTATTATGGGATATTGTTGTGGAGAAAGTGTTGGGAAATGTGTCCTCAACAATAGTGCGATCACGTAATTAAATCTCATAACGAGAATGCGCAAGGGATGATACGAATTATTAGTCAACTGACCAACATTAATCGGTAATGATTGGCTAGCTAGAGTTTGACATTACTGTCGTATGACGGTGGTGGTCAGTTGATCCCTTTAGGTCACACCTTTAGGACAATTCCCTTAATTGATAAAATGATCAAATGTATATTGATACGATTTGATCATATTCCTTAAACTCGTATATCGAGAAAATTAGAGGTTAAATCTTAATGTAAGATTTGTGTTTAAAATTGAAACGTGTCAATTATTAAACATTAAACGATATTTAAGATATCGTAATTAGAATGAATTGGGTTGAAATTATTACAAAGGTTGTAAATCGTATAGACGATAATCGTCATTTTATATTTGTAAATTAAATTACTTGTCATATAATATATGCGTATATATATATGTATTTACATAATATTTATATGATAAATATTTATGTTAAGATGATATTATTATGTGACATATAAGATGTCACATTTTACAATTTACAAACTTATAAAATGGAATCCATTTTAAGGATTATGTGGGACGGCTAGGTGGTTAGTGGTGTGGTTAATTAGTGTGTTTAATACTCAATAATCATATGTTAGACATATGCCTTGAGAACACTTACCTAGTAACCACCCTAGAGTCTTGAGAATGGAAATGTTCCCCTTGTTGCTCTTCCCATAGCCGGTTGCCCCCCTTCCCAAGTGAGCATGCTTGAGTTGTTTTATTATCTTTTAAGAAGCATGCTCATGATATATATATGTATATATGATATTCATTCATTCTTCTTCTCTTCTTCTAACCCTAGCCGAAATTGTGCCCAAACAAGAAGAGATTATCAACCTCTAATACTTATTATAAGATAATAAAATTTATACTAAGAGTAGTATTCAAATATATTTCTAATAAGAGTGATTAGAAATAGTTTAAGGAAGAAAACCGATTCCAAGTCTAGCATACAAAGTTTCGGTTCTTTTGGGGTTGTCTTGGTGCATCCGGAGGAGGTATTCTATATTGGGTACTCGGAGGATCATCCTTGCAATATACTTGGACCGTGTGTAAGGACTCGGTCTACTCTTTATTTCCGCTTAAGCATGCATAAGATCTAATATAAACGAGTTTATAATTTTGTTAATTAAAAGTTAATTAAAAGGTTTGTTAGTATGACTAAATTAGTTTATGAGCAACTACTTAAACCTAACAATTGGTATCAGAGCAAAAGGGTTGTTTGCATGCTTTCCGTTTCGTTTTTACGGAGTTATTAGAATAACAAAATAAAACTTGATAATTTTCGTTTAAATATATGATATGCACGAAAATAATTTAGCATGATACCTACTGTTTTCTAATATGATTTAGAATATTTGGAATATATTTTGCATGAATATTGATCATTGGTATTTTTATTTCGGTTTTTTAATACGTTTTAATGGTTAAAAATGATTAATTTTGGGAAAAATAGTTAAAATAAGCTTCTGGCCGAGATTTTTCAGTATGATATCACATGTATTTTCTATAATATGAATATGAATTTTCGTAAATTATAGACCTTTAAATCGTGTGATATGAATTTTAATGGTTAAAATGCAATAAGATGAATAAAAATGGGTTAAAATAGTTATATTATGAATTTGACTATAAAAATTTATGAGGATGTCACATGCAATATTTAAAATTTATGTTGAATTTTCCAGAAATTTATCTCAAATATTGCAATATTATAGATTTTTAATGTAAAAATCGGGTAATTAGTGACATAATTTCGACTTTAATAGTTTAAGTTGGAATTTGGCCATAAAAATTTAACACGATGTCATATATATTATTTCCAGCATGTATAAAATTTTCGAGAATTTTATCTTATTTTATGCTTGAGAAATAATTTTAAATGTTAAAATCGTATGATATATGACGTAAATCGTTAAAATTTGCAAATGTTGTTAATAATGGCCGAAAATGTAACCCATTTTAGTCATATGTGATATGTTCATCATGAAAATATTCTTGGGTGCCTAAAGTTTCAGATTTGATTTGTATTAATTTAATTTTGTTTTGTTAAAAGTAGCAATTAAAATTAAATTAAAAGGAGGCATGCTTTAAAATTTCGGTTATGGGGCAATGTGCCATTTAATTTTCTGTTCATCTTGTGTTCTTAAAATGTTTTGGAAGGTATAAATTTATTATTAGTATTTAATTTGCATTTATGAAGTTAATTATTGAATTTTCCGACTTAAATTGCTCGTTTACGTGTTATTTTCGAAATAATAATAAAACCGTATAAAATACTAATATTTTAACTTTCTGAAAATTTTAAGAACATTCTGGATTTTTCAAAATTTGAATTTTGAATTTTCGAAATTTTAATGTCTCTTTTGGATTTTATATTATTTTTCCCGTAAAACCGAGTAATACCGATCAATATTGAAATATTAAGTTAATTCATGTTCAAAGTTTGAGTAAGACTAAATTTTGAATCCTATATGAGTTAGGATGATTAACTTAAGGATGAAAACCGTTTCATTTAATGCATAGTGTTGTTAAACGTTAAAACACGCAATTCCATAAAAACCGAGGTTTACGATAACTATTTAAATAAGTGTTTTAAATAGGACGATTTGGCTTAGGATTTGCATGTTAATTCATATTATATAAGCATTGCATATTATGAATGTCATGATTTATTTTTACGTAATTTTGGGAATTATGTAATTTACTTAGTGTGGCCTAGTTTTTAAATCGGTATTTCCCGTAATGTAAGGGGTTACCGATTCGGTTGTAATTTTGTGATCTCGCATCACCCAATTGTAATTTATTTCTATTTTATAATGTATAAAGTAGACTAGAAAAGTTGTAATATTTGTAAAATCCGGAGTTCCTTGAAGACGGTGCCATTCGGAAAGGAGTTCCGATCAAGACGGTGTTTACCTCGAAGTGCGTGCCGCGTGAAGTTCAAGGGACCAAAGGAGTTGGTTTCCGAATTTGTATTTTTGTTATTTCTTTTCTAGGAAAGGCCATACTAGGGTTTATTTATGCTTTTATTTTGCTTTTTATATGTTTGCATGCATAGCCAAATCGTCATACATCGTATCATGCATGTTTCGACCTAGTCGACCTAGTCTTTTATTTTATCGATAATTCACCGACTTAGTTCACTTAAACGGAGATAGATAATAATTTGACTAGATCTCTTACAAATAAATATTGAGACTTAGCCTTACCAAAAAGTACGGACCCATGAATCCCTTCTTCACAAGGACGTAGGCTCGGCTACACCGGGGTACTAAAATTGTCACGTTGGGTAAGTGGGGTAATAAGATTACACCTTGAAATTTGGTTGATCTCAACGAAAGTATTCGTAACCGTAGTTGCAATAAGTTCGGGCTAAAGATAATTTTAAGAAAATTGTCGACCGAGAGTTCTAAGAGTAGAACCGATTAAAGGGTTAATCCACCAAATTATACCAATACGGGTTGAATCGGCTACACCGTGCCCGAATTAGTATGGGTTTGGGTCTCGGGATTGTTTACTTAATTGGGTAAGAGATCATTAAGTAAATACATAACTAAACTTAAAGCCTTTAGTTTAAATTATGAATTTAAAATGATGTTGTTTTCCTTTTATTATTGTAGTTTAATTTTCAACATCGACTATGGCAACCAACGCTCCACCTCTCACTAACGTATCATGGCTTCGATCCTTTATGGATCGTTGCAAACTCGATAAGCATGGTTCCAATTTTAAGGATTGGGATGCGCAATTGCTTTTGGCCGCTCAAGGTGACGATAAGAGTCGTTACCTATCCGAAGCCGCTCCTCCCGCTCCGACCGCTCGTTCGTCGGTCCAAACTCGTGAGGCCTATGAAGCCTACATGAAAGAGTCCTCCGCTCTTAAAAATGTGCTCATCTTCTCCATGGAGCCGGATCTCCAAAGGAGTATGATCAAGTTGACCACATCATATGAGATATACACCAAGCTTGCGACCATGTTTTCGCAAACTCCTAGGGTGATTCAATATGAGGCGGCTTCCGCCTTCTTTGACATAACTTTCAAGGAAGGGCAAAAGATAAGCCCTCATGTGCTCAAACTTGTTGAGCTCGCGGAGACTCTAAAAGCTCAAAATGTTAATGTTCCCGACTCTTTAATTATTGACCGAGTTCTTCACTCACTCAATAAGGTTAAGGCATATGCTCAATTCCGGGTGAATTTCAATATGCGAAACCAAGAGACCACGTTGGAAGAGTTGCATAAGATGCTCGTCCAAGCCGAAAGGGACATGGGACTTCATGAAAGTTCCACCAAAGATGTTTTGAACATCGAAAAGAAGGGAAAAACGAGCTTCAAGAGGAATGCCTCGAAAGGCAAGGGCAAGAAAACGTTCAAGCCCAAAGCGACCAAAGAAAAGACCTTTTCGAAAGGCGCTTCCACCTCGTCTTCTAAAGAGCAAGACAAGTGCCATTATTGCACGAGGATCGGTCATTGGAAGCGAAATTGCCCCAAGTACTTAAGTGATCTCAAAAATGGGAAGGCAACCGCCGTAGGTAATAATTCTCGCGTATAATTCATGTCGTTTATCAACTTATGTATAGTGATACAAATGTGTTGATATTTACCCTTTTTAATTGTTTTAAAGGGCCACCCCCGAATAATGATAAGGGCAAGGAGAAGGAAGCTTGAGGTTCCTTACTTGGATGGCTCCGGTAGCATCCAATTGATCGAAGACTTGAAGAGCTAGGCTCTATTTTTCATATCGTCTTCTTTCATATTTTGCATTTATTTATGGAACAATTTAATTTTCTTGTAAGACAAGGATTAAAATCCTAAAACAATGGTTGTATTTTGGATATTAGTGACTTGGTTTTCAACCCGAGTCACTACTTTTGTTCTTAATCAATGTTTTGATTTCTCAAATAAATTGCATACCTTGTTAAAACATGAATAATAGTGATCTAATCACGAAATAAATATTGATACGATCAAGTATAAAAGAATCAAAGAGTTGATTAAAACGGAGAACTACACCCCATGAGATAGATTCAATCAAAATGAGACTATATCAGTTCATTATAAGATTTTCATTTTAAGTGAAAATGAGAATGTATTCATCACACCTATCAAACTTCAAACATTCAAACACATTGGTTGATCGAAATAGCTATCCTTAAACAAGTAAAGGTTATTGTTAGAAGGATAGAGTGGGAGAAAATATTTCGCTCACAAACCAATGATGTGAATAAAGGAGAGATCTTAGAGAAGATTCTTACTTGGGAGTCTTAAGAAGAACCCTAAATGATTTGAAGAAACTACGGGAGGACACTCGGAGAAAGGTTCTTTGTGTTCATTGTTTCATAGAGAGGAAACAAAGCCCTAAATGATTTGAAGAAACTACGGGAGGACACTCGGAGAAAGGTTCTTTGTGTTCATTGCTTCATAGAGAGGAAACTTGAAACCCCGTATGAAATCATCGGTAGGAAAACGGTTCCTATGTAGTTATAAAGAAATTATCATGCCATTTTCGTCTCGAGGAAACGAAGACATGATAAGAAGGTAATGAATGATTGAATGGAAGTAGATCACTATAGGGATAGTGATAGTAATAATGATTCGAGTAATAGTTTAACATGCGAGAAATGAAAGGTTCATTTAAGATATCGAGAGATATTGATTTTAGTGGGAGCGATTTTCATAAAAAGAATTAAGCCTACCATTTAGAGAGAATGGGTGATTCTTTAAGGTGTAAAGAATAAGAGGTTTTCAATTCTAGATGATCAAATACCTTATATCATAAGATGATGGAGTATCGGGAAGGTTTATTATATGGATAATAAAAGGTCGCCCATTAGAATTTAAAATGGTTGGATACGTTATTCATAAAGATGAATAAAACCATTATCAAATTAGCCAAGATGTTTGAAAATTGTAAAAGTGATGAAATCACTAATAAACTACAATATAGATTTCAGTACATAAGTGACTATAGAGAGTGATTTTAATCCCTCCAGTATATCGATACGTCACAAGTTATAAGATAACAGTGGGAGCTTTCCTCCGGAAAGGAAACTCAAAATCTAGAAAGAGTTCTAGATATGTACTCAAATAGAATCATGTTATACGGGATAATATGAGAATAAAGGAGACCAAAAGTTGTAAGCTTTGCTTTTATGAATAAAGGTTATTCGCAAAACACTAATACAAACAGATGATTGTGCATCAAAATGCAATGTAATAGTATTGACTATTGTTGCATGACAACATCATTTGAGTTATTAATAACTCAAAGTAAAAGATACTTTGTCAGAATCCAAATGGGTTGTATGAGACAATATTGAACCCCATAAGTGAACTGGATTGACTTAGTATAGCCCCTAGCCGCTTACATGAGGTGACGTCTCAAAGCGACTAGAGTGTGAGGCGATTGATGGCAAGTTCAAATGCCATAGAGTCATATGTGATGACTAGTCGATCACATAGGCAGACTGTAAGAGACACTCTGTCGGGCAATGTGACCGCTTATAGAGTTCTGGAAATTTTATAGCCGGGTCGTGGCGAGAGCTGCTATAGTATTCTTGTGAGTCAATTCTTTGACTAAAGACTACTCTCCCAAGATGGTACAGTTTAGGCATAACTTTGATCCATTCTCTACGACTTTTCGTAACTGGAGTCAAATGGGATTGTTTTGGGTTGTGACTAACTGTGACTAATTGAAGGAAGTAGTGCGATAGAAATTGTCCACCCCTTGTCAGGGTTGTTCAAATCTCAGGGCCACTCGAGGAGTAATAAACTGGAAATGCGTGGCCACGCTCGGAAGGTATCTATGGTAGATGATTCCGGTCAGACAGTTATTCTCCAGATCGAGGAAACCATTCATGATATGATCAAATGCAAGAACGACCAGAGAGAGACATCTTGCATTGAGTGGGAGATTGTAATAGGACAAGAGAATTGGTGACGCACACTTGTCGAGGACAAGTGGGAGATTGTTGGGAAATGTGTCCTCAACAATAGTGCGATCACGTAATTAAATCTCATAACGAGAATGCGCAAGGGATGATACGAATTATTAGTCAACTGACCAACATTAATCGGTAATGATTGGCTAGCTAGAGTTTGACATTACTGTCGTATGACGGTGGTGGTCAGTTGATCCCTTTAGGTCACACCTTTAGGACAATTCCCTTAATTGATAAAATGATCAAATGTATATTGATACGATTTGATCATATTCCTTAAACTCGTATATCGAGAAAATTAGAGGTTAAATCTTAATGTAAGATTTGTGTTTAAAATTGAAACGTGTCAATTATTAAACATTAAACGATATTTAAGATATCGTAATTAGAATGAATTGGGTTGAAATTATTACAAAGGTTGTAAATCGTATAGACGATAATCGTCATTTTATATTTGTAAATTAAATTACTTGTCATATAATATATGCGTATATATATATGTATTTACATAATATTTATATGATAAATATTTATGTTAAGATGATATTATTATGTGACATATAAGATGTCACATTTTACAATTTACAAACTTATAAAATGGAATCCATTTTAAGGATTATGTGGGACGGCTAGGTGGTTAGTGGTGTGGTTAATTAGTGTGTTTAATACTCAATAATCATATGTTAGACATATGCCTTGAGAACACTTACCTAGTAACCACCCTAGAGTCTTGAGAATGGAAATGTTCCCCTTGTTGCTCTTCCCATAGCCGGTTGCCCCCCTTCCCAAGTGAGCATGCTTGAGTTGTTTTATTATCTTTTAAGAAGCATGCTCATGATATATATATGTATATATGATATTCATTCATTCTTCTTCTCTTCTTCTAACCCTAGCCGAAATTGTGCCCAAACAAGAAGAGATTATCAACCTCTAATACTTATTATAAGATAATAAAATTTATACTAAGAGTAGTATTCAAATATATTTCTAATAAGAGTGATTAGAAATAGTTTAAGGAAGAAAACCGATTCCAAGTCTAGCATACAAAGTTTCGGTTCTTTTGGGGTTGTCTTGGTGCATCCGGAGGAGGTATTCTATATTGGGTACTCGGAGGATCATCCTTGCAATATACTTGGACCGTGTGTAAGGACTCGGTCTACTCTTTATTTCCGCTTAAGCATGCATAAGATCTAATATAAACGAGTTTATAATTTTGTTAATTAAAAGTTAATTAAAAGGTTTGTTAGTATGACTAAATTAGTTTATGAGCAACTACTTAAACCTAACAGAAAGATGATTAAAATAAGAATAAATTTTAAGAAAAAAGGAAATAGGGAAGGTATTGTGAATAGACGTAAAAAAATAAAGAAGGCTATTTGGTGATTTTATATCATTTTATACCCCGTATGTGCTACTTTGTGTTCGTGTTACTATTTTGCAGATAGTGACCGAATAGTAGCAGAAACCAAGCTCCTTCTGCCTCAATGCACTGTTCCTCTATAGTCGATGGAAGAACCGCGGTTGGTCGTGTGACAATCGAGAAGTTTGAAGTGAAAAATCAACTTATGGGCCTGTCGAAGGATAAATCGAGGAAGCAAAGTCCTCGATCGAGCTGTCCCGCGCTCGATCGAGGGACCCAGATGAAGAATAGTCATCGATCGAGCCGTCCAGTGTGCTCGATCGAGAGGTATCCAAGAAGGAAGCACTCGGTCAAGTGACAAAGTGATCGATCGAAAAGCACCTGAGAAGAGCGGTCGATCGAGTAATTAGCACCTCTCGATCGACCGGGTTTGTGAAGCTAAAAGAGCTCGATCGAGAGGAATTTCCTCTCGATCGAAAGCTTGGAGACTCTTCGTGTTCACAGGAGTTAATGTTTCAGTTCAATTCTTGCCTATTTAAAAGGGGTTTCTGAGATTTTTAGGTTAAGTTTTTTTTACCCGAAGGCTGCCCTCTGCAGACTCTTACAAAACTCTACTTTTAGAAACTTTGTAGCCGGCATCCGATTTTATTCGATTTCTTTATCCTTCCGTTCAAGGTTCCTCTCGTTTGTTCTTAACTTTTCCTTACTGTAATTCTTCTCCTTTCAATTCTTATTTTGTGTGCTTATCATTAGTTCCGTTCGTTGCTTTCGTTTTCTGGTTTTCGTTATTTCCTCGAATTTTGCTCTGTTTTCGTTTACTGTCACTCCTCGCCGTTCTCGATCGTTACTTGTTTCACTTCGTTCCCTTTGCTTCTGATTCCTTCCCTTTTTATGGTCTCTGATTTTAGTTTTAATTACACTCATTCAAATCTCTTTTGGTTTCCTATTTTTCATCTTGAATTATATGTTGTTTCATAGTTTCGTATTCGTCTTAAGAATATCGCGATTGCGCCTTCTCTCTGCTTCCATTAGACTTATGTTTTTCTGCCTATACTGTAACACCCCCATTTATTTAAGAGCCTTTAGCAAGACATTCTCAAATAAAGAGAGCTGTTACCATCTCGGAATGTCCGATGTAGTGAATAACAAAGTAAAACAAAGCAAAGTACTTTATATAAAACTGGTTGAATTTAAACTTTTGATATTACAAGTACTACGCATAAAATAAAAGTACAACTGATAACATCTAAGTATATGATCTAATTCTAGGTAGGTCCAAACCATGTCTCTCTCCATGCCCAAGCTCCTAGTCCATCTGTCTCTAACCTGTAGAATCTACTCCCCATTCCGGATCATCGTAGGTGTACACGAATACACTGTCAACCTCGCGGTTGAGTAGGATAACACAAAAATTATAATGCAACAAATGATGATATGCAAATGTCATGCCACTACTGAGCTCAATCACAACCCGAAACACCAATCATAACCCGAAACACCAACCCATACCGAACCTCCCGGCAGAGTATCATCGACCGTCGTCGATTACCAGCATAAAGCTGAAGACACCAGGCCTGGCCTGCAGACCACCCTGGGCTTTATATCAAAACAATATCCGTCACCTCCTTCTCAATAATGCAAATGATATGTTTATGAATGCAATATTAAATAACCCATACTTAAACATCATCCTCATATAAAACATGCTTGCATCCATAACACATATTATAATCATCCATTCATATCACATCATAGAATACGGTACCAGTGTATCCTACCTGGATAGCAATATTATCCAATAGTAAGCCAGCAAGGAAACAGAGTTATGCCACTTTAAAGTCGTCACCTAGCAAATAGTAAATTATCCGATTACTAAATATCATACTTCGGTTTCTCATAATTATTATTCACAATAATAACGTATCACTTATTATTATCATTATTATTAGCTATTATAATTATGCAAACAAGGTACAATATATCGATTAATTAAATTAATTCATTATTTAACATATTACGCATATCGAGTCTATATAGTATACAACTAATTTAATTAACTTAATTGGTCGGTTTATATTAAAAAAATATCGTCACAAGTTGAAATAGACGAACCTACGTAATTAATTAAACTAATTGAATCAGAGACTACACAAACATGAATTAATTAATCTAGTGAACAAAACTAATCTGACAACTACTCTAAACTAATTAAACATTAATCAAACAAATTAATTAACTAAAACTCATCCAACCACAAACCAAAACGTCATTCTGCCCAAACCAATTACATAACTATTGTACCCATGACCCACAGTCTAGACAAACTCCGTTTTGCACAACTCGCGCACCCATCTTCCCGACATCACTACCGCCAGCGAGGGCGCCTAAAACCACCATGGAGGGTCCCAAACTCAACTACATACTACCACCCATGACTTACACCTTACGTCCACCTCTCTTAGCCCTTACAACCACCACAGACATTCCCTTAAAACTGCTGGAACACGACTGCCAGAACAGAACGTGCTCTATTCTGTGCCGGCTAAAACCGCTCGAAACACCCGTAACCACCACTTAAAACGCCTTACCATGACCGACACTTGACAACAAACCCAACCCCTGTAACCGTCGTCCATATCGTGGTCCCCACTACGAGAAACAACCTCTCAAACTCACGCCCTCACTCACCTTGCTTGCCCCTGTTTTAGCGTTAAAACTACCGCTACCACCACGGTGGCCCCCACTGCCACCTCCTACCACCGCCTACCACCAGGGTGGTCTCTTTCCCCTCCAGAAACCACCTTCTTCCAACCCCGATAGGTGACGAAAGCCTACAGTCAGTATATATCTGGTTTCTCCGGTTCCTAATTCGTAACGATAACGATAACGAGAACGAAACGATACAGGATAAATAACATACCTGGTAATGACGGTAAAAAATAAATAAAGGGACTTGAAGGGGATGAGCAGAAGGCAAGAAGGAAATGAGGAGAAAGAAGGATAAAACGCAGAAAACGGAAGAGAAGAGGAAGCGTTGTAGATTGTATACGTAGAGTTTGATTTTCATAGTGAAAACGTCAATATATAATATTCACTTATTGATTGAGTCAAATTGTACGTTGAGTCAAATTGTATTTTCAATGTATATTGTTAAATTCTAAGTCTCGTAAATATTCATAATCAACATCGTAAAAGCTCGTAGTCAAACTTCGTAAAAAATACTTGGCCTTGACTCTCATTTTCAATACCGTCTCATTATTTTATTATCTCTAATGTTCTCTTTACGAAATCGTAAAACGTGTCCAACATAAATAGTTAACGTAATATTAACCACGTTATATGATTATATAATATTGTTTCAAAACAATAATACTAGCATAATATCTAATTCAATAAACGAGCTTATAAAAATAATGTCTGAACAATAATCAAGTTAATAGTAATAACCAAATTAATAATCAACAAAAGCAGTACAAATATAAAACGATAATAATAGTAATAGTAATAATAATAATAAAGGTAACAACATGATAAATATTAATGTTAATAGTAATAGTGATGATAAGAAATAATAAGGATAAGAATAAGATTAATAATAATAAGAAGAGTAATACGAATAATAATAATAACAATACGAGTTATAAAATATTACACATGTATTCATATATAATATTACTTTTAGTTAAAATAATTTTATTAATATTTTATTATTAAGAGATATAAAAATATATGGAGTATTACAATCTTTCCCTCTTAGAATGAACTTCGTCCCGAAGTTCACCCACACCTATGGAAACAATAGGTCCAACTTTACTTACTACTAGGTAACTTGTTCCTCGTTCCAACCACACACAGAGCCCAAAAGATAACTATCTAAAACGTATTGTTATATATACTCCTATGGTCTGTTTTGTCTCTCATTTTAGAATATCGTATGCTAGTTTAATTATGCAAGTCGCTATCGTTGTCATTCATCCTTTAATTATGCATAACTAAACTTAGTACTAGGATTTATGGTAGTCATGGCTTAGGATGGTATGTTAATTCTTGTACCCATATTACGGTTTGTTCGTATCCATCGTACCTTATTTTCTGTTAATTGTTTGAGTCGACGCACTCAATTGACTGTGTAGAAACCCTCTTGGCCTAGATCGGAAGATTGGTTTAGGACATAAATCAAAGTTAATCGACATATTCCTTCCGGCTGGACATGGCCCATCATAACCCAAAATATGTCCTTATAAACCCCAGTTACGAAGGTGTTAGGACATAAATCAAAGTTAATCTAAAAACTATGCCACCTCAGAGAACAGTCATTAGTCCAAGAACTGACTCATGTGGAACACGATAGATGCTCCCGCCACGACCAGGCAGTATTTTAATAAGAGTACGCCAGAGCTCTATCAGCGGTCATTAGCCCGACAAATGTATCTTAACATGTCTATGCCTAGGTGATCGATTAGTCATCCCGTATGACTCTATGGCAATTGAACTCGCCATCAATCGCATCACACATCTAGTTGCATTGAGACGTCACCTCACTTAAGCAACTAGGGGCGAGGTCATGATAATTCAATTCACTTTAATGGGGTTCAAGATGGTCTTACCATCCCATTTGAATTTTACTTGACCTTTCGTGAGTTATAAATAACTCAAACGATTAGTGGATTACTCCATCCAAGTGGTCAACCTTTGATCACCATTTAATTTACAATCAGCTTAAGGGTCTCGCGTTTATTTCCTCTCAAATTGTAATTATCTTCATTTCGAGTAAACCAGGTTTACCACGTGCGAGCGAGCGTTCACTGACACCCGTCGTTGAGGGGTGTCAAAGATAAGATTTATAATTCATAGCTTTAACTATAGATAGTGAAAGTCAGGGTCGAACCACAAGGAGGTTGGGAGTGTTAATTGTTTTAAGTCTATGTCTATAGTAACGAATTGGGGGTTTGGAAGTTTGATATGTCACTAAGGCTAATAAAGTAAAGGCAAGATGAAACAAAATTAAAGATATGAATAAAACTTATAATTAAAAGAATGTTAGGATGATCGGTTCGTAAAAGCTACGACAATATATAGTCTAGGTCAACATGTATCGCAGTCGCGTAAGGGATGTAACAAATCCTCTCGGTCTATGTTACCTAATAGCTCCTTTCGGCCTATGCTATTAGTTCCTAGGTCTCACAAATATTGGGTGTCAACAATAAGGGTGATTCCTAAATTCTAGGTCACATACCTTTCAGTCTTAGTAACCTAGCCGTCTTAAAACGTTAACCAATGCCCTTCCCGTATCTTTCAATCTTGGGTAAGTCATTACTAACATCCTACAAGTCTCCTTTCAGTTTCATTATAGGGTGTTATAATTAACGAAACAAAACAGTCTGAAAACATACGCGAGGTCGGTCGACCGACCAGCTAACCCAGTCGGTCGACCAACTACCTCAGTCGACCAACCAGCTAACCATCTACGGAAATACTTACCTACATCCTAACATATGAGATTATCTACGAATGATAACAGTAAAAACAACAACTACAACGAAAATAACAATAAACATGGTGATTAAAACAGTAAACATGCAATTAACAAGCATTAGGGTTAGGGATTCTAACTATCCGGTATAACAATAATGAAAACTTGAATAAAACTGAATTGAGAGATAAGAATTACCGAAACAAGGAAAATATGAGAACTGAAAGATTGAATATTACTGAAACGTCGCGTGGAAACTGATTGTTGCAAAAGTATGCTAAAGACTAATTAACAAAGAAAACAAAAGAACTTTTATTGTAAACTAATCCTAAGAATTTCTGATTAATACTAGATTAGGGTTGCTAAAAGATGATTAGTACATAGGGGGAATTAAGCTTTTATAAGGATTTGTCGTTGCTTCCCTCAAAACCTAACTTAATCATAGGCTTAATGAGGCGTCTGAAATCTTCGCTGATGGGCCATGTGGTCGATAGACCGATGATACTGGTCGATCGACCAACTATCGGGTTTCTGAAATATCGCGCATCAGGTACCTTGGTCGACCGACCATAGTACCCGGTCGATCGACCAAATATCAGATGTAGTACTGCGTTCTGACGAATTCTGCAGCGCGCGTCGATCTTAAAACAGCTGCCATTTCTTCGTTGCTCATCGTATTAAAGCGATTCTCGCGGCGTTGGAAAGCTAAGAGGATAAGATTTCACCTCCAATTGAAATCACTTCATTATCATCTCTAGAACTCGAGATATATCCATTTGAAACAGGCTGCAATATCGTGAAGCGATTCTTCCCTTGTTAAAGCTTGTGAATTGTATGCACCCTTGTTTATGCTATCTTCAGGCCTTGAAATGTGCGCTAGGCTTCGTTCCTTCTTGTCCTTAGTCATGCAAATCACTTGAGGACGGGTTTGACTCGAAATCGCCTTATTTCCACATAAATCTGCAATAATGCATAAAAATACGAAAGTAGACGAAATAGGAGAAATAATAACCAAAAACTCATTAATGAGCTCTGAAATGCGTGTAAAAATAGATGTAAAACATCATAAAATAGACACGCATCATTCACTTTGCGGATCATATCCACATATGCTCTTTCATCTGAAGGAGATAAGTCATCTCATGACTAACAAATCTTATGTGCATTGTATAACTCCTAGCTACAGCAATGCTATTATATAATTTGTGAACTTATATATTTTGTAGTGAATCTTGTGATGACCATGTAGTTAAAATACAAGTCATTGAGATGCATAGTCAATGAATGTAAGCCAAAAATTATCATAAATCTTTGCTTGATATCTTGGAACTTGAGTCGTTGTAAACCTTTTACCATACGACTAAGTTATCTTCCAAAATCTTGAATTTGTCTATCATCTTCATTGGAGAATACTTTGACAATTGATCAAGGTTTAATCATTGGTTTAACACCTGCTCAACAGGTTGTCCTGCAAGCGGTGCGCATCCAGCTTTATACGATTATACTAATGGCGGAAACATTAGCAGTTTAAAACGTGTCAAACAGTACCTTAAGGTTCGATAAATTTCCATGGTCTCATCATGGTAATACTATCTTCATCTATATGAACAACCTTAATACTAATAACAAGACGTCTTTTACATTCTCAACCAAACATCCCATGTTTATTTAGATTTTAAATCACATCAATATGTCATCTAGAATTAAAAACTTGTACACTTTTCATAAGTATCAATGCTTCATTCCAAACGAGCAATGAGTTGTTTTAGATAGCGTTTACTCCCACTAAACTCTTGCTCTTGCCTGATTCTGAAAATCCCAAAGTCATGCCCATGACTCAATAGGTTCAAATCCTGGTGCGAGAACTCTCACTGAACTTTATATTTAACGGTAAATCATAAATCTCCCACTCAATTCAATGTTCCTTAATCATTTAATGAATTAAAATGGTGGGGACCAACCATATGTGCTTATAGTCACATCCTTTTCAAATACCCTTTTGAAAAGCGGTTATTGAGTTTACTGAATTCATTCTCAATGAATTATTTTACTACTTTCAACAAAGTTACCTTTAACTTTGCAGACTGCAGACATCCACATGTCAACCTATGGTTCTCTCAATAAATCTCATATATTAGCATGTATATCTTATAAATTTCATGGGTCTTACAATTTGCATTGGCACATTTAGATCACCATCTAAATCCAAGAACCCTTTCTTGAGCCTTTGCAAAATCTTTTGAATAATTTTCTTCGAGTGTCCTCCCGTAGTTTCTATAAGAGTCTTTTCTTATGGTATATAATTTTTGTGTGGGAACTTTCAGTTCCCCACATTTATCTTATCTTATACTGTACGAGGACTCTATCATGGATCTCATTCATGTATAGAATTTTTCGTTACTAACTTTAAGAATTTATTCTTAAAGTATCCTCCAGGGCCGGGGCCGTTGGGATCATAAGGCGTAGATTTTTACCAAATCGTAGATCTCATCCACAACTTAATCTACCTTCATAATCATAAGGCGTAGATTTTCTCAAATCGTAGATCCCATCCACAACTTAATCTACCTTTTAAATCTTTCACACAACCAAAACACAATAAATCCTACTATTCACCAATAGATCATATCTATTGTGCTAATCAAAATCATATGATATTTGTGGCTTTTTCAAATTTCTCTCACTCTATCTTTGTAATAATAATCTCATTTCATTATCAATGATAGCCACTAAGGCCACAAGCAATGACTTTGATGTTGGTTTGTGTACCCTTATGATTTATTACAGAAAATATTCGATTTAAAGCTTAGATAGTTTTGGATGGTTGATAACATTTCCACTTAATTGAGTTCTAAACTCAATAATTTCGAAATAAGTATGCCATACTTGTTCGATTTTCAATGATCATACTTTGAAGTATGACAATTAATTATATTCTATGTTTGTGTTTTGCAAGTGTTAAACTAAATAAGAACATAATTATAAAACCGATAGTGACTTGGGTTGAAAACCATGTCACTACATCATCCAAATTACAACAAATTGTTCAAGGATTACTTCTCCTTGTCCTACAAGGAAACGAAACATAGGTTCTAAATTGTTCTTACAACACTTTGAAATACTAGCAAAATAAGCGAAAAACAAAGCTCCTCGATCATCCCGAGGGGACCTACCCTTAGTTCCCATTGATCCATCATGCTTGTTTTTCCTTTCCCTTATCTTTGCTTTCATGCCCTAATTCAAGTAAGAAGAGCAATCACATCACAACTTGTATCATAATACATTAGTTGAGATTAACATAAAATTGGGATAGTTATCGTACCAACTGAAAGAATTTTCCCAGCTTTGAGATCGCTGAGATATTTGGAACAATTCCTCTTCCAATGTCCTTTGCCATTGCAATAAAAGCACTTAGCTCCTTGATGAGGGCTCTTATTGGGATTTGAGGTGCTTGCCTCAGAAGACACTTTCTTTGAACCATTGGAAGGTTGCTTCCCCTTTGCCTTACCCTTCCTTTTGAACTTCCCTTTGCTCTTAACATTAATGTTGAGCACATCCTTAGGGGCACTAACATTTAGGCCCATGTCCCTTTCTGCTTGCACAATCCTATTGTGCAATTCATCAAGGGAGGTGTCTTGGTTTCTCATGTTGAAATTCACCCGGAATTGCACATAAGTTTTCACCCTAGACAAGGAGTGGAGGATTCTGTCAATCACAAGTTCCTTAGGAATGTCCACTTGATTCAACCTTAGGGTTTCTACATGCTCAATTAACTTGAGCACATGTGGGCTAACCTTTTGCCCCTCCTTAAGGTTGAGATCAAAGAAGGCCGATGCCGCCTCGTATTGGACAATTCTCGAAGACTTCGAGAACATTGTCACAAGCCTGGAGTAGATCTCATAGGCCGTGCCAATCTTTATGGCACTCCTTTGGAGTTCTGGATCCATCGAGAAGATCAAAACATTTTTGATTGCCGCAGACTCCTTTTGATAAGTATCATAGGGTCGACTGGCTGCGGCGGTGGCATTATCTGCAGGTTCAGGAGGTGATTCTTCGATGAGGTATTCGGTCGTCACCTTGTGCGGCCAACAAAAGTTGGGCGTCCCAATCGGCAAAGTTTGCCCCATTCTTTTCTAACTTACAACGATCCATGAAGGAACGTAACCATGAAGTGTTTGTAGTAGTGGAAGTGGTCATGATTGATATTGATGTGAAGACTTAACTTCAAAATTTAAACATATGAAGAAATTAAATGCTAACCGTTTTAATTTTAACTTGTAAACATTTTAACTAAGTTAATGCATCTATAAAATGACCTCTCTCCAATTATAAAAGATTCCAAGACCCAAACCCATACCACCGAAATCGTGAACCATTGGAACTCTGACCCAATAATATGTTTTGGTGGGTTAAAATAAACCGGTTCTACCATAGAACTCTTGGTTGATGACAAATAATTATTTATTCATCTTAGCCCGGAACACATTGACCACTGGTCCTCTACACTTCCGTTGAGTACAAACCAAATTTCAATTGCATCGAGATGCGATCCGCCCACTGGACTGAATCTACCTCATCGCCCCACTTATCCTACGTAATGAGGTTCGTACTACCCACTGGACTAGCACCACCCCACGAAATAGAAGCTCATGGGTTCTACTATTTGGTAAGGCTAATTCTCAATTGTTTTGTTTAATATAGAAGTCTTCTCAATTTATTATCTATCTCCTTTAAGCGAATTAAATCGGTGAACTCGATAATTGTAATTGACACGGTCGTTTTTAACGATCTAAACTAATATGCATGTTTATGGCGATTTGGCTATGCATGCAAACATATAAATAATGCAAAAATAAAAGCAATAAAGCAATAAAATCCTAGTATGACCTTCCTAGTAATAGAAAAACTAATTAACTATTACAAATTCGGAAACCAACTCCATGGTCACTTGAACTTCATAGGCACGCCATCCAAGAAAACACCGTCTCGTCGGAACTCCTTTCCGTATGGCACCGTCTTTTGGATCTCCGGAATTACAATAAAATAATACAACTGCTCTATTGTAAAACAGAAATTTGAATTAAATTACAAACCCGTGATACGAGATCACATAAATTACAACCGAATCAATATTCCCTTTCATTACGGGTAATATTGATTAAAACTAAGGTCATACTAAGAAAAATTACATAATTCCAAATTATATAAAAACATTCAAATATGACATTCATATTAAATAAAATGCAATAATAAAATATGTATGGACATGCTCAATTTTTAATGCCAAATCGCCTTATGGGAGCAAATATCTCATATTTGTTTACGGTTTTTACGGTTTTTACGGATATGCGTGACTTTAACTATTAAAATCATCAAAATTACATAAATCTCATTTATGTCCATGTTAATCATCCTAACACACTTTAGGAATCAATGTTTAGTCTCTACTAATGTTTGATCATGATTCAACTTGATTTTGCATTATTGTTCATAAATTACTTGTATTTACGGGAAAATAAACGAAAAATGGCTATATGAGTCAATAAAATTCGAAATTTAAAATTCAAAAATTTTAAACTTTCTGGAAATTTCTAAAATTTCAGAAATTAATAAAATGGTCTTATGCAAAAATATATAGTTTATTTCTTAAATAAATCGTATAATAGGCGTTTTTATGGTTAAAAATCCGATTTAAATTATAAAAACTTGTAACAAATTGCTATAAATTTTTAGTCATCCTTAAATATATATTAGAATCTAGAAATGACCAAAAATTACAGACCATACTCGAAATTTTATTTTATGACTCAAGGATTACGATTATTAACTATTTAACTCATAAAAATTAATAATCATAAAAAAAGAAACTTTTTGACATCCAACTTTTGAGTCTGATGATCCTATTATATAAGACATCTATGGGTAAAATTTTATGTCATAATCTTAAGATTAACTATTTTTAACACAATAAGTCATTATATAGCCGATTTTAACTATTAAAATCATAAATCATGCATATTCGAGAATAAATTCCTAAAATATTTATACATTCTGTAAATATTGCATGTTTGACATTGTGTAAAACTTTTATGGAAAAATTCCAACTATAACTATTAAAGTCGAATTTGAGTCACTATTAATGCGATTTTTACTATAAGAATCATTAATCATGTAAAATAAGTCCAATAAGTCCGAAACTTTATATAGGTATTGTATATATTGCATGTGACTTCTCATAAAATTTTCAAGGTCAGATTCGAAATATGTAATAACCCGAATTTTTATTCGTATTATTGTTTTATATAATTGTTGAGTCGATAGTTATAAACGCTTTTGCATTCGATAACTAAAATAGATGAATGGTTTTGAGGTTTAGACATGTCGACTAAGGGGTTCGAGCTCGGGACCTTCTAATCACTTGGGCCTCGTTTTGTGTGTCAACACAAAACAGCCCATACACGTTTACACCTTACCCATACTAAACCCTAATCCACAACAAACACATCACCCTACCACCTATATACCGTCAAAATAAGAAGGGTTTTACCCTATTTCTAATTTACCTTTCACTCAACCCACGCCCTTACACTTCTGCCGCCACCACACGGAGTATTTTTTTTTTTGGTGAAATGTTGAACCATATATTCAAATATATATATAGTATATATGTTTATGTTTTGATAATGACAAGTCTAGCTATTTATATATTATATACTCGTATGTATAATCGTGTGCTAAGTGTACAGAACATTAGTAACAAGATCTAATCAATCAAGTATAAAAGACTCAAGCATATTAGTCAATGAATTGACTAAATCGAAGATTGATAGAAGATCACAAGCGCGCATAATGAACTAAAGTTATATTCGTCAACTATAGCTTTAGTACAAGATGGATTCAAGTTATAGCTCATAGCTATAACTCTATATCATGAAGAAATGATCGGGAATATATATGTGTTTAAAGTGAAACGTTTGTTTCCTAATTTGTGTCGTGTAGTATTAGTGGTTCAATGGTATTCTATTTTAAATATGGAATTGTTAATCTTAATAGGATTATATAAAATATCTTTTAGTTAAATAAGAAATAAATAATTGTCTTATGAGATAATTATTTATTACTAAAATAAACTAAAGATTTTTTATATGATTTTAATTGTCAAATTATATAATCTAAGATTTGGTTTGTTTCGATTTTTGGAAAACGTGTAACATGTCACGTTTCTATAAATCGTGTAAGGGTTTATTTAAATAAATATTATGTATTTATTTAATGTCCTAAACTAACTAAGATTATATTATGGTAATATATTTTATTATCTTTGACATGGTTTAGGAAGTTGATTTAATAAGGATACTAATTATTTATTATATAAAGATCTTTCCTAAATATGAATTAGGAAATTGATTCCTTATATAATACATATAGTATATTATTATATCTTTCCTAAATATATTAAGATTAGATTTAAGGTAGTATTACTAAAAGACTAGTATTCTAGTTTTAAGTAATAATCCTAAATCATCTAGGGTTTGAATTACCTAGATACATATTCTATATAAATAGACTACCTATGATACATTAAAACTAACGAAACACACACACATATACACATATATCGAGAGAGAAAAACCGCCGTTCATATTCTTCAAGTTCGAGCTTTTCATTGTCATATCCGATTCAAGATTCAAGTGCTCAAGCATTGATCTTATTCATTCAAGATTGTGACACCAAGAAAACATTGAAGACTTTATCTTATTAACGTAAGATAGAACGAGTATTTAGCGGTACTCATTGTAAGACAAATATTTAACGGTATTTGTCGTAGCTAGATATTTAACGGTATCTAGATTGAGTTGTGACTAACATCAAAGTCGCACGAGTAGGGTTGATAAAATTGTAATCCAGAGTTGGTACTAATTTTATTAATCGAGAATAGTGGACGTAGGTCTCAGAGTGTGAGACTGAACCACTTCAAAAATATCGTGTCTCTCTTTATTACTTGCTCTACTCAACGATCATCATACAAACTCACACACATCGAAGAAGATTTAAAAAGAAGGCATACTCAATTCAACCCCCCCCCCCCCCCTTCTTGAGTATATTATATCAATAGACTCTTCAATTGGTATCAGAGCCTCGTGCTCTTGATCGCCTAGCCGCGTGAGTTTTGATCCTTCTATTGATTCTATATTATATACTCTTTCATCAATGGATTCCAAGCATCTCAAGTGCCCTATCTTCGATGGCAAAAACTATAGCTTATGGAAAAATATGATGACTCATTACATCAAGGGTTGTGATTGGGAATGTTGGAAGATCATCCAAACTGGACCAAAGAAGATCTTGGTCGCCGCCGCCAATGGAACAACCTATGAAAAGATGGAAAGCGATTATGTGGAAAGTGACTACAAAATTGTAGAGAAAAACTCTAAGGCCATGAGCCTCCTACAGAACGGTATGATAACCTCAGAATTCGATAGATTCTCATCCTGTAGTTCCGCTAAGGAAATATGGGATAGTCTCGAACTTGCTTATGAAGGAACATCCGCAGTCAGTAAACATCGTATAGACTTGCTCGTTCAAAGATATGAACTTTTCAATATGGAAAAGAATGAATCTATTGATAGCATGTCTGCACGATTTTCTTGTATTATTAATGAACTGCGGAACCTTGGCAAAAAGATCGATTCTGAGGATATCGTTCGTAAGATTCTTAGGAGTCTCACCAAAAAGTGGCAACCTAAAGTCACGGCCATAGAGGAAGCACGTGATTTATCTAAAATCACTTACCAAGAATTGATTGGATCCTTAATGGCTCACGAGATCATACTAAATAAAAACGATGATGATCCCAAAGGAAAGGGAGTCGCTTTACAAGCCTCCACAAGCGAAGTAAGCGAAGAAGAACTTGAGGATGAAACAGTTCTATTCGCTAGACGATTTAAGAAAGCAGTTTTCAAAGGTAGATACAAAAACTCTAACAACAAAACGTTCGACAAAAAGAAAACTGACTCCAAACTAACATTCTTCAAAAGAGGATGTTTCAAGTGTGGACAACAAGACCACATGATCAAAGATTGTCCAAGTTGGGACAAAATCAAAGACAAGTCAAAAAGAGAAAAGACCAAAACAGAGTTTAAGAAAGTAATGCTTGCGTCATGCTGGGGAGAATTAGAATCTGAAGATGACGAGGACTCTGAAGAAGAAGAGGTAGCAAACCTGTGCCTAAGCAACGTCAGCCTAGATCTAATCTCAAACGACAATGATGAAGATGACGCATCTAATATGTGTCTCCTTGGAGAATCAGACTCAGACGACGACGACGAAGAGGTAAATTTTCTTCAACTCAAAAGTCAAGTTAAAAACTTATCTAAGGCTATGCTAATTAAATATTTTGAGAAAACCCTAGACCAATGTCATGAACAATGTCTTGAGTTAGATGACTTGAAAGAGCAGATCCTCGATATTGCTGAGGAAAATCAACTTCTGAAAGCCAAAGCTAAGAAACTGAAATCCAAAATAAGCATTGAAGCAAATGCTAAGCTGGAAACAGTTATGTCTGAGAAAAAGGTTCTTGAGTCTAAAGTTATAGCTAATGAAGCTATAACCTCAAAACTAAAACTCAACATTAAAGAGCTTCAATCTAAAGTTATAGCTAATGAAGTTATAACTTCAGAATTAAGAAAGGTTAATGAACGGGTTAAGTCAGAATCTTCGACTATGGTCGAAGATGAGACTCATCAGGAAGAAGTTGAGATTCTCGAAAGCAAAATCATTGATCTAGAATTCAGTATATCTAAAATCAAGAAAGAACATGCCAAAATTGTGTCTGACTTCCATAAAGACATTCAAAACCTAAAAGAGTCTAGCAACACTGACCATAGTGAATGTAAGAAAGAAATAGACTCCTTGAAAGACCTCCTTCTTCATGCTCGGAAAGTTCACGATAAGTGGGAAGGAAGCACTAACGTCCTAAACTTCCTAACTGAACAATCCGACAACAACATGAAGATGGGTTTAGGTCACGAATGTTATGGAAGAAGGGATCACTCAAAGTGTAAACAAAGTCCAACAGATAGAGACTTTAGAAGAAGAAAATATGCCGACCTTCCTGAGTATTTAATATGCACTTATTGTGGCCATACTGGACACCTCCGAGAAAACTGTGTGAAACACGCACAAGATTTTAAAACCGGAGTTAAGTTTGTTAAATCCTTAGGAATTCCAAGCGACACTAATTCTGTCTCTGATAGTGATGGTGACAAAACTGAGGAAAGAAACATTGACCACAGATGGTTCTATGACATGACATTTGACTACGAAGAAAAGAAAAACAGAACCAAACAGACTCCTCAAACATCACACAAAAAATGGTCACCAAGAGTCCAAACTAAAACCTACACAAGAACATCAAAACCCAACCACTACCGATATAGAAAGACCTATGTAAGACAAGTCTGGGTTAAAAAGGAAGATGTATTTGTGATTACTAACAACAAAGGACCCAAGTATGCTTGGGTACCTAAATCCTGTCTTTAAAATTATTTGTGCAGTTTGTCGCCAAGGAAAATAACCTATGGTATCTCGACAGTGGATGCTCAAGACATATGACAGGCGACGTAAAACTATTCCAAACCCTAAAACCTTTTGACGGAGGTAAAGTCACATTCGGTGATAACAAAAAGGGAAAGATCATCGGAATTGGTAAGATAGGTATCTCATCCTCTCATGTTATAAATGATGTATACCTTGTAAGTGGTCTCAAACACAATCTTATTAGTATATCTCAATTGTGTGACAAAGGAAACAAAGTAGTTTTCCATTCAGATATATGTCGTATAATCTTAGAAGGCACCAGTAAAGTAATACTTGAAGGTCACAGGATGAAAAATGTTTATATGATTGATTTAAATGCTGTACCTACTGATTCTCTATCATGCATGAAAGTTACGTTAGATGATCCATGTCTATGGCACAAGAGATTTGGTCATATAAGCTCACCCATTCTAAGTAAGCTGAAAAGATGGGACTTGGTCGAAGGTCTTCCAAAGATCAAATTTGATCAAGAAAAGATGTGTGACACATGTGCACGATGTAAACACGTCAGATCATCCTTTAAGCCAAAAAGAGTGGTAAGCACAGAACAAGCTCTTGAACTTGTACACATGGATCTATGTGGACCTATGAAGGTAAGAAGCAGAGGTGGTTCCAGGTACGTTTTCGTTCTAGTTGATGATTACTCTAGATTTGTTTGGCCAATCTTTCTTCACTCCAAAGACGAAACTTTCGATGAATTTGTTAGTCTCATGAAACTTGTCCAAAACAAATATAAATCAAACTTAGTAACAATCCGTACTGATCATGGAACTGAGTTCGACAATCATGCTTTTATTGAGTTCTGTAAAACCAATGGTGTTGGTCATAACTTCTCGGCCCCTAGAACCCCACAACAAAATGGAGTCGTAGAACGAATGAACAGAACGCTAGAAGACATGGCTAGAACAATGCTTCTTTGTAGTGGCCTACCTAGAAACTTTTGGGCTGAGGCTATTAGTACAGCTTGCTATATTCATAACCGTGCTATGATTAGACCTATCCTTAAAAAGACTCCTTATGAACTTCTTCGTGGTCGTAAACCAAACATATCTCATTTAAGATGCCTTGGTAGTAAATGCTTTGTTCACAACAATGGTAAAAACAGATTAAGCAAATTCGACCCTAGAAGTGATGAAGCAATCTTTATAGGATATTCAGATCATAGTAAAGCCTACAAAGTTTTTAACAAACGCACTTTATGCATAGAGGAAAGTATTCATGTTATCTTTGATGAGAATAATGTCTTCGATAAGCCATTACAGGATATAGAGGAAAACCTAGACGAACCTGATTTCAGGTTATCAAGGGAAGATCCTCCTGAAATGGAAATTGAAGAAGGAGAACCTCAAGGAATTCATGATGAACTCAACTTGGGAGAAAATGGTGCGAGAGATGAAACTATAGTTGATGATACTGTAGATAACTCTCAAACCAATGACTTGGAACCCAGAGTTACAGCTAATGAAGCTGTAACTTTGAATCAAAACCAAAGGGAAGAGGCCAGAGTTATACCTGACCCTACTATAAACCCAGGTTTGGATTCAGGGGGAACAAGTCAAGATCCCGAGTCAAGTTCAGGGAATGCAAATGATCAATCAAGGAATTGGAGATACAAAGGCTCTCATCCATTGGACAATGTCATAGGAAGTCTAACAGATGGAGTTCAAACTCGAAGGAGCTTAAACAACTTTTGCTCATTCTACTCCTTTCTCTCCACCATTGAACCTTCAAATATCAAGGAAGCTCTCGCAGAACCAGACTGGATAGTTGCCATGCAAGAAGAACTCCAGCAATTTGAAAGAAACAAAGTTTGGCATCTTGTTCCCCGACCTGAGGACAGAACTGTCATTGGAACTAGATGGGTATTCAGAAACAAATTGGATGACACTGGAGTCATTGTGAGAAATAAGGCCAGACTAGTGGTTCAAGGATACAACCAACAGGAAGGGATCGATTATGACGAAACCTTTGCTCCTGTTGCTCGTCTTGAGGCAATAAGACTACTCATTGCATTTGCAGCACACAAGGGAATGAAACTTTTTCAGATGGACGTTAAGACTTCCTTTCTTAATGGCTATCTCCAAGAGGAAGTATTTGTTGAACAACCTCCTGGATTTCCTGACAGCAAACTCAAGGATCATGTATTCAAATTGGACAAAGCACTATATGGTCTGAAACAAGCACCTAGGGCATGGTACGACAGATTATCAAAATTCTTATTGAAAAGTGGATTCAAGAGAGGGTCTGTAGATAAAACCCTATTTCTTAAAAGTGAAAACTCAGATCTGCTAGTCGTTCAGATCTATGTTGACGATATTATTTTTGGCTCAACTAATAAAAAGTTGTGCAAGTACTTCTCTGAGTTGATGACTTCTGAGTTCGAGATGAGTATGATGGGAGAACTAAAATTCTTCCTTGGACTTCAAATACAACAAACTGAAGAAGGAATCAAAGTTCATCAACAAAAATACGTCAAGGAGTTACTAAAGAAATTTGGAATGGAAACCTCTCATGCAATGCCTACACCAATGGTCACAGATAAGAAGTTAACCAAAGACGAAGATGGTAAGTCTGTAGATGAAACTACTTACAGAGGTATGATTGGCTCACTTCTTTATCTTACAGCAAGTCGTCCAGATATAATGTTTAGTGTCTGTGTTTGTGCGAGATTCCAATCTGCACCAAAAGAATCACATATGATTGCAGTTAAAAGAATATTAAGATACCTAATCGGAACCTCAAAATTATATCTATGGTATCCTATGGACTGTAACTTTAACCTAGTAGGATATTCAGATGCGGATTATGCAGGGTGTTCTTTAGACAGAAAAAGTACCTCCGGACTTGCTACCTTTGTAGGTCCCTGTATTATATCTTGGGGATCCAAGAAACAAAATTCTGTCGCTCTCTCAACTGCTGAAGCAGAATATATTGCAGCCGCACTGGTATGTTCTCAACTTTTATGGTTAAAGCAACAGTTACATGATTATGGTGTTGATGTTGGATGCGTGCCTATCTTATGTGATAATACGAGTGCTATAATTATATCTAAAAACCCAGCCCAGCACTCGAGGACCAAACATATTGAAATAAGACACCACTTCCTTAGAGACCATGTCGAAAAGAAAAATATAAAATTGGAATTTTGTAGTACGGAAAAACAGTGGGCAGATATCTTCACTAAACCATTGGCTAGAGAACGCTTTGAGACTTTGCGATTGGAAATTGGTTTAATCGGTGGCACCTAATCAAATCTTAAAAGCAAAAATAACCCAATGATTGACTACGGTTTAGATGAGATTATATGACTGTGTCCGTATACTCCGCTGCATGTGTATGTATATATTCGATGTTAAATTTTGTGATTATAGTTATATTATATGATTTACATATGAATGTGTGCACAATCGAACTCACAATAATATTACGTCACATATTATAATTATCCCACAACATACATATTATAATATATACAAAATAATATTCAAATATTACAAAAACGAAAAACAAAAATAACCAACAAAACTTACCTCAAATAGTCACACAAACCGTGTGAACTAGCCCCACCAATGCCACGTCTCACCCTCACTTACCCCACAACCAACTGCCACGTACCTCCCCTATTACCTAGCTTTTGACTTTTACCCCACCTCAATAATTAACCCAACCAACCTCTCTCCTTCAAACTTACTACCATTCACCTCCTTTACTCACTTTTATTACCAAACCCAAAACCTCCATTAAAAATTACCAAAACCCATTAAAACTCAAAACCTCCAAAACTCCATTAAAACCGTACCAAAAATTCACCACTTCTCGTCTTTACAACCACCGTGTCTCACCTCAACCACCATGCCTCCATCTCGTGCAACCCGCTCTCATCAAAAGAAGCCTTCACCTCCTTCACCGACTCCGTCACCCCCACCGTCTCCAACACCCATAGCCACCACCGCACCACCATCTGACAAAGGCAAACGACGAAAACTCAACCGCTCGTCTCCTTCCATCTCCAATGACATGCATGAAATGGGTTTTACATCTCAAAACCCGCGCCCTCTGTTTTCCGAGTATTCGATTGAAGCCACTAGGGAGGGTCTTGAAAGAGTTCGAATGACCAAGAACGAAGGTATGTTGATCGAACGTGTCCTCCCTTATGCTATACATTCGGGTCGTTATTACTCACGAACATGGGTCGAAAGTTCGAAGTCTTTAGGTTTCTTTAAAGAATTCCTAAAATATCAGGGATGGGAGTACATTAGTAGCTTTTCTGGGTTGATTTTCCCTATTGAGATGGTTCAGTTTCTTGCTTCGGTCAAAAAGTGTGTCAATGGCATTGTGGGCGTCGTGAATGGAGAGGATGTGGTCATAACCAAATCGGATATCTGTGATATCTTCAAACTTGATCAAGAAGGGTTAAATCTTGACCCAAAGTTGGAGTGGAACGTAGTTTCTAAAGAACAAAAATTGGTGATTAAGAAGTACTTTGATGCGGATGCCACTGAGGTAACACCCCTGCTTACTGTATCCTTTAACCCCAAACTGAAATTCTTCTTGAATTTTTTGTGGAACACTGTGTTGCCTCGTCGGGGTGGTCGGGATAAGCTTGCTAGTGTCGAAGCCGTGGTATTGTATAGTTGGTTGGAGGGACAGAAAGTCGACTTAGCTTCCTTATTATGTCACAAAATTTGTCAAGTTTCGAATGTGGTTGTTAAGGAGAAGTTTTGCTCAACCATCGACATTCCATATGGAATGTGGATATCCGAATTGTTGCTTAAAACGGGTGTTGTTGATGATGCTAGTTTCGGAATTAAGCCAAAAGATGTTATGAATGATCGAGTGTTGAAATTAATGGGAATTTGCTTTGACGGAGTTGATCTTGCGTTTGGTAAAAACGAACCAACTCCGAATCCCTCACCATCTTTTGCGGGTCTTGAAGCCAAGATGGACAAAATACTTGGTCTCTGTGAAATTAAAAAGGAGAAGGATGAGGCTGGGGGTCGCTGTAAGAAGAGGAGTCGTGGGTTTGAGGATGAGGTAAAGGAGTGGATGGAGAAGGTTGATAAACATTTGGTGAAGATTGGGTCAGAGGTTTCGGTGGCATGCTCGGAATTGTTAGCCGTGAGTAATCGTCTTTCCTTCTTAACATCTCAGGGAGGAGCCATGGTAAGGGATCATGGGTTATTACGGGAAGATGCATCTCAAGCACTCGAGGCCGTCAAAGCACTAACTCTCAAAGTGCTCAACTTTGAAATTGCGCTCAACGCTCAAGGAAGAAACGTGTCAAGTTGTTTGGACAGGCTGGAGTCACTTGAGTATCGTACCCGACCCGATTATGTGAATCCTTATGCAAAGAATCCGGGTTCAAGCTCTCGTTCGTGATCAATCCTCTCCGTCTCTGTTGTTCGAAATTTGGTTGGATTGTTGTTATTTTGTCCTAAGTCCGGTGGTGGCCTTATAAACTCTTTTGTCTTGTGGCCCAATACCTAACCTAGCCCATTAAGGAATCCGAGGCCCTATTCCCTTTTGCCTCTCTCGGATTTCCTAACCCTAAACAGGCCCCAACTTACTTCTTGTTCAAATGCGGCCCACTCCTTTATTTCTTTTGCTATTGGCCCAACTTGCTCGTTATCTTTTGCAGTCCCCTTATGCACTAACATAGCCAGGCCCATTTTTCTTAAACATTGTCCCACATTCGGCCCATTGGCTTAGTATTTTGGATTGTTTGTGTATATTTTTAACATTCCGTATGTGGTTATGTGATATTTTCTATGTTCATATTATTTCGACTCGTTTATATGCTTGCTTATGCTTCGTACGTATATTATTCTAGTCGTTTCATGTCTTTGTTCTCATCTTTTCGATGATGTCAAGAGGGGGAAATATGCGACCTAGATTAGAATTTGCCTAAGCTTGCTCCTTGTCGTAATTCATTGTCTCTTAGGGTCCTTAAAGGATATGGGATAGATAGAAGATAAAAACCCTAAGTGACTTCTTGCTATGAATGACCATTATTATATTGAGGGGGAACATACACTTAGACACGAAATCTAAGAGAGACTTGCCATCATCAAAAAGGGGGAATTTGTTGAACCATATATTCAAATATATATATAGTATATATGTTTATGTTTTGATAATGACAAGTCTAGCTATTTATATATTATATACTCGTATGTATAATCGTGTGCTAAGTGTACAGAACATTAGTAACAAGATCTAATCAATCAAGTATAAAAGACTCAAGCATATTAGTCAATGAATTGACTAAATCGAAGATTGATAGAAGATCACAAGCGCGCATAATGAACTAAAGTTATATTCGTCAACTATAGCTTTAGTACAAGATGGATTCAAGTTATAGCTCATAGCTATAACTCTATATCATGAAGAAATGATCGGGAATATATATGTGTTTAAAGTGAAACGTTTGTTTCCTAATTTGTGTCGTGTAGTATTAGTGGTTCAATGGTATTCTATTTTAAATATGGAATTATTAATCTTAATAGGATTATATAAAATATCTTTTAGTTAAATAAGAAATACATAATTGTCTTATGAGATAATTATTTATTACTAAAATAAACTAAAGATTTTTTATATGATTTTAATTGTCAAATTATATAATCTAAGATTTGGTTTGTTTCGATTTTTGGAAAACGTGTAACATGTCACGTTTCTATAAATCGTGTAAGGGTTTATTTAAATAAATATTATGTATTTATTTAATGTCCTAAACTAACTAAGATTATATTATGGTAATATATTTTATTATGTTTGACATGGTTTAGGAAGTTGATTTAATAAGGATACTAATTATTTATTATATAAAGATCTTTCCTAAATATGAATTAGGAAATTGATTCCTTATATAATACATATAGTATATTATTATATCTTTCCTAAATATATTAAGATTAGATTTAAGGTAGTATTACTAAAAGACTAGTATTCTAGTTTTAAGTAATATTCCTAAATCATCTAGGGTTTGAATTACCTAGATACATATTCTATATAAATAGACTACCTATGATACATTAAAACTAACGAAACACACACACATATACACATATATCGAGAGAGAAAAACCACCGTTCATATTCTTCAAGTTCGAGCTTTTCATTGTCATATCCGATTCAAGATTCAAGTGCTCAAGCATTGATCTTATTCATTCAAGATTGTGACACCAAGAAAACATTGAAGACTTTATCTTATTAACGTAAGATAGAACGAGTATTTAGCGGTACTCATTGTAAGACAAATATTTAACGGTATTTGTCGTAGCTAGATATTTAACGGTATCTAGATTGAGTTGTGACTAACATCAAAGTCGCACGAGTAGGGTTGATAAAATTGTAATCCAGAGTTGGTACTAATTTTATTAATCGAGAATAGTGGACGTAGGTCTCAGAGTGTGAGACTGAACCACTTCAAAAATATCGTGTCTCTCTTTATTACTTGCTCTACTCAACGATCATCATACAAACTCACACACATCGAAGAAGATTTAAAAAGAAGGCATACTCAATTCAACCCCCCCCCCTTCTTGAGTATATTATATCAATAGACTCTTCATGAAATGTGAGTATTGTATATATATATCAATCAAAAAGATTACAGGAGGTCCCTGGTTCGAGCCCCAGGGCAGGCATTATATTCATTTGTAACAATTCTCAAACCAGCCTTTGGTATTATCATCTAAGCCTTCTAAATGATTCCTCATTCTATTCCTTACATCTGTGACCACACAAGCAGCTAAACATTCTGGTCTAAGGATGCTCTCTTGGACTCTTGCATTATTTCTTTGAACCCATAGATGATATTGTATGGCATTAAAAATGGCAGTACGTATTTTCCATTGTTGTTGCTTCCTATTCCCAGCACTCAAGATGGACACAGTAGGGAAACTTGTACCAAACCAGTGTTTCAACAGGTCTTGTACTCTGATAGAATAAATGCAATGCTCAAACAGATGCTCAATTGTTTCAGATTGACTTTAACAAAGCCAGCATAGATCATTCAGACAGAAACCAAGTCTATAAAGCTTGCTCATAGTGTTCATTCCTCCTTGAATTCTAAGCCAAGTGATCATGGAATGCTTTGGTACATTGTAGCTATTCCACACCACAGGAGCCCAGTCTTGAGATGGATGATCAGTACAGATCCATTGATAGCAGCTACTGATAGAATATCCTTTAGGATTACAGTCCCATTTATTCATGATAAACCCAGCTTTTATTTTCTCCTTTACTTTGCAGATAGCTTTCCACCCCCAAGGGGAGTCATTTGGAGGGCAGTAGTTATCCCAAGGCTGTTCTTTCAGGTACACATCACTGATCCATTTGATCCATAATCTGTCTTCTTTTGTATAAATCCAATTCACTAGCTTACCAACTGCAGCCACATTCCATAGCTCATTGTTTTTGATGCCTAATCCTCCCTGGTCTTTGGTCAGAGTGACCCTTTCCCAGGCCACAAGTGGGACTCTTTGGTATTCTGAATTGCTAGCCCACAAAAAATTCCTGCATATAGCACTAACTCTGTTGATAATACTCTTGGGTAAGAGAAACATTTGAGCCCAGTAGTTATGGAGTGAGTTTAGAACAGAGTTTATAAGAGTCAGTCTCCCTGCATAAGACAGTTTTTTTGCACCCAAACTCCTTATTCTGGCCACCATTCTTTCTGTCAGTGAAATACAATCCCTTTTAGACAGTTTTCCTGGTTGAATAGGGACACCCAAGTACTTAAAAGGAAATTGGCCTTCTCTAAAACCAGTAGCTTGTGTGATTCCAAGTTTCAGATCATCAGTGACACCATTGAAGAAGATTTCAGTTTTGGCTGGATTGAGTTTAAGCCCTGTTGCTTTAGAGAAAGAGGCAAAAGCCCTCAGAAGCAACCAAATAGAGGATGCATTGCCTTTACAAAACATGAGTAAGTCATCAGCAAATAGGAGATGGGTCAGCTTCAGATTTTTACACATTGGATGGTATTGGAAAGGCCATTTCAAGGTAGCATATTTGATAAGCCTTGTGAGGTAATCCATACAAAGAGTGAATAGCAAGGGAGAAATTGGATCCCCTTGTCTAAGCCCTCGTTTACCTTTGAAAAAACCAAAATTACTTCCATTCAGAGAGAGTGTGAACTGAGGAGTGGTCACACATTGCATAACCAGAGTAATGAAATGAGTAGGAAACTTCAGTCCCTGCAGGATTTGTTCCAAAAAAGCCCATTCAACAGTATCGTAGGCTTTTTGGAGATCAAGTTTAAATAAGCATCTTGGGGTCACTGTCTTTCTGCCATAGAGATGGATAATGTCTTGGCATATAAGAACATTTTCCATGATTGATCTCCCCTTAACAAAGGCTCCTTGATTCTCATGAACTAGATCAGGTAACACACAGGCTAGTCTATTGCAAAGCGGCTTAGAAATAACCTTGTAAACAAGATTACAACAAGCTATAGGTCTAAATTGACTGACAGATGAGGGTCTTTCTACCTTGGGAATAAGAGTGATATTGGTAGCATTGAGCTGGGTGAGCAACTGGCCATGATGAAAGAAGTCCAATACAACCTTGCAAAGATCATCCCCAACAACCTCCCAAGCATCCTTAAAGAAAGCACTGGTAAACCCATCAGGACCAGGTGCTTTATCATTGGGGATGGAGAAAACAGTAGCCTTGATCTCCTCTGAAGTAATTGGAGCATTTAAAGTATTGATATGATCATCAATGCATAAATTTCCATGTTGAAGAACCTCAGTCCTAACTGGCTCAGTAGGAGAGCTGCCCCCCAATAGATCATTGTAGTACTCCAAGAAAGCACCTTGCATACTATCTTTATCAGTGCATAAATGACCATGCTTATCTTCAATCTGAATAATATTATTGCGCAAACGTCTGGTCTTAATAGCTTTATGGAACAGTCCAGTGTTACTGTCTCCCTCCTCAACCCAGGATACTTTGGCTTTTTGTCTCAGGAAACTGTGTTTTGCTTTAGTCCAGTACTGCACCTCTTTAGTTAGCCCATGCTCCTGGCTAATAAGATCTGTGTTTGTTGGATCATCTTGTAATTGAAGCTGCACCTGCTCCAGCTGGATAGAATACTTGCAAGCAGACACTTCAACATCAGAGAAACATTGGTTGTTCAGCTCTTTAAGGATTGGTTTTAGCCCCTTAAGCTTTTTAACCAGAGAGAACATCAGAGTCCCTTCCACAATATTATCCCATCCATTCTTCACCTGAGTCAGAAAACCAGGAGCTGCACCCCACATATTGAAATATTTGAAGTTGGCATTCCTCTTCCCATCTAGTTTAACATTTCTGACAATACAAGGATTATGATCCAGAAGGCCTTCTGGATGAAAATGAGCCTGCATTTCAGATAAGTTGTCAGACCAATGAGCATTGATCAGGAATCTATCCAATCTGCTAAATTTTCTATTGGATTCATCTCTTTTGTTTGTCCAGGTATAATAGGCTCCAGTGGCTTGGATATCTGACAACCCACAGTACTGCAAACAATCAATAAAATCTTCCATATCAGTCACTTTGGTTGTACCCCCCAGTCTTTCATCTGGATTTAGGACAGTGTTGAAATCTCCTGCAACTGCCCAAGGCAAGCTACAATTACCAGCAATTTGTTTCAAGTTCTGCCATAAAGGGACTCTCTCACTCCCCTCATTGAAAGCATAGACCATTGTAATGAGAAAATCTTTGTGATTCACTTTACAAGTAGCTTTGGCATGAATAAACTGAGCATCTGTATGTAGAATGAGGATATCAAAGACATCAGGTCTCCAAAGAAGCCATACCCTACCTCCCTTGTGCATATGACAGTTGGTGGTAACACACCAACCATCTACCATGAAATTTGATACATTAGATACATTATCACCATTTATTTTAGTCTCCAGCAAGCCAAAGAGGCAAGCCTCATTATTCTGAATAAAATTCTTAACTGTAATCTGCTTATTTACATGGTTGAGCCCCCGAACATTCCAAAAACCTATATTATTCATGAGACATGGTATTAGAAGGGTTACCATTATCATGAACAATAGGTACAGTCACCTTAGGAATCATCTGCTGCTCATTTGTCAATGAAATATCTCCTTGGGCCATTCTATTCTGGGCACTCATTTGTACCACAGTCCCACCAGTACCAGGGATGGGTATAGGAGTACTTGGACTGGGTTGTACTGGAGCAGGAAGGGCAGGAAACTCTTTCTCTGAAAGATCTACCACTGGTTTATGCACTGGTTTCCACAGAGGCCAGTATAGTCGTACCTAGAGGCCTTCGTTCTGATCTAAAGTAGATACGTGCAAACATGTGTATTCTTACTGTTATATGTCGCATATTTGTATAATGATTTAAGCGTGTTTATGGGTCTCGAGGCTGCTGTTATGGGTGTAGTTATAATCTATGGGTTTGGTGTGTCACGTCTGACCCTTGTTGTGAGTATGTCGACCACCGTATGACGTCAGGAAAGGCGTCTGAAAACCGCCTGTCACAGGGATGCGAAATAGGGTATGAGTCTGACCAGTTTGTACATACGGTTTACTAGTTGGTTTGGGGGTGGTGTTACTGGGGACTCGGGGGAGGTCAATACAGTAACACCACCGTGGTTACAGGTGGGTTGTCAGAGGTGGCGTTGGTGGTAGTTGTGTTGGCGCTAGTGGTGTTAACAGTGGTCGATTTGGGGTCTGTTCAGGGTGGTCTGAGTCGCGGATGTGGGTCTGGTCTGAGTTCAGTGGCCTTGGTCGGGTTGTCGGCGAGTGTCGTAGGGTGGGGTTTTGTTGTGGTGGTAGTCGGTGATCGGTGGTGTTGGAAGGAAGTGGGTGCTGGCGTTCGAGGTGGTGGTTCATGGTGGTTGTCGCGGGTTGAAGTCGGGTTAGGGGCTGATGGTTTCGAGTCCTTCTAAATTACATTTCCTTATGTTTTATTATTCCTATGATTATTATTATTATTATTATTATTATTGCTATTATTATTGTTAGTATTATTATTATTTTATTGTTAATCGGTGTTTTATTATTTCCATACGGTTTTGGGTCGTGTTAATTGAAGATGCGAGTCGGGAATTATTTAAGTCGGGGGAGTTCTATGTTTATTTTTGGAAAGTTTCTATAATTGGAAAGTTTCTATTTTTGGAAACTTTCCACTTATGGGAGGTTTCTATTTATAGTAAGTATGGTTGTTAAGGGGTTCGGGAAGGTTATTAATTCGTTACGTATACCAGTTTAGGTAGCGGGTTTCGCGTGGAACATTTCTAAACAAGCCTCAGATTTATCTGCGTTTCCTGCTATTTCAGGTAGGGGAATACTGTATACCTGGTGATGAGTAATTGTTAATATCAGATGTTATCTCTTTATATCTTATTGTATGAATGGTATTATATTGTATTCAATTGACTGAATATCTCTGTGATACAATACGATGTGGCTATTATTGGGTCTTGTGATACGGTGCGGAGTTGATTTTGGTGTTGGATCGGTCCGGAGTTTATTTGGTGTTGGATCGGTGCGGAGTTTATTTGGTGTTGGATCGGTGCGGAGTTTATTTGGCGTTGGATCGGTGCGGAGTATATTATATTGTTGGTTTATTTATTTTTTCCTCTACTCAACCTCGTGGTTGACCCTGTGTATTCGTGATCACCTGTGATGAACCAAATTATTGGGGAGCAGATTGACAGGTGGCTGAGACTAAGGGGAGCTATGGGAGAGAGAGCTTGGATCCGGACCAGACTAAAGTCTAGATCACCTTAGTCAGTTTAGCATGAGTTGTACTTTCTTTATTTTTACAAGACAGTTGGATACAGTTGTAAGAACATGTTATGAGTTTAACTTTAATTAAAGTACTGTTTATCTTCCTTTGTATCTACTACCTCGGGAAACCGAGATGGTAACACCCTTACTTATCTGAGGAGTCCTAGTACAGGCCCTTAAATAAATGGGGTGTTACAAAGTGGTATCAGAGCGAACGATCCTCAGGCCTAACCTAATGAACCCAATGAATGTAGGAGAGTCTAAATAAAATGAACCCCGGGATAGGACTGTTAGGAGCACACTAAAGGAAAAGTATGAGTCTGGGCCCCCTCACAACGAACCATTGGCCCTATCAGTTTTATCCGGGAACCCAGAGTGAATATACGAGAGAAAAGGGTAGGCTAAGAAAAGATGGAAGCAATGGTATACTGTGATAAGTATTTTATGAGAACTCTTAGTATATGTGACTGTTTGGAAAAGCCGGGAGGGGCATGAGCATGAAAGAATTTTAATTGTTTGAATAAAGAGGTGTATATTAACATGGATATGTGAAGTAATTTGAAACATGTCAGTAATTCTTCTCTCATCATGTCTAGCGATATGCGGTTATGTGAACCCCGAGCCATGTTACAGTTATATGCTATTCAATCTGATAGTTAATGATAGACTTTATTGTTTAGGGATTTTAGCCCTAACACAAATGGGTGCCCACATGCGTCGGGACTCATTTCTTTCTTTGTATTATAGTATGCCTCCGCGAAGAAACAATGTCGCTAACATCACGCAAGAGGAGTTGGATCGCTTAATAGCTGAGACCGAGGCCCTAAAGGCCAAACGCTTGGACTCTGCAAAAATGAGCACAATTATCGCGGGGCATCACCCTACCCAATTCACTGGGGAGGGGGAACCTCATCTGCTGGGAGCTTGGTGCCGGGAGTTCAGTAACCTGTTCGAGTTGGTGGATTGTCCCGAAGAATTGAGGGTTGACCAAGCAACCCACTATCTGAGGGGCATGGCTGGAGACTGGTGGACCGGGAACAAGGGAGAGATCCGAGAGGCAGCTCGAGAGGATGGGACCAAGTTTGTTGCTTGGATCGCATTCAAAAGGATCCTATATGAGGTGTTCCTACCAGAATTCCATAAAAGTAAGCTGAGAGAGGAGTTCGACACATTCAGGATGACGGAGGACATGACGGTGGAGGCTTATTACAGAAAATTTATTCAGCTGGTGAGTTATGTGGGGGACATGGGGTTTGATAATGCCATGCTGGCAATGAAGTTCGAGAGAGGGTTATCAATCGCTATCAAGAAGAGACTGATTGAGGCTCCGCCTACCACAGTCAGGGACATCTATTTAAGGGCTGGGGCGGCGGAGAGGCTCTCAGATATGATTAAGGAAGAAAAGAAGTCAAAATCAGAGAAGAGGAAGGCTGAGGCAGTAACGGAAAGTTCTGGGTCAAAGAAACCAAGCACCAACAAATATAGTGGTTACTTCGGTAACAACACTTCCGGAGGTGCGAGAAATCAGAGTGGGGGTAATCAAATGAGTAGGGTTTCTGGCAGTGGTTCAACAGAAATAGTGTGTTTTGGCTGTGGAAAGAGGGGACACAAGCAGGCCGTGTGTCGCTCTTCTGGGGGAAATCAGTCCGGGGGTTATCGTACGCCTACATCCGGATATCAGGGGTCTCGCACCCAGTCTTATGGTAGCAGTGGCTATCGGACACCCATGACCAACTATGGTGGGGGTGCGAAGTCTAGAGGGTGCAGCAATTATCATAGGAACTTCAACAACTACCAGAACCGCTCGTACCAAAACCAAAACCATGGGAATGGAGGCAATCAGAAGACTGGAGCAGAAGGGAACCAACAGGCTGGGACATCTAGTGCCAGTCAGAGTGGGGTCAAATCCAGTGGCAAGCTCTTTGCCATGGGAAAGCAGGCAGCTAAGGAGGATGCTCATGTGGTAACCGGTACTTTTCTTGTAAACTCTAGCCCTACTTTCTTACTATTCGATTTCGGTGCGACCCATTCTTTTGTGTTTAGAGACCTTGTTAGGGTTTTGGGACTTGAGAGGTTCGATTTAGTCGCAGACTCCGTGACCATACCTTCTGGAGAGTCGATCATCTGTACTAGAGTTTACCGAAGTGTACCCATCAAAATTGGGGACGCAATTTTCTATTGTGACCTCATAGAATTTCCGCTGGGGGGTTTTGAGGTGATCCTAGGGATGGACTGGTTGGGGAAGTATAGGACTTTCATCGACTGTCATCAAAAGAAGATTTCCTTGAAGGGACCTAAAGGAGTGAGGGTGTCTTACAAGGGATACCGAGTCAAACCTAAAATCAAGTTCATTTCCGTCAATACCCTTAAGTCTAGCTTGAGGAAAGGAGAGAGCCTGATCTTGTGCCAGATGTGGAATTGTGAGGCTGAGACTCCTAAGACTAGTGAGATACCTGTGGTGCGGGAGTTTGAGGGGGTATTCCGAGACGACGTTCCAGGGTTACCGCCGAGGAGGGAAGTGGAATTCTCCATTGACCTAAAACCAGGGGCGGGACCAATATCTAAATCACCGTACCGTATGGGACCGAAGGAGATGGAGGAGTTGAAGAAGCAGTTGGATGAACTAGCTGAGAAAGGGTTCATTCGACCCAGTGTGTCACCCTGGGGAGCACCTGTACTTTTTGTGAAGAAGAAGGATGGGAGTTTGAGACTTTGTGTTGATTACCGAGAGCTGAACAATGTGACCATCAAGAACCGTTATCCTTTGCCAAGAATTGACGACCTGTTTGACCAGTTGAGTGGAGCAGGGGTTTTCTCCAAGATTGATCTGAGATCCGGGTACCATCAGTTGAGAATAAAAGATGAAGACAATCCCAAGACCGCTTTCAGAACGAGGTATGGCCACTACGAATTTGTGGTTATGCCATTTGGGTTGACTAACGCTCCAGCTGTGTTTATGGATTTGATGAACCGAGTCTTTAGCCCGTATCTGGATAAGTTCGTGGTGGTGTTTATCGATGATATCCTAGTATATTCCAAGAATGCAGAAGAGCACGAGGATCATTTGAGGAGAGTACTTCAGACCTTAGAGGAGCATAAACTCAATGCTAAGTTGAGTAAGTGTGAGTTCTGGTTGGAGAAAGTCGCATTTTTGGGGCATGTCATTTCAAAGGAAGGGGTATCTGTCGACCCTAGTAAGATCGAGGCGGTGACTAAGTGGCAAAGTCCGAAGAACGTGAGTGAGATTCGAAGCTTCCTGGGATTGGCTGGTTATTATCGGAGATTTGTCAAAGATTTTTCAAAGATAGCGAAGCCGTTGACATCATTGATGAGGAAGGAGAACCGTTTTATCTGGGATGAGAGTTGTGAAAAGGCATTCCTGACCCTTAAGGAACGCCTGACAACTGTTGGAGATTGTGTCCTCCACATGTAGTGTGATAACGTCATTGAACATACCCTTGTACGGACAAGTGGGAGATTGTTGGGGCTGGTGTCCTTGACAATTAAGTACAATGACTTATTAAATCTCTTTAAGGATCACAAGGGCATACTTTTGTATTATTACCAGTTGATCCACGTTTATCAATAACGGTTGGCTTGCTAGATAAGTTTGACGTTATTGTCATACGGATGGCGGTGATCAACTGGTCCCTATACGTCACACCTATAGGACACGTTTGAGAGATGTGAAGGTATGAAAATACAATCACATTTTGCCGGATATGACTAAACAGTTAGTCAGAGGTATTGACTATTAAATTAGTCAATAAGATGTTGAGATTATTATTTAATACGGATTAAATAATTTTAGCTAATACGGATTACATGATTAATTCGTGAATTAAATACAAACGGTTATATTTAATTAAATATTGTATTCGCGTATTAATATAAACAGTTATATTAATTTGGGTAATTATACAATATCGTATTTTATCAGACCGTTATTAATATATTGACTGTATTAATATCTGATAACATGTTACGATTTATAATTAAAAATACCGCGAACAACTTAAAGCTAAATGGGTCGAATCACGCATTGGAATAAGGTAAGAGTGGAAAGCCCACTCCTACCCTATGTCCAAATTCGGCCGGCCATGTGTAGTATATAAGGAGAGTCCTTCTCCTTATATCAAACACTCTTGTTGCACTGTAAAATAATCTCAGGGTAAAATTAGGGTTTGAGAGCATTCTTCTCCCAAAAACCTCAGATCTCACATCTAAAACCTCAAGGGCTCTCCCTATATTGCAAGGCAATTGGAGAGGATTTCTAGCACACGCGGCCACGTCTCAAACTAAGTCTTGGGTGTAAGTTATAGGAGGGAATTTGCTTTAATTCCTGTTCTTAGGCCATAAGCACAAAGGACCAAAGGTTGAATTCTTTTTCTTATCTTTTTAATCTTATGACTATAAACACAACTGTATTTTTCATTATAATCCTGCAAGTTTAGGGTGAATACATGCTATATTCCCCACAAGTGGAGATGTGAGATCTGAGTTTTTGGGAAAAAGATATTCTCAAAACCCTAATTCTTGAGATTGTGATTCAACCAGTAACTGACATAAGGAGAAAAACTCTCCTTATGTAGTACCACATGGTCGGCCGAACGGGTAGGGTAGGAGTGGGCTTTCCACTCTTACCTTATTCCAATGCGTGATTCGACCCATTTAGCTTTAAGTTGTTCGCGGTATTTTTAATTATAAATCGTAACATGTTATCAGATATTAATACAGTCAATATATTAATAATGGTCTGATAAAATACGATATTGTATAATTACCCAAATTAATATAACTGTTTATATTAATACGCGAATACAATATTTAATTAAATATAACCGTTTGTATTTAATTCACGAATTAATCATGTAATCCGTATTAGCTAAAATTATTTAATCCGTATTAAATAATAATCTCAACATCTTATTGACTAATTTAATAGTCAATACCTCTGACTAACTGTTTAGTCATATCCGGCAAAATGTGATTGTATTTTCATACCTTCACATCTCTCAAACGTGTCCTATAGGTGTGACGTATAGGGACCAGTTGATCACCGCCATCCGTATGACAATAACGTCAAACTTATCTAGCAAGCCAACCGTTATTGATAAACGTGGATCAACTGGTAATAATACAAAAGTATGCCCTTGTGATCCTTAAAGAGATTTAATAAGTCATTGTACTTAATTGTCAAGGACACCAGCCCCAACAATCTCCCACTTGTCCGTACAAGGGTATGTTCAATGACGTTATCACACTACATGTGGAGGACACAATCTCCAACAAACTCCCACTTGTCCGTACAAGTGTAGGTGCGATAACCGAATCTCATATCCTTTTAAAATCAGAAAAAATCCTCTTGGCCCCTGTTACGGTGACCGTGGGAAAGAAATCAAAGTTACCCAAAATCTGTCTTAATCTCAAGAAATAGTTGAAAGTCAAAAGACTCGACTCTAAGGAACACTATGGAGGTCCTATCCACGACCAGGCACCCAATGTTATAAAACATTTAGGACTCCATAACGTTGTCACGGGGTGTCCTACGAGATATCCGTATAACTCGCCTTCGTGATTGGTCAGTCATCCACGTGACTTATGGCTCGTTGAACCCACCATCAACCAACGTCACAAAATGATTACCTGAGTTATCAGCTCAAGTGGGTAATCAAGGACCAAAACGATGTAATGTTAATCAGTTCACTTTGTGGTGTTCAAAATTGGCGTACAATTCCACATGAAAAACAAAACATTTTATATCATAACAATAAGGTTGAATAGAGTACACGAGAAAATGAATTATTACATGAATTCATAAAAGAGTACTACAACTTAGGAACACATCCAATTCCCATGGAATGAATGTGCCCTTCATGCTTATCACGTGGTAATGCTTTTGTGAGAGGATCAGCTATGTTGTCATCCGTAGCGATCTTTTCAATAAAAATCTCCTTTTGCTCCACGTAATCTCTGATTAGATGTGCTTTCCGTTGTACATGCCTAGCCTTGCTGCTAGACTTATGCTCCTTAGCTTGGAAGATGGCACCGCTATTGTCACAATAGACGGTGATTGGGTCATTCGAACTAGGCACTACTGATAGTCCTTGTAAGAATTGACGCATCCATATTGCTTCCTTAGCTGCTTCTGAGGCGGCATAGTACTCGGACTCAGTCGTAGAATCTGCTGTAACACTCTGTTTAGAACTTTTCCAGCTGACAGCAGCGCCATTAAGAGTAAAAACGAATCCAGACTGAGATTTCGAGTCATCTCGATCCGTTTGGAAGCTAGCATCTGCGTAACCCGTGGCGCAGAGCGTCGAGTCGCCTCCAAAAGTCAATCCCCAATCTTTAGTCCTCCGTAGGTACTTAAGAATGTTTTTCACGGCCATCCAGTGTTGTTCACCTGGATGAGCTTGGAATCGACTTGTCATACTCAATGCATATGCAACGTCAGGACGTGTGCATATCATGGCATACATGATCGATCCTATTGCCGAAGCATAAGGAATCCGACTCATGCGCTCTTTCTCTTCCACTGACTTAGCTTCTTGAGTCTTGCTCAAGTGAAGCCCAGGAGTCATAGGAAGGAACCCCTTCTTGGAGTTCGTCATGCTGAATTTCTCCAGAATCTTCTCTATATAAGATTCCTGACTGAGAGACAACATCCGTCGTGATCTATCCCTGTAGATACGGATGCCCAAAATTCTTTGTGCCTCTCCCAGATCTTTCATCTGGAAATGGTTTTTCAACCATGCTTTAACCGAAGATAAGAGAGGTATGTCATTCCCAATCAAGAGTATGTCATCGACATACAGTACTAGGAATACAATCTTACTCCCACTCGACTTGATATAGAGACATGGTTCCTCGACTGATCGAATGAACCCATTCTCTTTTATCACTTGGTCGAAGCGATGATTCCAACTCCGCGATGCTTGCTTAAGTCCATAGATGGAACGCTTAAGCTTGCAAACTTTCTTAGGATGTGCTGGATCGATAAAACCCTCGGGTTGTATCATGTACAACTCTTCCTCCAAATAACCGTTTAAGAAGGCGGTTTTAACGTCCATTTGCCATATTTCATAGTCATGAAATGCGGCGATCGCTAAGATAATCCGAATGGAACGTAGCATGACTACGGGTGCAAAGATCTCATCATAGTGCAAGCCTGGCACTTGAGTGAAACCTTTAGCAACTAGTCTAGCCTTGTGGATATCTTGTTGTCCTTCCACGGCATGCTTTATCTTGTAAAGCCATTTGCATTGAAGGGGACGTACCTTTGCAGGTAGGTCCACAAGACCCCACACGTTGTTCTCATACATGGAGTCCATCTCGGATTGCATGGCTTCTAGCCATAGCTTTGAGTCAGAACTGGTCATGGCACCTTTATAGGTTGTGGGTTCATTACCCTCTAGGAGTAAGACGTCATCTGTATCGTGTTCCTCGACCATACCAATGTATCTGTCCGGTGGAATAGAGACTCTTCCTGACCTCCTAGGTTCCTCAGGGATATCTACCGCAGCCTCGGTTGAAGGTACTGTTTCCTCCAATGGTTGCTCGGTAGTTGGTTCTTGAACCTCCGATAACTCGAAGGTTCTATTACTCGACTTGTTCTCGAGAAATTCTTTCTCTAAGAACGTCGCACTAGCCGCAACAAAAACACGTTGTTCGGTAGGCGAGTAGAAGTAATGACCAAACGTTCCCTTTGGATAGCCTATAAAGTATGTCTTGACCGATCGCGGGCCGAGCTTATCCTCGTGTCTCCACTTGACATAAGCCTCGCAGCCCCAAACCCGAATAAAGGACAAGTTAGGGACCGTTCCCTTCCATAACTCGAATGGAGTCTTGTCAACAGCTTTAGACGGACTTCGGTTAAGTATTAGAGCGGCTGACAAAAGAGCATAGCCCCACAATGAATCAGGCACAACGGTGTGACTCATCATGGATCGAACCATATCAAGTAAAGTTCGATTTCTCCGTTCGGACACACCATTTAATTGTGGTGTTCCAGGTGGAGTCAACTGTAGCACGATCCCACAGTCTTTTAGGTGTTGATCAAACTCGCGTGAAAGATACTCACCACCACGATCCGAGCGTAGTGCTTTAATCTTTCTACCCAGCTGGTTCTGTACCCGATTCTGGTATTCTTTGAACTTGTCAAAGGATTCACTTTTATGTTTCATCAAGTAGACATAGCCATATCTACTCAAATCATCCGTGAAAGTGATGAAATACCTATAGCCTTCTCGTGCGTTGATCGACATAGGGCCACATACGTCCGTATGTATGAGTCCTAATAGGTCGGCAGCGCGCATTCCAACACCTTTGAAGGAAATACGAGTCATTTTGCCGATGAGACATGATTCACACGTGCCATATGATTCGAAATCAAAGGGCGAAATAGCTCCATTCTGTATGAGCTGTTTTACGCGTTTCTCATTTATGTGTCCCATACGACAATGCCATAGGTAAGTTTGATCTTTGTCACCTACCTTTATTCTTTTATTATTCACATGTAATATCTCGGTGGTTTGATCTAAAACATAAATTCCATTCATGGAAACTGCCTTGCCATAAATCATATTGTGTAAGGAGAAAATACAGCTATTATTCTCTATTACAAATGAAAAGCCGAGTTTGTCAAGTGCAGAAACTGAAATAATGTTTTTGGACAAACTAGGAACATAATAACAGTTATATAAAAATAACTCGAATCCACTTGGAAGCTGGATTACGTATGTTCCCCTCGAGACTGCAGCCACACGTGCTCCATTCCCGACACGCAGGTCCACCTCACCCTTGGTTAGGGGTTCTTGGTTTCGGAGGCCCTGCACATGATTACATAGATGAGAACCACAACCAGTATCAAGTACCCAAGTTCCGCAACTTGCGTGGTTAATCTCAATCATGTGAATAAAGAAGAAGAAGACATACCAACAGGAGTAACACGGCCTGCCTTAATGTCCTCGCGATACACGGGGCATGAGCGCCTCCAATGCCCAGTCTTGTGGCAATGGTGACATTCCATGCTAGTATCCTTGCTCTTTGTTTTGCCCTGTGAGTTGCTTGACTCACCTGGCCCACTCTTAGCAAATCCTGGTTTCTTGAACCTGGGCTTACCTACTGCTAGGTCGCCCTGAGCTTTAGCCTTCCCTTTACCTTTTCCCTTACTGGAGATCATGAGAACATCCTGCTTCAGACTCCCACTCAACTTTAGATCCTTCTCAGTCTGTACGAGAAGGGAGTGGAGCTCATGAGGAGTCTTCTTCATGTCGTTCATGTAGTAGTTGGCCCTAAGAGGGCGAACCCATCATGAAGCGAATGAAGCATGCGATCAACGATGATGTTCTCACTGATCTTGCAGTTTAGGGACTCCAGTTTCTCGATATTCTCAATCATGTTGAGAATATGTGGGCTAACAGCTTGGCCCTTCTGGAGTTTCGCCTCAAAGAAGCGACAGGTGTGCTCATAAGAAACGATTCTCGGAGCCTTGGAGAATTCGTTAGTGAGCGTGGTGAAAATCTTGTTTGCACCATGGGTTATGAAGCGTCTTTGCAAATTGGATTCCATTGCATAGATGAGTACGTTCTTTATCGCACCCGCTTCCATAACGAAATCGCTATGAGCGCGAATTTCGTTGGCTCTAGCTCCAGTTCCTGGGTGTGGCGGAATGGGCTCAGTTAAAAACTTAAGCTTTCCGTCAGCAATGGCAGCATTCCGTAGTGCTGCCTCCCAGTCAGAGAAGTTTGACCCATCATTCCTCAGTCTAGTTGACTGATTCATGGAGTCCATGAAGGCTTTTAGCCAGGATTCACGTGCTAGCTTGGCACTTGGCATTGGGTCTTCACCAGCCATTTTAGTTTTACAGCAGTTTTAATGAACGTGTTCTACACTGAAAGAAGATAAAACAAAACCATATAAGCAACTTATTGTTGTGATTTAAGTCTATATTAAATTGAATTTAAACTCGTAGACTCATGCATTTATATAATTGATCTCCCTCAAGAATTATATAAACGATCCCAAGACTCAATTTCCGTATATTGATAAGCCCACAGTTTGGCTAATTCCAATCGTTGGAACTCTTGGTCGATAGATTTCCGTAAATCCTATCTTTTAGTCCATCTCAGTCACTGGAATATTATCGAGTGACCATGATGTTGAGATAAAATAAATCATCTGTTCCCACTTACCCGACGTAGAAGGGGTCATATTATGCCTACCGACGAAGAAGGGATTCATGGGAGGCTGATTTATAAAGACTAATCTCAATTTTTGGTTATACGAGGAAGACCCCATCAACTTTTATTTATCCATATTTAAGTGAACTAAAAACTAGCATTTGCGTGAATGAATTAAATAAAGTGATGGCTTTTAAATGACATGTGACATCTGTATTGTCACAGAAAACTAACGCGTGACCTCTACATGAGTCAGTTTTCAGGCATGATATAGGTGGTTTGGTTTTTAGGCGGAATATGATGCAAGCTATTATCGATGAAAGCGTAAAGATAAATGCAATAAACGTAAATAAAAGTCCTAGTGTGGCCTATCCTACCAAAATAAACATAAAACAACTTGGAATCCACCGTTGGACCCTAGAAGCTTGTCTTGATGTTCCATCTTGGTCCTTGCAGCGGGAGTGAGCATCCGGCCTCCGTCTTGTCTTTGGTCTTCACAAAATTACTAATTTAAATTACAAAAGTAGTCCTAAATACATTCTAATTTAAATACAAAAGTAATTACATGGCAAAAACCCAAAACGGAGATTCAAGATCTCAAAATTACAAGCAAGATCGTGTCCCTTCATTACGGTGACACAATCTTCTAAGGCCACACTAAGTTACAACCGTTTGCAAAAATTAAATACGTTATTGAAAGCATTCAAGGCATTCACAAGACGATAAATAAAATGCATCAACTAAAACAATTTATACATGACATAATACTGTTATTATGATTAATAAATTTATACCAAACCACCTTTTAAGATTAAAATTAAGTGACTATACCGTTTTAATCACCAATTTTAACAAACATATAATCCATTATTTTAAACTGTTTTAAAACAATATGTATCAAACGAGGGTGAACCGTTTCACTAAATAATACACTATTTCCGTATATAGTATATTATTTTAAGCCATGTGAAAATAAAACATGTTATTTTCGAAAATAATAAAAAAAAACGAGTCTGTTACAGGGGGGAGGTCGACCGACCAGAACTTGTGGTCGACCGACCTCCTGCCGAAAACGAAAAAAAAAAAAACTGCAACAGTGAAATCGGTCGACCGACCTATTAATTAGGTCGACCGACCAACAAGCAGTAAAAACGAATTTCAGAAAACGCAAAACGCTGCACTTTTTGAAATTAAAACAAGTTTTTACCTTTAAACTTTGATTAAAACAAGTAAATCAAAATTAACATCAACAAGGGTTCACATATTGTTAAGAATATCGATTAATTAACAATATGTAAACAGGAATCGAAAAACAAGATCGAAAACTCATAAAGGAAACTGTTTGTTTTTAAAAAAAAAACAGAAAACTCACACAGGGGCGGTCGACCGACCGCTAATACTGGTCGACCGACCGGCGCAGCGGCAGAAACGAGATTTTTCAAAATCTTTAAAAAAAAACTTATGAAAAACACAAAAGTAAAATTTTCATGGCCTAAGGCTCTGATACCACTTGTGGGGAATATAGCATGTATTCACCCTAAACTTGCAGGATTATAATGAAAAATACAGTTGTGTTTATAGTCATAAGATTAAAAAGATAAGAAAAAGAATTCAACCTTTGGTCCTTTGTGCTTATGGCCTAAGAACAGGAATTAAAGCAAATTCCCTCCTATAACTTGCACCCAAGACTTAGTTTGAGACGTGGCCGCGTGTGCTAGAAATCCTCTCCAATTGCCTTGCAATATAGGGAGAGCCCTTGAGGTTTTAGATGTGAGATCTGAGGTTTTTGGGAGAAGAATGCTCTCAAACCCTAATTTTACCCTGAGATTATTTTACAGTGCAACAAGAGTGTTTGATATAAGGAGAAGGACTCTCCTTATATACTACACATGGCCGGCCGAATTTGGACATAGGGTAGGAGTGGGCTTTCCACTCTTACCTTATTCCAATGCGTGATTCGACCCATTTAGCTTTAAGTTGTTCGCGGTATTTTTAATTATAAATCGTAACATGTTATCAGATATTAATACAGTCAATATATTAATAACGGTCTGATAAAATACGATATTGTATAATTACCCAAATTAATATAACTGTTTATATTAATACGCGAATACAATATTTAATTAAATATAACCGTTTGTATTTAATTCACGAATTAATCATGTAATCCGTATTAGCTAAAATTATTTAATCCGTATTAAATAATAATCTCAACATCTTATTGACTAATTTAATAGTCAATACCTCTGACTAACTGTTTAGTCATATCCGGCAAAATGTGATTGTATTTTCATACCTTCACATCTCTCAAACGTGTCCTATAGGTGTGACGTATAGGGACCAGTTGATCACCGCCATCCGTATGACAATAACGTCAAACTTATCTAGCAAGCCAACCGTTATTGATAAACGTGGATCAACTGGTAATAATACAAAAGTATGCCCTTGTGATCCTTAAAGAGATTTAATAAGTCATTGTACTTAATTGTCAAGGACACCAGCCCCAACAACAACAGCTCATATCCTTGCTTTGCCAGTTGGGAGTGATAACTTCGAAGTTTATACTGACGCTTCGAAACATGGGTTGGGTTGTGTGCTAATGCAGAATGGGAGAGTGATAGCATATGCTTCTCACCAGTTGAAGACCTACGAAGAAAATTATCCGACTCATGATTTGGAATTGGGCGCAATCGTATTTGCACTTAAATTGTGGCGCCATTACCTTTATGGAGCCACTTTTAAGGTGTTTTCTGATCATAAGAGCCTGAAGTATATCTACACCCAGAGGGAGTTGAACATGCGACAGAGGAGATGGATAGAGTTGATTGGAGACTATGATATGCAGATTGTCTACCACGAAGGCAGGGCAAATGTGGTAGCTGACGCCCTAAGTAGGAAATATGTTCATGCTTTGAGTTGTGCCAGGTCGAGAGTGAGGTTGCATGGTGAACTAAGAGAGATGGGAATTTTCGTGATCCGAAAAGGGGATGCCCTTAGTGACTTGACAGTGGAGCCTGAGTTGTATGGTGAGATTCGGAAGTTGCAAAGCACTGATGCGAGAATCCAGAAGTGGCGCAGGATGGTGGAGAGTGAGGGTGGAGAGACTGCATCCAAGTTTAGTATTCATACCGACGGTAGTTTGAGGTTCAGTGGGCGATGGTGTGTTCCGGATGTAGAGGACCTAAAGAAGAAGATCCTGATTGAAGCTCATGCTACTCCATATTCTGTTCACCCAGGGGGTGATAAGCTGTATAAAGACCTTAAGAAGACGTTCTGGTGGCCTAACATGAAGAAGGAAGTCGCTGAGTTTGTTTCCAGGTGCTTGACATGTCAGAGAGTGAAAGGGGAGCATAAGAGACCTCAGGGGAAAGTTCAACCTTTGGATGTACCAGAGTGGAAGTGGGAGAACGTTTCGATGGATTTTATCGTGGGGTTGCCTCGGACTCAGAGGGGCAACAACATGATTTGGGTGATTGTGGATCGTTTGACTAAGTCTGCGCATTATCCCGATGAAAGATACTTGGAGTAAAGCTGAGTTGGCTAAGTCATATGTGCAGAATGTGGTCAAATTGCATGGTGTACCCAAGGACATTGTTTCCGATCGAGACTCGAGGTTCATATCTAGATTTTGGCAGGAGTTGCAGGCAGCTTTGGGTACCCAATTGAAGATGAGTACTGCTTTCCATCCAGCTACTGACGGTCAGACTGAGAGAACGATTCAGACCCTCGAGGATATGTTGAGGGCATGTGTACTCGAGTTCGGAGGATCTTGGGAGGATCGACTGGGATTGATAGAGTTTTCGTATAACAACAGCTATCATGCCAGTATACGGATGACCCCTTTCGAGGCTCTATATGGGAGGAAGTGTCGGAGCCCTGTGTGTTGGGATGATCGAGCTGATGTTGTGACCTTAGGGACAGATATGATCCAGGAGATGGTGGAGCAGGTTCAGATTATTCGACAGAGGATGAGGGCCGCTCAGGATAGACAGAAGAGCTATGCAGATCTGAAGAGGAGTGAGATTTCATTCGAGGCGGGAGAGAAGGTACTACTGAAAGTATCTCCAATGAAGGGTGTGATGAGATTCGGCAAGCGTGGCAAACTGAGTCAGAAATTTATTGGGCCGTTTGAGATCTTGGACAGAGTTGGAGAGGTGGCATATCGTTTAGTTTTACCTCCAACCCTATCCAAGGTCCATAATGTGTTCCATGTGTCTCATTTGAGGAAATATGTGAGTGATCCATCACATGTGCTTCAGCACGAGGTGATTGAGATAGATGAGCAGTTGGCTTACGTTGAGACTCCGAAAGAAATTCTGGACAGGAAGGTACGAAAGACTCGCAATGGGGAGACGTCCTTGGTGAAATTTCTGTGGACCAATCATAATCAGGAAGAGGCTACATGGGAGCCTGAGGCATCCATGAGAGAGCGTTACCCACATTTGTTTGATTGAGGTAAGTTACGCGGACGTAACTTTTCTTTAAGGGGGGTGGAATGTGATACTCTATGGTTTAAGTGAACTTTTTGTGATGTTTTGTGTTCCAAGTTCGTTTGGGTTGGTTGTTTGTCACCTAAGTGAGGAAGAACTTCGGGACAAAGTTCGTTTTAAGGGGGAGAGACTGTAATAACCCGAATTTTTATTCGTATTATTGTTTTATATAATTGTTGAGTCGATAGTTATAAACGCTTTTGCATTCGATAACTAAAATAGATGAATGGTTTTGAGGTTTAGACATGTCGACTAAGGGGTTCGAGCTCGGGACCTTCTGATCACTTGGGCCTCGTTTTGTGTGTCAACACAAAATAGCCCATACACGTTTACACCTTACCCATACTAAACCCTAATCCACAACAAACACATCACCCTACCACCTATATACCGTCAAAATAAGAAGGGTTTTACCCTATTTCTAATTTACCTTTCACTCAACCCACACCCTTACACTTCTGCCGCCACCACACGGAGTATACAGAAGGTGTTCACGGCCAGTATAGTCGTACCTAGAGGCATTCGTTCTGATCTAAAGTAGGTACGTGCAAACATGTGTATTCTTACTGTTATATGTCGCATATTTGTATAATGATTTAAGCGTGTTTATTGGTCTCGAGGCTGCTGTTATGGGTGTAGTTATAATCTATGGGTTTGGTGTGTCACGTCTGACCCTTGTTGTGAGTATGTCGACCACCGTATGACGTCGGGTTAGGGGCTGATGGTTTCGAGTCCTTCTAAATTACATTTCCTTATGTTTTATTATTCCTATGATTATTATTATTATTATTATTATTATTATTATTATTATTATTATTATTATTATTATTGCTATTATTAATGTTAGTATTATTATTATTTTATTGTTAATCGGTGTTTTATTATTTCCATACGGTTTTGGGTCGTGTTAATTGAAGATGCGAGTCGGGAATTATTTAAGTCGGGGGAGTTCTATGTTTATTTTTGGAAGGTTTCTATGATTGGAAAGTTTCTATTTTTGGAAACTTTCCACTTATGGGAGGTTTCTATTTATAGTAAGTATGGTTGTTAAGGGGTTCGGGAAGGTTATTAATTCATTACGTATACCTGTTTAGGTAGCGGGTTTCGCGTGGAACATTTCTAAACAAGCCTCAGATTTATCTGCGTTTCCTGCTATTTCAGGTAGGGGAATACTGTATACCTGGTGATGAGTAATTGTTAATATCAGATGTTATCTCTTTATATCTTATTGTATGAATGGTATTATATTGTATTCAATTGACTGAATATTTATGTGATACAATACGATGTGGCTTTTATTGGGTCTTGTGATACGGTGCGGAGTTGATTTTGGTGTTGGATCGGTGCGGAGTTTATTTGGTGTTGGATCGGTGCGGAGTTTATTTGGTGTTGGATTGGTGCGGAGTTTATTTGGCGTTGGATCGGTGCGGAGTATATTATATTGTTGGTTTATTTATTTTTTCCTCTACTCAACCTCGTGGTTGACCCTGTGTATTCGTGATCACCTGTGATGAACCAAATTATTGGGGAGCAGATTGACAGGTGGCTGAGACTAAGGGGAGCTATGGGAGATAGAGCTTGGATCCGGACCAGACTAAAGTCTAGATTACCTTAGTCAGTTTAGCATGAGTTGTACTTTCTTTATTTTTACAAGACAGTTGGATACAGTTGTAAGAACATGTTATGAGTTTAACTTTAATTAAAGTACTGTTTATCTTCCTTTGTATCTACTACCTCGGGAAACCGAGATGGTAACACCCTTACTTATCTGAGGAGTCCTAGTACAGGCCCTTAAATAAATGGGGGTGTTACAAAATATAACCTCCTATACCCATTTTAACTCATATTATGACTATTTATCTCATAAAATTCATAATCCATGCATAATAACTTCATTTGTTATGAAAATTTATATACAATATATAAAATATGCATATGAGAACATATCAAAAAATCTCGGTCAGAAACTATGTTTAACTATTTTTCCCATTAATTGTTGTTTAAAATCGATTTAAACATCAAAAATATACAAATAAATATAAAAATGAACAATAAAAATCCATAAAATTATTTTTATGTCCTAAAACTATTTTAGAAACAGAAACTTTAACATGCAAAATTATTTTGTGATTTATCATAATAAACACAATAATTTCGAAATATGTATGTTAATCCGTTTAACATATAACATGAATCCGATGATGCATGCAACAACTGTAATGCTCTGATACCACTTGTTAGAAATGAAATTCCAGATTTTATACTCATATCTAATGTGAGTTTTGTTTCTTTAAGTTTAGGTTTAAAACTTAATAGGATCTTATGCATGCATGATGATTACACAAGATGGATGAATGTCCTTACAATGGTTTTAGAAGGTTTATACTCAATAATCACCTATTATGCGAGTATTCAAAAACGAAATACCCTTACAACGATCTAACATAAAACCGTCTCCAAAAGATACGTATCAAGGACCTAATCTCAAACCAACACAATTTTTGTTACTAGAAAAATTGTATTAGTAAACTAGAACTAATAATAATATTATCCTTAATATTATTAGTATTGGAAATAATGTTTACTTAGAAAACTAATTTTCTTAGTACTACTAGCATGAATGAGGTTGTAGTATGAGATGAGTATATGCATCAATAAATGATCACTTAAAAACTAGTAAACTTGAGGTGGTAGATAATGTAATATTTGTAGAGCAACAATGCTCACATGAGTGAGCATATGACCGACCATGTCAAGCCACCGACCATGTCAAGCCCTTATGGCCTATGCATGCTCTCTTACACTCTTACACAAAAGCTCAAAATATGCCTTACACATATTCTTTATGTACCTTACACACAATCCTCTTATTTACTTACACACACAACCTAATAACATACTATATACTACACGGCTGAAATGAGGTTCAAAATGGACCCATTTTATCTTTGTCAATTGTGTTAATTTGTAACATGTCACACATGTTGCATAACACATGACCCAATTTGTTAATTATGAAATTTTAACTATTAAAATTTATAATTCACAATTTTATGACATTTAAATAATTATACTAACAATTCGAAATTATTATTGTATAAAAATGTAATATCATAATTTTAATTACAACTCTTTGTAATTTTATGATCAACCGTGTTAATTCTCGATTTAATCGTTTCCTAAACGAATAAATAAAGACGAGTAATAAAACGATTTTATTACTTTGACTATTATTATTATATATAATCCCATTATAAAATATTTGGCATGTAAAAATTATTTCCAAATTTCCAGTTATTAATTAATTCGTATCCAATACGATATTAATTAATTATTCCATTGAGACGGAATTCCCTAAAGATATGACCTTAAGGGATCAACTGATCACCAACATCATATGACGATAATGTCAAACTCTAGACAACCAATCATTATCGGTAAATGTTGATCAGTCGACTTTAAAAGATTAACACTCCCAATTGTGTTTTATTCAAATGAGTTTTAATTATGTCAACACACTATTGTCGAGGACACTTCCTCCAACATTAGGTACATATACTATGTAAATAGGTACGAAATTACTATGTCACGATCAATAATTGAATTTCTCCGTATAATTCGTAAAATTTGCGAATCATGATGAATTGACAGATTCTTATAAAATTAGTTTTTCCATATAACCAAGGATTAGAAAATGAAATTCCGCTGAGACATTGGCCGAAAAATTTAAAAAGGCTTTAATTTCACACTTTGAAAAAGTAAAGGGGTTAATTACTGTTAAGGGGTTAGATTTTACAATTCACTAAAATAAAGTGGTATAATTACCACTTTCCTGTATTTTTGTAATTAGCTCGACTGCTACTTTAAAATTGTTTGATACCATATTTTCTTTCTTTATTTTCCTACTTTTTTGATGTGGGATATATTACTTTTCTTAATTAAAATTTTAAAGCTATTTTATAGCTTATTTTCTTTCTTTATTGTCCTCATTTTTCAATGTGAGGTATATATATTCCTATTTCTAGTTAAAATATAAAATCATAAAAAGAAATTTAAAATAGCTCATAATTTTTCAATGTGGGATGTATTGTCACTCCTTATATTTTAAAAAAACATTTCTTTATTCTCCTATTTTTTATACCCTATTTTTTTCTTTATTCTCCTAACTTTTCGATGTAGGATATATATTACCCTACTTTGAATTAAAATCTAAAAAAAATTAAGTGTTATAAAAAAGTATATCTATTTTTTTTCTTTGTTTCCCTAATCGTTCGATGTGGGATACACTCTACTCCTAACCAAAATTTATAAAATATTTAAAATGTAAAATTGTGTTCTATTTTTTTTCACATTTCTAGTTAAAATATAAAACATTAAAAAGAAGTTTAAAATAGCTCCTAATTTTTTTAATGTGGGATGTATTGTAACTCCTACTTGTATTTTAAAAAACATTTAAATTCTAAAATTGATTTATACCCTATTTTTTTTCTTTATTCCCCTAACTTTTCGATGTGGGATATATATTGCACTACTTCTAATTAAAATCTAAAAAAAGTTAAATAAGTGTTTTGAAAAAGTATATCTGTTTTATTTTCTTTGTTTCCCTAATTTTTTGAGATACACTCTACTCCTAACTAAAATTTATAAAATATTTAAAATATAAAGTTGTGTTCTATTTTTTTTCCTTTATTCCCTTACTTTTTTTATGCGGGATATATTTCCACTTCTAATTAAAATCTAAAAATTTAAAAAATTTAAATAAGTAGTTTATAATAGCCCTTAATTTTTTTGATGTGGGATGTAATACCACTCTTAATTATAATTTAAAATTTTTAAAAATATTCAAATTCTATAATTTTTTGGTGTGGGATTTATAGTCACTCCTAATTTTATTCACCTAACTTTTCGATGTGGGATATATTGTTAGTTCTCTAATTAAAATGAAAAAAATTAAATACGTGTTTTAAAAACCTTGAAAAAAAAAAAATAAGTAGTTGAAAAAAGCTCCTAATTTTTTGATGTATGAATTGTCACCATACTTATAATTTAAAAAACATTTAAATTCTAAAACTGTTTTATACCCTATTTTTTTTATTCCCTTAACTTTTCGATGTGGGATAGATAAGTAGTTTATAACAGCCCATAGTTTTTTGATGTGGGATGTAATGTCACCCCTAATCTATATAATAACATAAAAAGGCATCTTGAGCCCCTATTGAGATGACACGTAAGCTCCGATTCTAATTGACACGTGTCACCAACAATTCTACATGTCATTCTACAATATCTACTAAAGAAATAAAAAAACAAAAAAAAGTTCTACTCGTCTCTTCATCTTCAAGCTCATTATATTACTCATTACTCACCGTTATTAGTTATTAGTCATCATTATTAATATCATCATTTCAATTTCCCTCTAATTATGTGAGTAGTGCTCTTCAATTATGCATTCTCTTGATCTCCCCTTTGATGAGAATACTAATAACCTCTATCAAATTTTAATTAATTTACAAGAATATTTAACATTTTAAGTCTTATATATAAACTTTTTAATGCCTTATATCTCATGCATTCCATCACAATTCTTGTACTAAAAGACTAACTTAAATAATGTGCCATGACATATTTTAAGGTGACATGACAATTTAAATGTGACATGATAAGTTTTAATTTGACATGGATTATCAATTTATTATTTGTCATTAATTTAATTCATTTATCTATAGATCTATAAATAAAATAAAATGGCAAATCAAAAGTATCTCATTACCACATTAAAATCTTATCAAATTATCTCATTATATCTAAAATTTTATTAAAAAGCTACTTAAAACATTGATTAAATCTGTAAAATTTTATTAAAAGGCTACTTAAAACATTGATTAAATGTCATATAGACATCGACGGAATGCTACATACCACGTCATTGTATACATAGTTGTCAAACTCATTCATCATCAAACAACATACACAAATCTATAATATCTATAAAGGATACTTGGAGTAAACTAAAATGATTTTGATATCACAAAATATTTTTCATCTTCTAGCATAATTAATCTTCTCCTATCTATCCAATAATTAACCATGCCTCATTCAACTCCCGTATTAACTTTAAAATAATTCTATAAATGTAATTAAAAGTATACTTGGGACAAATTAAAAGTCTATATTGATTTTAATGTCACAAAACAATTTTCATCTTTTAGCATAATTACTCTTCTTTATCTATACAATAATTGATCATCACTCATTCAACTCTCGTATTAAATTTGCAATAATTTTTATCACAATTAAAATTATATAAAATGACTCATAAACTACAACCTTTTGAATGCCAAAACCATCACCTTTTTTTCCCAATTAATATTATTGTCACTAAATTTTAATATACATCATTCAACTTCTAGATTAACATTATTTAACCTCTTTCTATTTAAGATTGTTTCTTTATTTCTTATAAAATAGTCATGTGATGGGGAAAAATTTGAGTAGTTTATTTGATTTTCTTTGAATTTTGTAAGATAAATTATTAATTTGTGTTGTTTTTTGTTTGTCTAATATTGTGTAGGTGGGTGTGAATGTGTTTTCATAAAATCGTTGGCTTAGCTAACTAACAATGCCATGCACAAGTAAATTTTAGACAATTAGTAAATTAAATCTTCGATTTCTCTTTGAAAGTGTTTTTAATTTCTAAGCTATATAATTAAATTTTGAAATTTATGAAAGTTAATTTTAAAGGGTGATATTTTAGTATAAAATATGCATTTTTAATAGCGAATTTGATTTGATTTTCTTTGAAAAACCAATATTTTGATTACTATTTTTTTTATCAAAAGTGACTTGATAGACATCTTTGCATGTATTTTTTTTTATAAATTATACGGGTTATTAATTATCATATATAATCGAGTGTCCTATATAAATACCTAAATAGATACATTATACATTTATACCCCTAAAAAATGGACCTTAATTTTTTTTGCCAAAAACTCATGTTACACTTTTATTTTCAGTTATCATTATTATCTTACTAAAATATTGTCATTTATATTATTTAAACGATAGATCATTTAAAAGGAACAATAGTTAAGCGTAAAAATTAGACCGATCTTTATACCTAAAAAAATGGACCATGTCCTACACCCCTTTTTTCATCCACCATTATTATCTTATTACAAATTATTGTCATTTATGTTATTTAGACCATCGATAATTCTAAAAGAATGAGAGTTAATCATAAAAATTAGACCTATCATGTAAAACCCCTCGCGAAAGCGGAAATTTAAACATACAAAAGTACTAAAAATGCAGCGGAATTTAAACTTTTTAAAGTAAACTAACAACATGCGAGAAGTCTTAAACTGAAACGGAAACCGAAACTGGAATAAAACCAAAATAGATAAGTAACAGTTCTAAGTATCAAAAACAAATATATACATCAGCCTGGGATGGAACATCCCTACAGGCACCAAAACAAATGTATCGAAAGTCTAAGAGTCTAGCTAGGTGATATAAGGTAAGTCATATGATGACAACAGGATCATCACTCGCTAGCCCTCTCGTAACCCTGCTCCAACCTGCATGTACCTACATACATGAAAACATGTACGCCACAATCAGTGGGGAGTGACTAGAGTTCTCCTAGCCACCTTTTGTGACAACACGTAACACATAAAACAATACAGAATACTCCAACATATATCAACATGTGAAGCATAAACATCTCATCATCTGATTTCTTGCTATCATGCGATTACAATGCACGGCTCTCAACCAACTTCATAAACAAATAGGAAGGAGAGCCGGTTTCCCTACTGGTTACCCAGTCGGGGGGTCTTTCAATCCAACTATTTATGAAACCGAACAAGAGTCACCCAATGCCTTGGATGATCAAACCATAACTCAAACAAATATACATGTACTCATCATTATCAATATCTATATCTGACACGTACCAACTCAAGGCAAGCAGATAAGTTCAGCAAGTAAAAGGTTCAGCGGTCAACTTAAGACATAACCTAATACTAAAACATTCAGCAAGTGTAGAGGTTCAGCGGTCAACTTAAGACATAACCTAAACACCAACACATTCAGCAAACAAGGACTCAGAGGCCAACTTAAGGCATGGACCTGCCAATCAGCAAGACACTAGACTCAGCGGCCAACTTAAGGCATAGACTAGCATCCAAAAGTAAAGGACTCAGAGGCCAGCTTAAGGCATGTCCCTTCACCGCATCACAAGGTACTAAACTCAGAGGCCAGCTTAAGGCATGTTCTAGCACCAAACATCTGCACCCCGGGCAAGGTGTCAGTTCCTTAGCTACCCCGTTGTGCAGATGCTCTACTCGCCAGACTCAGAAGCCAACTTAAGGCATGTTCTTACGCGATCACTATCACACATGTCTGAACTCAGAGGCCAGCTTAAGGCATGTTCCAGACACGACAAACATACACATATAGGGCTCAGAGGCCAACTTAAGGCATATCCCCATATATGACAAAAAACTCACGTATTAAGTTCAGAGGCCAGCTTAAGGCATAACTTAATACGCATCAATACAATATCAACCAAAGTCTATGAACTAATCTGTAGTTCTACTTTTCTTAACTTCTAATCAACACTTAATTGACCCCGGGAACTAAGTTGAGGGAGAGCCGGTTTCCCTTTCGGTTACCCGACCGGGGGGTCTCTATCCTTACTCCATTCCCGAACCCAATAAAATGTTGCCCATCCTCCGGGGACCTCAAATACATGTCACGGGTATACACAACGAGTTTCAATCAAAACCGATTAACCGTTTGAAAGTTACAATTGAATTACGAAACCAAAATATGCTACAGGGGTTCCCAGCCGGTCCACCGGCTGGCAACCCAGCCTTCTTTTCTTTCTTTTAAAAACACAACGACAACACAAAGGACTCCCAGCCGGTCGGCAGGCAGCCGGTCGGCCGGCTGGGAATCTATTTCCCTAACCTTCACAATTTCGTACACCAACCCACGCGTACTCCCAGTCGGCTGGCAGGCGGCCGGTCTGCCGGCTGGGCTCCCTTTCTTTCCTATGTTCTTCGCAAACAACACAAGACACTACACATGAGACTACCAGCCGGTTGGCAGGCAGCCGGTCGGCCGGCTGGCAGTCCTGAGGCCAAATTTTCCCAAAATCACAAAAACACAAAGAACACTCCCAGCCGGTCGACCGGCTCAGAGAGCCTGTAACGCAAAATCGTGATTTCAGCCAAGTTTGAACTTCACAAAATCGACATGTAAACTTCGACAAACACTAAAATTATGATTTGCCCAACATCACAAACATCAATCCCTACTAATCTATCAGCACATAAGTCCCATAACAATCCTCAAATGAAATTAATAAGTATCCGTCGCAAAATGCGAAAAACTGAAAATAGCATATGAACATGTAACAACATCATAAGGCATGGATTTCTCACATAAGAACAATCCTAGGCATGCTTCTAAGTTCATTAAACACAATCCTTTGAATAAAATCAGAAACCATATGAAAATCACAACAAAAGTGCTAATATACACATAAAGGCCGAGTTATCTCATTATCGTCACCTTTCAAGCTTATCCGGCTAAAGATCTTCCTCAACAATGTAGCTATCGATCTCTGGATCCTCTAAGCCAACACCTACAAGCATAGAAACGGATTTTACGCACTTGAAACGGAATTAAGAGAAAACAGCCTAATTTTCGAGTGAAAGGATTTACAAAAAGAAAGTGATAGATGGCTTGGAAATCGAATGAGGATTCCGAAAATGTCGTTGTTACCTCGATTCGAGTACCGGATGATGAAGAATTTCTCAAAAGAAGGAGGAATAAAATGGAGGTTTATGAGGTTTGTGTTTTACAGTGAAATGTTGATGGTGATGAGGAATGTGTCGATGGAAAGGGTTTATGGGGGTTTTATGGACTGTCCTTTCCGAGTAAATAAAATGGGTCGGACACTTGAACGGATATTTATGATACGAGTTTAAGTTTACCAAGTAGTATTCGTCTTAAGGACTTAAGGTTCTTAAGACGGAACTTACTAATTAAATTAAAACCTTTCACAATAAATTATTAAAATATTATTTTATTACTTAAAATAATTTAAAACGCTTAAATTAGATTTTACGAAAATACGGGATGTTACATATCATCATAACTCACACCAATCATGGATTTATAGGTGAAAGCAAAATTTATTAATTATGACCATTTTATTATATATTATCATGTAATTACAAACAATTTGTTACAAAGTGAGATATAACATCACCCAAGTAGAGAATGATAGAATAAAAATTAATCAACTTAAATCAAAACATAACTTTTCAATTAAAATATTGTCAATTCTTCGAAGATATTTGTATTATTATTAATTTTACACTTTATAAGTTGGGCATTTATACTTTTTATATATGAAAAAAAAAATACTATGTAAAGATAGAAAATGATATAAGGTACAAGTACATATAACATAACGGTTATACAAATTATGGGTAAAGATGTTGATATTATTGTTTTGTTATATGAATTTTAATAGAAGTTTAAATTAAGAATGTTAACACTCGACAATAATGTTGTTATGAGTGCGATGAATAATTAAAAATTCTAATTCTAATATTTTGTATCTTAATCTTCCTCCCTTTTTGTCCATTCAAACAAAAAATTATTACCTATATTAATACATTGTTGCTTAAAGTTGGTGTTTTTAACAATTTCAGTTTATTTTGACTCGTAAAAAAATGGTGATTGGTAATAAACTAAAGAAAACACAAAACACGTACATATTAATTAGAACTCTAAATAATTTATATACAAGTCGAACTATAAAAGAGCATTACGTAGATAATATAATGTTATTCTGATCTTCAATTTTCTAATTTTTTATACGACTGAAAATGTTATTTATGATGATATGATTCTAATTGTATGGAGAAAATTATCTTGCCAAGTTGGCAACAAATATTTCAACCCAATTTATTTTTAAGTCGAAAAATAAAAAAAATCAAAGAATAAAAAAATGAGATGTTAATTGATTGCATTGTCACCACTACATTTTATATACACTTGCATTGCAATAATATGGGTAAGTTATTAATTGGCAAGTAGAAAACAATCAAATTATTTAATTTAGAAGAAAAATTAATTATAAAATAGGCAAATGAAACCCCAAAATAACCCGTGATTTTCACGGGTAACAAAACTAGTATAATATAAAAAGGCAAGACAAAGCACCACATTTCACCATTTCACTTTTGAGAAATTCTAGCAAGCCACATCATCATTATTTAAAAAATAAAAAATAAAAATAAAAACCACCTAGCGTAACACCCGTGAAAATTCACGGGACTGTTAATTTCAATTTTGTAAAGTATGTGATCAATTACCGTCGTTAGATAATTTAATAACATATTTTATGTATATGTAAAGCTCTTAATGTAAGTAGATAAAAAAGTATATAAATAATCATATATTAAAGTACATTTAGAAATTTTGTTGAAATAAGTTATAGGAAAAAGTTATAAAATGGTACATGGTATATTATATTATTATGCGTTATTAAGAGAGGAAGTGGTGATTGACCTCATAACTTTGTGCCATTGTGAAATTAATTCACAACTTTCAATTAAAATAATTTGACCCCATAAATTACGTAATAAATGAATTAAACTCCTTTATCAAAATTTTATGAGAAATTCAATTATCATATCCAAAAAAGTAAAAAATGGTTGAAAATAAAATTTTAAGAAATTAATATTAGTTTTTTTAAGCATGAATTAGATAATAAAAATAATACGAATTGCATACTAAAACCATGTTTTTATATACATAGATTATGTAGTAAATCGGTATGATTTTAAAAAAACAATTAAAAATCGTATGTGTAAAATATTGATACGTTGAAAAATTAAAATATTTTGATATTTTTTTTATCCTTTTATTATATTTTTATATTTTTTGTCATGAAAATATTTTATTCCAACTTTAAATTTAAACACAACTACCTACAAAATATTTTGCAATTGAAATGTTTTACCAAAATTGTAAAAAGTTAAAAACTATGTACTTTATAATAGAAATAATGTTTTCTTTTTTTTTCATAAAATATTTAAAGTTTTTTTTTATCTAATTTATGCTAAAAAAATTTCTTGATTTATTTTTTTGGGTTTTTTTATGTGATAAGTTCGATTTAAAATTTATAAAACCCCTTTGCCTTCCATTTTTTTGTTTCACTCCACTTTCGTTTTTTTCTTTTCCTTTTTCCTTTTGTTGAGATGAGAGTTCACTCATGACGGTTCCAAGGGATGATTCATGTCAGCCGACCCCAAAACATTTTGGGACTAAGGCTCTGATGTTGTTGTTGTTGTTGTATTTTCATAAAAACAAACTATTTTTTTGTGATATGATAATGAAATTTTTCATGAGATTTTGATAAAAGGTTTTTACTTCACTTATCTGTTAACTTATGGGGCTAAATCACTCCAATTAAAAGTCGTGTGAGTTCTTTTAACGGAAGTAAAAAGTACGATAATACGACAAAACAATACGTGATTTATTTTAAAAATTCATTAAACGTTAGACGTTTGACATATCAATTGAGAAAACATAATCTCTACATCAAAAATGGGAAATTATTAATTTTTAGTAAAGTACGTTTTAGTTAAAAATTTGGAATTTTTTTTTTGTTTCAAATAACTTGTAATCTGAAATTTAATTTAATTATTTAACTTAAATAAACGAAATACTGTATTTCAAAATCAAGAATAATTATTAAACCCGACCGGCCGACCATAGCCAAACTCGAATACAATCATTTTGAAGAAGAAGTAAACCAAAAAAAAATCATTTTCAAGAAGAAAAAATATTTTAGAAAAATTTACATAAAATATGATCCCTTGGAAACAGATGAAGATATTGAATTGCAGGAAACAAAAATTTACATAAGTTCCTAATATGTAATGTGCATTTATAAGTTTTTGAACTATACAATTACAAGTAACAGATACATGAGACCCAAGATTCTCAAGTTACAAAGTAAAAAAGCCATACAAAGACATAACCAAATGGTGTACCACTCAAATATGCAATTAGTATTAACTTACTAAGTTAGCCGAAAATGCGACACTGTGACCAAACTCGAAAAACCGATATTGATGGATGACAGGAAACTGCAATTCAGCAAAGTCGATCTCTCATTTCTTTAGATACTTCCTTAATTGAGGAGTATCATCATCGTCAATATGATAACATGTTTCAACTCCCTCGGTATTCCATAGGAAGTTTCCAAATTACTTTTTATTTTAGCAAATCCTATTCTATTTATTTCTTTTTTCTTTATCCAACATAAAGAATATAGAGAAAATAAGAGAATGACATTGAAGTTCTCGAGAACCTTGAGAACCAAAAGGTAATTAATATCTACTTGTTATACGTAATAAACATTAAAGTTTAATTGTTATTGAAAACTACCAATTGAGTACCTTATTTAGTTGGCTTACTCTTATTGGTCGAATTAGAACTAACAATGCCAAAATGAATGAGAATGCTTCAAAATGCAAATGCTGAAATATTGTTGCGCCACATCAGCATGTGTACATCCTTCTTTTATATATATAATGATGAATTTATAAGCATTAAATACATACCAAGTTTTTTAAATAGCATAATATCATTATTTAAAAAAATATAAAATAAAAAACTAATGAATTTACAAGCATTAAATGCATATCAAGTTTTTAAATAGCATAATAACGAATAAAGTTTAAACTCTTAATTTTTAATAAATTTAACAACAATTAATAAATCAAAATGTATACTAAATTTAAAATTTACGTGTTCATTGTTAGAATAAGTTAATCCCCATATAAAAAAACGGATCACTGTAAATTTACACCATGTAACTATTTTGTTTTGCAATAAAGATTAAATTATATACATCTATCTATACAATGTAATTTAAAGGCTAATTGTTACAGTAACTTTTTTAGTGTTGCGTACGTGTGTGTAAAGATAAGATATTTACAAAGTATTTATCTAAAAACTAAAACATTTTAATTATGATCATATTTCACACTCTAAAAAAATATTAAAAGGTAATATTATTAGGTGGAGTTAATAGCTTTTAATACACTTTTGGACTTTCTTTTGTCTATAATAATTTTTAGATTTTATTCAACGTGTTATCTAAAATATTAAAGTTCTTTTCGAATATAAAAAGTAACAAATTACTCCGTAATCATAAGTAAAAATATATTGTATAAATAGTATACTTATACAATATAATTACAACGCTAAATTAAATAGTTTTTTTATCATCATGTACCAAGATAAGCTATTTATAAAGTATTTATCTAAAAAAAGTTATCTATAAAATCTAATTAAAAGGGTAGCCTAAGAAGTGTGGGATGACAAAATTAAATGTGACATGACAATTTTAAATGTGACATGACGAAAAAAAGTGACATAGATTATCAATTTAAGAAAAAAAAAGTTAAAAAATTTAAAAATATAAGCTTTAAACACAAAAAAAAAAAGATAATCATTGATCTCCTCTCATAATTTTTGTTATTTATTTACCTTTATTAATTAACCATTATTTCCTTTATTTAATAAAATGACCTTTTAACTTTCTTTTCATTTACTATATATACCCAGTTGGTATATTCCATATTTTTTTTTATCTTCGTTCTATTTTTTAAATTTTGAGAGAATTAGTTGCAAAAAAATTCATATGTAACTATTATAACCACCCTAATTTCAACTTTATTCAAAAAATTAGTACTAAAATATAAATACAAAAGTAAATTAGTTATTTCGTTTTTTATTTTTATAATATTTTGAATTAATTAGAATCTTATTATTTATTATTTTTGTGTTTGTTTTAATATTGCCGTAGAATGAATTTTCATCTTTAGTCAAAAATTAGCAGGTGTGGTATACCTAGCTAGGGAACTAAATTAATTATTCGCTTCTTATTTTTATTATGTTTTGAATCAATTAGAATCTTATTAGTTTTTTTGTGTTTATATTAATATTGCAGAAGGTTAAATTTTCAACTTTAATCCAAAAAAATTCCAGGTAAAGTATACGCGGAGAACTGAGTTAATTATTCTCTTTTTATTTTTATTATGTTTTGAATCAATTTGAATCTTATCCGTTATTATTTTTTTGTTTACATTAATATTACAGGGGGATGACATACTCACATTTAAATAACAATGCACCAGATTGAAAATAATAGCAATGGATCTTCTTTACAGATTTTTTCTTGATTTGAATGACTCTTTTATTTTTGCCGATTTTTTTTCTTTCTGCAATGGTATATTTGAAACATCGAAAGGCTAACAAAAATCTTTAATAAGTTATTGACATGTAATATTATTGTCTTTCACTCTTTCCTACACGTCGGTCTCCTTTGTAACACTTATGTTCTATTTTTATTTTGTCAAACAGGTTAGAAATCAAATTGCTTAGTCAAAGTGTTAAAGTACGATGCACATATGTCAATTTTTTCGTATCATAGTGTTATAAATATATTCATAATAAAAATATGCACGATTAGTAATTAGTTAGAATGAAACCGATTCATATTCTCCAATTTATTGTTCCAATTCCAATGCTTTCAAGCCTCTAAATCATTTTTTTGTTTTCCATCAAATAAATTATTCTATAACTCACAATGTTTTTTGGATAAATGTTCTTTTTAAAATGACCTGTTTATATTTTATTTCTCATGAATTAGGATATGTTAATATTTCGCATGAAGTATAATAATATTGTTTTGATTACACTTTTGGACGAATGATCGAATTTGAATAATCTATGTTTGGATTGTATATAAATCTCAATTTGTTGCGTAATTCTGATATATGTTTAATTACTTTTGCCCATCTTATACTACTAATAATTATTATTAGAGTTCACCTACAAAGTTTTGATATTTACTTTACTCTCTTACATTGTCCAAAATCTATAAAATCGTATTAAAAGGCTAAGCTAAAAAAATGTGACATGACAACTTTAATTGTGATGGGGTAACTTTTATGTGATATGGCAAAAAAAATGACATGGATTACCAATTCAAGAAAATTAAAAAATATAAGTTAAATTTTTTTTAAAAATAGAAGGTAAAAACAAAAAAAATTGTAATTGATATCCTCTCATAATTTACCTTATTTATTTAACCATTATTTACTTTATTAATGAAATGATTTTTTAACTTTCCTTTCATCATTATTATATATACTCTTTATTTATGTACCATATTTTTTATTTTCCTTGATTCATAAAATTTTGAGAGAATTAGTAATATAATTTTTCATATATATTTCGAAGTTAGGAGGGTTTAACTTCATATGGAGTAGAAAATAAATTTCAATGTAATTTGTTCATATATGAAAGGGTGACTTCCTTAATGGAATAGAAAATAAATTTCAATGCAATTTTTAAATGGTCGCTTCAAAACAACCAAATTATTCACATTTTGGTTTGCCTATACTCCTGAATCAAAAATTGAATTGTATTAAACATTTGTTTTAAAATACCGCTCCCCTAGTCATGTTCGTTTTAAACAAACGATTGAGATATGGACTACTCCGTATAAGTTATTCACAAATTAACACTTAAACAAAGTAAATTATTAATGATCCCGTGATTTTCACGGGTTCCAAAACTAGTTATAACTTAAAAAATATTCAAATTATATAATTTTTTTAATGTAGGATTTATAGCCACTCTTGAATATAAATTCGTCTAACTTTTCGATGTGGGATATATTACCACTTCTAATTAATTTTTTTTTAAAAAAAATAAGTGTTTTAAAAAGTATATTCCATATGTAAAATTGTGTTCTCTTTTTTTCTTTATTCCCTAATTTTTTGATGCGGGATATATTCATACTTCTAATTAATATCTAAAATCTTACAAAATTTAATTAAGTAGTTTATAATTTAAATAAGTAGTTTATAATAGTCCATAATTTTTTGATGTGGGATGTAATATCACCCCTAATTATAATTTAAAAAATATTCAAATTATATAATTTTTTTTGATGTAGGATTTATAGCCACTCCTGATTATAATTTAAAAATCATTCAAATTCTATTATTGTGTTATACCCTATTTTCTTTCTCTGTTCATCTAACTTTTCGATGTCAGATATATTGCTACTTCTAATTAATTTTTTTTAAAAAAAATAAGTGAAAAAAGATTTAATTAAGTGTTTAAAAAGTTGAAAACTACTGCATCGCTCGAAAAAAGACTCAAATATATATTTATATTAATAATTGATTGATTTATTGATTGATTAATAAATGAGGTTATTAGACAATTAAGCACACAACCCAAGTCGTAAAAGGTAATAAGATGGGCTAAATGGGCCTAAACTATCTCACAACTGCTAACCCAAATCTACCGTAACAGAAAGACCTGTACTGCCACTCTCTTCTCTCTCATTCCCACTACCACTACCACCCCCGACATCTCCGTCCTTCATTCACTACCACTACCGTCATCAACCATCGAAACTTCCGCAGGTGATATAAACAATTCAATCTCTGAAAATTAGGGTTTCCTAAATTAGGGTTTTATTTAGATTTTGAGATGATCGATTTCATTTTTTCGTCAATTTTTTATCAACTTCAGCAGTTTTTACTTTTTACATGCCCTAATTTTGTTTAATGTATCAAATTTCGCTGTTGAATGATCTTTTGTTAAAAAGTTGGCTTGATTTTTTATTGTTGCGATTATTCGAGTTGTGTTGGAAGTAAGTTTGTTAATTAAGTGATGCTTAAACCTGAGATTGTTCGAGAAATTGTTACTTTTGCGAAACGATCAACTTGATTATGGTGTAGTTGTTGCTTACCTTTGATCAGTGGAGTTTCATCTCTCACTTTCATGCGTCTTTGTTTTTGTTAATGTAACTTCAAGTTTTGATAATTTTCTATCTATTTGAGCACTTATTTTATGTGTTTAATTCCATTTGTTGAGTTTGTTTTCGTTGTTGATTGTTGTCTTGCTTAAAATTGGACTGATATTAGTTGACAGAGCTTTCTTATGTTTTTGATGATTGAAGGATTTGTAATTATTGAGGCCTCGTTTGCGATACAATTCCGTATGTTTTTATGGTTGGACAATGTTTTAGTTATTGAAGTTGGTTAATTGGTTGAGTTTGCGATGCTTCAGATAGATTGTGCAATTGAGTTGAGTTTAGTAAAGCAATCAGTTTGTGGAAAGATTGTCTGGCTATTGTATTTGAAATGTTGATACCCCAGAGATGGCAATTCCAGGTCTTCCCACCGTTTGCATTTCCTAATAATAACCACTCCAATTTAGCGCAGTCCAATAGTATTAGTGCACTTTTTAGGTGCTTTTAGAGGTCTACGAGTTGACAAACACTTCATGGCACCACAATTAAAGATCACCAGTGTTTCCAAACACGACAATTCCATACACACCACAATTTTCTTCTCCCGAGAAAAGCCACTGCAATTTATCACATTCCGTTATAGTCAATTCTATTAATCTTGGAGCAACGAATGGTCCCATACATATCATGGTTCGTTTTAATTCGGGTATGTAATCTATAAATCATGTTTCAAGTTAGTAATTAAATAATTATCCTTCTGGTTGTTGGCTTGCATAATTTTGAGAACACTTGGGTTTATGTGGTCTCAATCAGGTAGATTGGGGTAGGGGAGTAGTGAGCGGAAATAAAATGCTAGTTTCATAGAATAATCTAGCTCTCGGGCCCATTGTTATTGTTTGTTGTATTTAGTTCTCAAAATTGACTTGTATGCTGCTATACTCTGTGAATGTAAGGGAACAACATTATTATGTCATGTATGATTCTGGTAGGCTAGATGCTGGTTTATGGATTTCTGTTATGTATGTTTGACTTAAATTGAATTGCTATCCCGTATCATACCCAAAAAGAAATAGGCTAGCAGAGTTGTTCTGATGCAATCGATGAGCTTGTGTGCTGTTTTACTGAGATGTCATTGATGTCCATATTTCTCATATTTCTTGATGCAGAATTTGTCATATGTTTGTTGCATATAATTTCCACTTTTCCAGCCTTGAGGCGTGCTTCAGAAGGTGCATGTATGAAATAAGAGCTATTTATCCTTGTGCTGACTAAATATTATTTTTGTGTTTGCAGCCTACTTCAGCCGGTCTTACTATTGGAACTCTTAACAAGTTGAAAGTTGAAGGTCCTCTGCTCTTTAGGGAAAACAGTACATTTCTTTTAGCTACGAGGTACATTAATTCTTAATGCCCTTCTCAATAATAAGGGATATAGTTTAGGTTGAAATAGGCGTTTTTTTCTCGTAGATACTTATTTTAGCTATTACGTACGTTTCAAAAGTGCCCTGTATAGTAGAAACATTTCTTTCCACGATACTTATTTTAGCTACTAGGTACGTTTCAAAAGACTCCTATGTAAATTTTCCCAATTTTAAATGTATATTAGGTACATTTCTTTCCACTATACTTACTTTAGCTATTAGGTTCATTTATAAAGTGCCCTAGATACATTTTAAATGTGTAGTAGGTACATTTCTTTCCATGATTCTTATTTAAGCTACTAGGTACTAGGGAAGTCATTGGGGGGATAGGTTAACCGTACCCTTACCCGTCACCAAATTTTAACCCCCATACCCGCCCCACCACCTGTGATGGGAATCCCCACCATCACCCGCCTGACAGGCTAATATAGAGAACCATACCCACCCCCTCTAACCCCCAAACCCACCTGCCACCTGCCTGTCCCCGCCGGTACCCGCTAAACCCGCCCCACAGCCTAGAGCCCAATATTTACAGTGGCTATAAATCAGCCCTGAGCCCCTGAACTATATAAAAAATTAAGCTACAGATTCAAAAGTTCAATACTCATAGTCTCATACATATCCATGAATACTAAATTATACATGTCAATAACTCATACATATCAAATACAATTTTTGAGTGAAATCCAGTATATCAAATATTCATACAACTAGTCCCTAATAAATTATCCTTCATTTCTTGTACAAATGCATCAACCTTCTTCCATTAGTCCAACTCAGTCATTGAAACGAGAAAGAAAGATTGACATTAACGAGAAAAGGATAAACAAAAACAAGCAGAAATAAGTGATGCGTAAACTGTATGAAAAAAGCACATAAACAGACTGCATCATAAACAGACGTCACAGGAACAGGAACAGACATCAGTCATATTGAAACAGCCGTATTGAAGTTAATGCCAAAGTTTAGCCATATTGAAACAGCCATATCCCAAAGTTCAGCCATATTGAAAAACATAATTGTTTGGTACCTCATCTTCCGTGGTGCATTCTTCCTCTTCAAGCTCACTTCTTTGAATCCATCACCACCTTTAAACTGACATTAAGAGATTACAAAAGCAACTTTATAATATAAGAAGTAAAAGAAGATTAAAATGTTTGTAGTATAGAATAAAATGTTTTACTTTTAATATTGGTCCAAATCCAGTTTTGAGCACACATTAAAGCCTCTACCGTAAATGGAATAAGGCGACTACGATGTGCACTTAAAACACGTCTGCTAGTACTAATCGCTGATTCAGAAGCAACACTAGAAACAGGAATACTTAGGATGTCCTTTGCTATGATTTGAAGTGTGGGAAATATTGATCCATTAATTTTCCACCAAATAAGAATATCAAAATCACCTGAAAGAGGCACATTAGGAGACTCTAAATATTTTTCTAGCTCAGATTTTTCTTGCACTTGATTTTCCTCAACCTCCAAATATTTAGCAAAGCCACTCAATTTCCTTTTTCCGAGACTAGAAACAAATGGTGGTAGCCCAGAAGCATGAGTATGTTCTTTTACTTTACCTTTTCCTACTTCACTAGAATATTCACTCACCAACTCTCTCAAAAGGTCTTTAACCGTATCAATCTCAAAATCAACGTCCATAACCTCATAAAACTGCTTGTAATAGTAGCAAACAAGAGGTAGTTTATATCTAGGGTCTAATATGGCTGCCACGGCTAAAAGAGCGTTCACATCCTTCCAATACTTGTTATATTTTTCCAACATCGTGATCGCTATGTTTTTTATCAAAGGATCGAATGATGTAACCCAATTATTCAAAGCACATCTAATATCACATATATTAGAAAAATAAATATTGGCGGTAGGATATTTAGTGCCGGAAAATTCATGAGTAGCATCACTAAACAACTCTAACTTGTCACAAATTTTTTCAGCTTTCTCCCAATCTTCTTTGAGTGGCGCACACTTATAAACATCATCTCGACCACATAAAACATCAAATACATTATTGTCCTTGATTGCAACCTTAAGCATTTCATAAGTTGAGTTCCAACGAGTTTTACAATCAAGCACAAGTTTCCTAGAACAATTTTTAGCATGAGTCCTAGCTACACTGTGAAATTTTGTCACCCTTGAAACAGATGTTGTCCAAATTACAACACTTTGCCTTACTCTTTCAATTCCCTCCCCAATAATGCTAAGATCATCTTGGACAATAAGATTTAAAATATGGGCACAACATCGCACATGCAGAAACTTACCACTCACGATCTGTGAACTCTTTGGAAGCTTTATACGCAAAATATCAATCATAGCGTCATTTGTTGTGCAGTTGTCCAAGGTGACCGAAGAGATGCGGCAATCAAGATTTCAGTCATATATACACGTACACAAAGCCTCAGCTAAAACCTCTTTTGTATGGGGTGGCTCTACATAAGAAAATCTAGGCAAAAAAAAACATGGTTTAGGGTTTCAGGAATAAGAACAGTATTTGGTTAATTGTTAAAATGAAGTAAAACAGATAAAAAATGATGAAAAAGAATAAAAAACAAACAAAAATAAGTATGAAACAAGCACATAAACAGACTGCACAGGAACAGTAACAGACCACAGATAATACCAAAGTTCAGTCATATTGAAAAAGTCATAGGTACATTTTCAACTAGCCACAGGAACAGTAACAAACCACAGATAATACTATAATTTAAAATGTACCTATGGCTGTTTCAATATGGTTGAACTTTGGTATTATCTGTGGTCTGTTATTGTTCCTGTTCCTGTGCAGTATATTCCTGTGCAGTATATTTCTGTGCTTGTTTCATACTTATTTCTGCTTGTTTTTTTAATTCTTTTTCATCATTTTTCATCTGTTTTACTTCATTTTAACAATTAACCAAATACTGTTCCTATTCCTGAAATGCTAAACCATGTTTTTTTGGCCTAGATTTTCTTATGTAGAGCCACCCTATACAAAAGAGGTTTTAGCTGAGGCTTTGTGTACGTGTATATATGACTGGAATCTTGATTGTCGCATCTCTTCAGTTACCTTGGACAACTGCACAACAAATGACGCTAGGATTGATATTTTGTGTATAAAGCTTCCTAAGAGTTCACAGATCGTGAGTGGTGGTAAGTTTCTGCATATGCGATGTTATTGTGCCCATATTTTAAATCTTATTGTCCAAGATGGTCTTAGCATTATTGGGGAGGGAATTGAAAGAGTAAGGCAAAGTGTTGTAATTTGGACAACATTTGTTTCAAGGGTGACAAAATTTCACAGTGTAGCTAAGACTCATGCTAAAAATTGTTCTAAGAAACTTGTGCTTGATTGTAAAACTCGATGGAACTCAACTTATGAAATGCTTAAGGTTGCAATCAAGGACACGAATGTATTTGATGTTTTATGTGGTCGAGACGATGTTTATAAATGTGGGCCACTCAAAGAAAATTGGGAGAAAGCTGAAAAAAATTGTGACAAGTTAGAGTTGGTTAGTGATGCTACTCATGAATTTTCCGGCACCAAATATCCTACCGCCAATATTTATTTTTCTAATATATGTGATATTAGATATGCTTTGAATAATTGGGTTACATCATTCGATCCTTTGATAAAAAAACATGGCGATCCCGATGTTGGAAAAATATAACAAGTATTGGAGGGATGTGAACGTTCTTCTAGCCGTGGCAGCCATATTAGACCCTAGGTATAAACTACCTCTTGTTCGTTACTATTACAAGCAGTTTTATGAGGTTGAGGGCGTTGATTTTGAGATTGATAAGGTTAAAGACCTTTTGAGAGAGTTGGTGAGTGAATTTTCTAGTGAAGTTGGAAAAGGTAAAGGAACAGAACATACTCATGCTTCTGGGTTACCACCATTTGTTTCTAGTCTTGAAAAAAAAAATTGAGTGGCTTTGTTAAATATTTGGAGATTGAGGAAAATCAAGTGCAAGAAAAATTTGAGCTAGAAAAATATTTCAAGTCTCCTAATGTGTCTCGTTCGAGTGATTTTGATATTCTTATTTGGTGGAAAACTAATAGATCAATATTTCCCCCACTTCAAATCATAGCAAGGGACATCCTAAGTATTCTTGTTTCTAGTGTTGCTTTTGAATCAGCGTTTAGTACAGGCGGACGTGTTTTAATGCACATCGTAGTCGCCTTATTCCATCTACGGTAGAGGCTTTAATATACGCTCAAAACTCGATTTGGACCAATATTAAAGGTAAAACATTTTATTCTATACTACAAACATTTTAATCTTCTTTTACTTCTTATATTATATTATAAAGTTGCTCTTGTAATCTCTTAATGTCAATTTAAAGGTGGTGATGGATTCAAAAAAGTGGCATATGATCATATATTTGATGAGCTTGACGAGGAAGAATGCACCACGGAAGATGAGGTACCAAACAATTAATTTTTTTCAATATGGCTGAAGATTGGGATATGCCTGTTTCAATAGGGCTGAACTTTGGCATTAACTTCAATATGACTGATGTATGTTTCGATATGATTAATGTATGTTCTAGTGAAGTCTGTTTATGATGCAGTATGTTTCTGTGCTTGTTTCATACAGTTTACGCATCACTTATTTCTGCTTGTTTTTTATCCTTTTCCCGTTAATGTCAATCTTTTTTTTTCGTTTCAGGTGAATGAGTTGGATTAATGGAAGAAGGTTGATGGATTTGTACAAGGAATAAAGGATAATTTATCAGGGACTAGTTGTATGAATATTTGATATATTGGATTTCACTCAAAAGTTGTATTGAATATGTATGAGTTATTGACATGTATAATTTAGTATTCATGGATATGTATGAGACTATGAGTATTGAACTTTTGAATCTGTAGCTTAATTTTTTATATAGTTCAGGGGCTCATGGCTGATTTATAGCCTCTGTAAATATTGGGCTCTAGGCTGTGGGGCGGGTCTAGCGGGGACAGGTAGGTGGCAGGTGGGTTTGGAGGTTAGATGGGGCAGGTATAGTTCTCTATATTAGCCTGGCAGGCGGGTGATGGTTTTTATACCCATCACGGGTGGTGGGGCAGGTTTGGGGGTTAAAATTTGGTGACGGGTATGGGTGCGGTTAACCTATATCCCACCCCGCCCCGCCCCGCTGACATTTCTATATAGGTACAGGTACATTAATTTTTAATGCCCTTTTCAATAACAAGGGAAATAGTTTAGGTTGAAATAGGTGTGTTTTTTATTGTAGATACTTATTTTAGCTACCAGGTACGTTTAAAAAGTGCCCTAGGTACATTTTAAATGTATAGTAGATACATACGATACTTATTTGAGCTACTAGGTACATTTCAAAAGAGTCTTTTAAATGTATAGTAGATACATACGATACTTATTTGAGCTACTAGGTACATTTCAAAAGAGTCTTAGGTATTAAATGTATAAATGTATAGTGGGTTCATTTTTTTCCATGATACTTATTTTAACTACAAAGTACGTTTCAAAAGTGCCCTAGGTACATTTTAAATTTATAGTAGCTAAATTAATTTTAATGCCCCTTTTCAGTAATAAGGGAAAAGGGTTTAGGTTGAAATAATTTTAAATTTATAGTACATACATTAATTCTTAATGCCCCTTTTCAGTAATAAGGGAAAAGGGCTTAGGTTGAAATATGCGATTTTTTAATAGATACTTCTTTAGCTACTAGGTACGTTTCAAAAGAGGTATATGTACATTTTAAATGTATAGTAGATATATTAATTCTTAATGCCTTTTTCAATAATAAGGTAAATAGTTTAGGTTGAAATTTGCGTTTTTTTTAATCGTAGGTACTTATTTTAGCTATTAGGTACGTTTCAAAAGTTTCCTAGATACATTTTAAATGTATAGTAGATACAGGCCTTCCTCTAAATTATTTGATATTTCTTCCTCTAAATTATACATGGTTGTTTTAGTTTTACAAAAATGTGCCATTATATATGAACAAATATGAGGAGACTAAAGGCGATAGAAGAGGATATTCAAAAAGGTCTATGCAAGACGATGAAGAGCCATCCTTCTATGAAAAGAAAAAGAGATGATTCCACTATTGTTCTAGCTTAAGGTCACTTTCAGAATGCATTAGTATATCTCTTCTTTGCTACTACTCGGTTTTTAACAACAGATACGAAGAAACTAACGGTAAAAAGTCAGATAGTTAGTGCAAGTATAAGTAAAGTTGATTCTTTTACCTCTTTGGGAACAAGAATGTCACCAAAATTGTTGTTGACATTTATCAAACAACATATGAGTGATCAATAAAAGTTGGATATAAAGTCAAGGGGTTGTGGGGGTTTGTTAATGCTTCAGACCGACATGGTTCCCGACTTTTTAGCTTACTGGTTGGTTTCCACATTTAACACCTCTTCAATGTCCCTTATGGATGAAAAACTTCTGATTATCGATGATTATATTTATCTATCTACTGATATTCCCATAGGTCCCACAGATATAGAAATAACCTCTTTAAATGACAAAAATGAGGATTTTTTTAGGGTTCAAAAGTAATTAGTTGAAGCAATTCAGTGATAATCACAAATAACTTAAGACACGACAAATATATGATTTGAAGATTACCCAATAACAAAGTGGGGATGACTATAAACGAAACTTTATAGTTTTTATAGTCGAAACTTTTTTGATGGGAGTCAAGGGACTAAAACTAGTCTTCGGATTTTCGGATTTTGAAGGTTCTGAGGGATGTTGGCATGTTGCTTGTGTTTCATCTTTGAATTGGTGCGGATTTACACTAAAACAATTAATTAAACAATTAATTAAAGTTGTTGATTCTTGGAAAAGCACCGATTCTTACACAACTAATTTTGGAGATCCAATCTTGCTTTTAGTTTTTATTTATTTGGACCGAGTTAGATTCAAATATGAACAGGTTTCAAGAATGTTCCCTACATTGGCTTCATGGTCGAGAAACAATATTCCAAAGAGAATGAAAGAGGAGCTTAAGGTAGGGTTTGGGAAGGGGGTTGTTCAACCTCGTCTTGTACTGCTTAATGTTGATGAAGAGCCGATGCATACACCTCCTCTCATGCCTCATGCACCTCCTAGATCTTTTGAGCATTCCGAGAAGGAGCCTATACACACCACGCACACCCCTGGGATTTCTAATCAAGGAAAGAAGAGTAACTACATTGTTAAAAAATTGGTGGATGTTGCAGATTTGTTGTTGCTTATGAAACATTTTTCAATGTCTTGACTGAGGCTAAAACAAAGAGGCCCGAATGTGATGTTGTGCAGCTGATGCTATCCATGGCAGAAGCATTGGGTCAATGCTATCATTTATCGTCTCAACAAAGCAAAGATGAATTTAATAATTTGGATCATGGAGATAAAATAGATGATGTAAAAGGGAAGGGGATTGGAGATAAAACAGGTGCTGTAAAAGGGAAGGGGGTTGAAAAAGGCAGTGATGAATGCAGACCTGAAGATATAGGCTCTGATCCACTTAGGGAATTTGCTAAGCGCAAATTCTCAAGTGAAGACAAGTTATTAACAGCTCTTGTGAAACTTGGGATCGCTTTGGGTAAGCCTTCAACTAGTGAGGTACCCAAGGAAACTGTAAGAGAGGTACTCTAGGTACCCAATGAGATCGTAAGCGAGGTACCCCGAGGAGACTGTAACCGCTGCAGTTTGAAAAGCTAAAGCAACTACATCAAGACGATCTTGACGGTTGACACCTCATCTAATTTTTACACCCCCTCTTGTTCGTCACCTTCTATTTTTATGCCATCTTCTTTTAAACTATTATGTTTAGAGTAGCAAGAAGGTAACTCTCTGCAATCACCTCCATGTGAAAGATCACCACAAGTGTCCCCTCTTGCATCACCTCTCTCTGTGTCACCCCTATCTTCCTTACCGCCAACAGTTGATATTATACCACATAAGAGGAGTAGAGTGTGCACCGAGGTTTTTAGATCACTATTTCTACAAAGGAAACCTCAGTGCGCACTCTACTCCCCTTATCTGGCGTAATATCAACTGGTGGTGCTAAGGAAGAGAGGGGTGAAACAGAGAGAGGTGATGTAGGAGGGGACACTTGTGGTGATCTTTTACATGGAGGTGAATGCAGAGAGTCGCCTTCTTGCGACTTTGAACTTAATAGTTTAAAAGAAGGTGTCATAATAATAAAAAGTGAGGAAACAAGAGGGGTGTAAATATTGGAGGGGGTGTCAACCGTGGAGACCATCTTAATATAGTTGCTTTAGCTTGCTTTTGCTTTTCAAAGGACAGTGGATGGGCGCTTACTGTCTCCTTAGGTACCTCTCTTATAGTCTCCGTGGGTACCTAACTAGCGGACGCTTTCCCAAAGCGATCTCAAGTTTCATAAGAGCTGCCAATAACTTGTCTTCACTTGAGAATTTGCGCTTAGCAAATTCACTAAGTGGATCAGAACCTATATCTTCAGTCCATTGTTTTTTTCAATCCCCTTGCCTTTTACATCACTTGTTTCTTCTAGTCCCCTTCCCTTTTACATCATCTGTTTTATCTCCATGATCCAAATTATTGAATTCATCATTGCTTTGCTGAGACGACGAATGATAGCCTTGACTCAATGCTTCTGCCATGGATAGCATCTGCCGCACAACATCACATTCGGGCCTCTCTGTTTTAGCCTTAGTCAAGACATTGAAAAATGTTTCATAGACAATAACAAATGCATTTGCAGCATCCACCAATATTTTAACAATATAGCCTCCCTTCTTTCCTTGATCATAAATCCCAGGGGTATGCGTGGTATTCATAGGCTCTTGCTCAAAAGGTGCATGAGGCATGGGAGGAGGTGTGTGCATCGGCTCTATATCAGCATTAGACAGTACAAGACGAGGTTGAACAACCCCCTTCCCAAACCCTACCTTAAGCTCCTCTTTCATCCTCTTTGAAATAGCGGTTCTGGACCATGAAGCCAATGAAGGGAACACTCTTGGAACCTATTCATATTTGAATCTAACTCGGTCCAAATAAATAAAAACTAAAAGCATGATTGGATCTCCAAAGTTAGCTGTGTCAAAACCGGTGCTTTTCCAAGAATCCACAGCTTTAATTAATTGCTTTACTGTAAATCCACGCCAATTCAAAGATGAAACATAAGCAACAACCCTTGGAAACTTCAAAATCCGAAGACTAGCTGTAGTCCCTTTGACACCCATCAAAAAAGTTAAAACTATAAAGTTTCGTTTGAAGTCATCCCCTCCTTGTTGGTGTGTGATCATCATATCATATACTTGTTGTGTCTTAACTTGTTTGTGATTATCACCGAACTTCTTCAACCAATTACTTTTCAACTCCAAAAAATACTCATTTTGGTCAAAGTGGCTATTTCAATTTCTGTGGGACCCATTGGAATACCAGTAGATAGATAAACATCATCATCAGTAATCATAAGTTTTTCATCGATAAGAGACTTTGAATAAGTGTTAAATGTGGAAACCAGCCAGTAAGCTAAAAAGCCGAGAACCATGTCGGTTTGAAACATTAGCAAGTCCCCAAAACCCATGGACTTTATATCTAAATTATGTTGATTACTCATATGTTGTTTGATAAATGTTGACAACAATTTTGGTGACATTCTTGTTCTCAAAGAGGTAGAGGAATCAACTTTACCTGTACGTGCACCAACTATCTGACCTTATACCGTTAGTATCTTCGTAGTTGTTCATACAAAAAAAAAGCACATGTTATTTTAAAAATCGAGTAGTAGCAAAGAAGAGATATAATAATGCATTCTAAGAGATATACTAATGCATTCTAGCTTGCATAATCAGAGAGTGACCTTGAGCTAGAACAAGAGTGAAATCATCATCTCTTTTTCTTTTTCTAGAAGGAGAACCTTTCATCGTCTTGCATGGACTTGGAATATCACCATCTATCGCCTTTAGTTTCTTCATATCTGTTCATATATAATGTCACATTTTTGTTGAACTAAAACAACCATGTATAATTTAGAGGATGAAATATAAAATAGACGAAGAAATGTATCTACTATACATTTAAAATGTTTTTGAAACGTACCCAATAGCTAAAATAAGTGTATCTATGATAAAAAAAAACGCTTATTTGAACCGAAACTATTTCCCTTTTTATTGAAAGGGGCATTAAGAATTAATGAATCTACTATACATTAAAATGTACTTATAGCTCTTTCGAAACGTACATAGTAGCTAAAGAAATATCTATTTAAAAAAACCCGCCTATTTTAACCTAAACCTTTTTCCCTTATTGAAAAGGGGCATTAGGAAGTAATGTATTTACTATAAACTTAAAATATACCTAGGCCACTTTCGAAAAGTACCTAGCAGTTAAAATAAGTATCGTGGAAAGAAATGTACCTAGGTCTCTTTTGAAATGTACCTAGTAGCTAAAATAAGTATCGAGGAAAGAGATGTATCTACTATAAATTTAAAATGTACATATGGCTCTTTTGAAACACGCCTAGTAGCTTAAATAAGTATCTACGATAAAAGAACACTTAAAAGGGCACATTTAAAATGTACTTATAGCTCTTTTGAAACGTACCTAGTAGCAAAAGAAGTATCTATTAAAAAAACCCAACTATTTTAACCTAAACCCTTTCCCTTATTATTGAAAGAGGGCATTAAGAATTAATGTATCTACTATAATTTAAAATGTACCTAGGGCACTTTGGAAACGTATCTAATAGCTAAAATAAGTCTCATGGAAAAAAATGTACCTACTACACATTTAAAATCTACCTAGGGCACTTTTGAAATGAACCTAATAGCTAAAATAAGTATCATGGAAAAAAATGTACATACTATACATTTAAAATTTATTTACATAGGACTCTTTTAAAACGTACCTAATAGCTAAAACAAGTGTCGTGGAAAGAAATGTATCTACAAGGCACTTTTAAAACGTACCTAATAGCTAAAATAAGTATCTACTTGTTTGAAGAAGCCAAAGATTGAGGAATTAAGGTCGTGCGAGACCTAGTAAACCTACGCTTACCGCCTCCAGCGTGTTTTGTTGTAATTTAGTTCAGACATTTTTTCCTTTTGCATGTTTCCTGTACTTTTCAGACCCTCGACTCCTGTTTTTGCGTGTTTTTCAGCTTTGGTACTCTTTCGTCACTTCTGACGCGGCCTGTTGCAGCAAAAAGAGACCGATTGCGTAACAGCGTGCTCGATCGAGAATCCCTGTCCTCGATCGAGCAAATTCCGTTCCCAGATTCCTCGATCGAAGACTCCATTTCCTCGATTGCGTACTTCTGAAACCTCATATATTCTGGGTCGGTTTGGAGAGGTCTGTGGCCCACCGCTTTGTATGTTCTGAATTCACCCTCTCTTGTTTGCATTTTTTTCCAATTACTTTATACAATAAAGATATTGTACTGTTCGGATTGGGGAGGATTTATGCATCCAATTCTTGTCTGCATTCTGTTGCATTCTGTTTACTTGAGTCGTGCATAGTTAATACCTTTTGTGATGTCACTTGCATAATCTACGAGTTTTTGTTTCAAATCCATGCTGAACGAATAGATTTGATCGGACATTTTGGCAACCTACTTACAAATTCTAAGGAATAGAGCTTTTATAAACTGGTGACATTCATGGCTGGTTTCATGTAGGATTGTGAATAGTACTCCCTGCATTTCATAGCATTGCATGTATATGACACTTGATTTCTTATTGCCTGCGCACGTATGGGTTTGTCGTTGGTATCACATGTTTGGAGAATGCTTGCAATTTTCCTCTTCCTCATTTTACCCATGTAAACTCCACCTTTAGCCAAAAACTGTCAGTTGACTTATAAACTACACCCAAATTTAAGCCTACCTTGCGTTGAGCTAGTTAGGTGTCAATTTTGCGGTACATATTTCATTGCATCAGTTTTGGTTCGTTCTTTTGCGTCGGAGTTAGTGATTGGAGAAGTTGAAATTTTTTTTTACATCGGATTGGTCTTCTCAAAAGTTATCTCTAAAAATAAAAGAAAAAGAATATGAAAATGATCTGTATTCCCGCGCTTTATGTACAACTTTTGGGAATTATTTAAATGTTTAATAAGCTAACTGTTTGTTCCGATTTAAAAGTGTTTGATTTAGTGAGTTATATGCCAAATCATGACATTGTGCTTTATTATGAGAAAGAAGATGAATGTTGTTTAGTGTAGATTAGGTAGCTAGCTCGACGCTTTACCTCCCCTGCTCCATATCCGATTTGCCCCTTCTTAGCCATTGTCTCACTTCTCCAAACTTTTGCAAGTATTCGGCATGTGATAGTAATTGAACGGTTGGAAAGTGTGTGTACGGTAACTAGAATCTCCAGTCATATTAGTTCGTGATGCATGGTTATGTTAGTCGTAGTCTAGGTGAGTGTCTACTCATTCTTTCTCTTTTCACATACTATACTTACCCATTGCTTTGTTGAGAGAAGAGTGACCAATGAGAGTCCGATTTTGATGGTCTAACATGGTCGACGGTTCAACTATTTTTGAAAACATCTTCACAACTCGTTTGCTTTTGACAACATCGCTAAGTTATGACTGTTGCAATTGGTGGATTTGAGCTTAATCCTATTCCTTTAGTTGGTTACATCCTATTTGTTTGAGAACAAACAAAGGTTTGTTTAGGGAAGTTTGATATGTGCATTTTACATAGACCTTTTTGGCCTTTTCAGCACGCATTTCCATGCTATTTTGTAGTGTTTGACTATAACTGCCCCTGATTAGTCTACTTCGGTTTGTTTTGTATTATTTGCAGATACGAGCCGGATAGACGAAACCCAACCTACTTTTGGACCAATTGATCACACAAGAGAGAGTTGGAGCGGGATTACGTCATCTCGGGATACACAAAAGCGACTTGAAGGAAGGGAAGTTAAGATGAGGCTGACAAGGAACAAAAGCATTCGATCGAGTAACTAAACTGAACTAAATTGCTCGATCGAACCGATTTGCTGAGGAAGACCTCCGATCGAAGGATCCACATTTGCTCTATCGAGCAGATATTAAATTATCACTCGATCGAGGATTCCAATTGCTCAATCGAGCATCTTCCTTAGAGATTTCACTCGATCGAGAACTACGTTTACTGGATCGAGCATATTTTCAAGAGATTTTACTCGATCGAGTACTTTAGTCACTCGATCGAGCAAGATCAATCCCGGATAGGAAGATTCACGCAGATTCATCAGTTGAGACTTATAAAACATTCTGAAAACAGTAGAATAAGGACTTTTTACTTTAGACTTTTACATTGACTTCTCTACTCTAAACCCTAGAAAGAGAGGATGCTCTTCTCTTCTTTGGATGAATTTTCTCCTTCTTTTTCCTTGCTTGTAATCTTTGGTACTCTCAATCTTCATTTAATTCAATCTTGTTCTCTTCTTCTTTCTCTTATGTTTGTATTCTTTCTCTATTTCTTTTATTGTTCCTTTATATATGAGTAGCTAGACGCCTTGCTAGGATTTAGGGGAGCCATTGTATAGGTAGAAGTAATGGAATAGACTTTCTCTTAGTGAGACTTGGATGTAATCGTCACATTAATAGCTTTTGATTGTTTGAGCTGACATATTCATTGATTGATTTGGTATCCCCTTGACCTAGATCGAAAGATTGGAAAAGGAAAGATCATTGACGAACTTTGAGATGTGCTAGTTAGGGTGAAAGTTAGACTAGCATTGTTTTAGAGCGAATAACGGACCAAAACGATCTTTTCACTACCCACAAGTTGAGCCTAAGATAGTCTTGAGTTTTATTTCCCACCTTAGTAGCCATGGTGAACCTACAATCCTAGATCTTTCGCCTTCTTGACTGTTTCTCTCGCTATTTTCTCCTTCCCTTATCTTTTTCGTCGTTAGATAAACCAATGAAACACCCCCATTTTGGCTACCTTGATAGACTTGGTTAGTTTATAGGATTCCCTTCTCCCTGTGGATTTGATACCTGACTGCCTCTACTGCATTCAGTTGGGACCAGTTAGTTTTAATTTTGATAGGGTTGCGACAGCCGTGTCAGTTCACTCGGCCTCCCCCCAGGGTGTCTTTGGTTTTTGCTCCAGTTTGAATGACAATTATAAGGGAGAGGGTATAAGGTTGGATTAGGCTGATCCGCGATAGCGTTCCGCCTAATCCAACCCTATACCCTTTCCCTTCCCATTTTATTTCCCATTTTAGGATACCCGGTCCTCCGATTATAATCTTTCGTTCCCCACTAAAAAGGGTTCACTCATCGTCCCCCCAGGGTGTCTTTTGTTTTTGCTCCCGTTTGAATGACAATTATAAGGAAAGGGTACAAGGTTAGACCGCCTAATCCAACCCTATACCGATGTCCCGTCCCGTTCTTTGAATGCGTAGATGCACATTTTTGAATGCGTACTTTGAATGCGTAGATGCACATCTCTAAATACGTAGACACAAATTTCTAAATGCGTACACACACATTTTTAAATGCGTACACACACATCTTTTAATGCATATATTCAAATCTTTAAATGCAACCATATACTCTTTCCCGTCCCGTTTTAGAATACCTGGCCCCCAAAAAGGGTTCACTAGGCCTACCCCTGGGGTGTCTTTTTGTGTTTTCTCCCGTTTGAATGACAATTAAAAGGAAAATGGTATAGGGTAATACCGATTCCAACCATATACCCTTTCCCGTCCCATTTTAGGATACCAGACCCCCTAACTATAATCCCTTCCCAATAAATAGGGTTCACTCGACCTCCCCTTAGGGTGTCTTTTGTTTTTGCTCCCGTTTGAATGGCAATTATAAGGGAAAGACACTTACGGGGAGGCCGAGTGAACCCTTTTTTTTGGGGGGTGAGATTATAATTAGGGGACCGGGTATCCTAAAACGTGACGGGAAAGGGTATAGGGTTGCATTTAAAAATGTGTATCTAGACATTCAAAGATGTGTATCTACGCATTTAAAGATGTGTATCTACGCATTCAAAGATGTGTATCTATCCATTTAAATACGTGTATCTACGCATTTAAAGATGTGCATCACCGCGTATCCGCCTAATCCAACCCTATACACTTTCTCGTCCTGTTTTAGAATACCCGGTGATGCGTGTCTATTTTATGATGTTTTACATCTATTTTTACACGCATTTCAGAGCTCAATTATGTGTTTATAGCTATTATTTCTCCTATTTCGTCTACTTTCGTATTTTGGTGCATTATTGCAGATTAATGCGGAAATAAGTCGATTTTGAGTCAAACCCGTCCTCAAGTGGATTACATGGCAAGGACACGAAGGAACAATGAAGGGACGAAGTCTAATGCGCATTTCAAGGCCTAAAGGACTGATTTCCGAAACTAAGAGAACTGATACATCAGGTACACCAATCGACCGACTGAGCACAGTGGTCTGTCGACCAATGTACCTGATGAGCAAAATTCCAGAAATCATTTTATGAGGTAAGAAGCTTCAGTGAACCCGACAACTGGTCGACCGACCAGTGCCAACGGTCGGTCGACCACTCGGCCTTTTTCAGAAATTTCAGAAAAGAGATTAAGCCCATAAGCGCGATTAGGTTTTGAGCAAGACTTCGACAGACTACTATAAAACCTAATCACCACCTTTGTACTAATCATCCAGTTTTACTTAGTCTTAATCAGATTTTACTTAGTTTTCTTTCATTATCAAGTTCATCATTAGTGTTATTTAGGTTTTAGCATTCTCTATACAAACACTCCGTTCCACGCATATTTCAATAAAGTTCAATCTTCTCCGCTCATATTTTCTGCCTTATTGCTTCACGGTAATCTTTGTTTCTAATTCAGTTTATTTATAAGTTCTCTTAGTATCAATAACGGTTAGTTAGAATCCCAAAGTCATTGCTTTTTGTTATTTGCATTATGCTTATCTTAATCATGTTGTTTAATGTTATTATCATTATAATTCTTGTTTTCAATAATATTATGAGTAGCTAAGCCCTTTTTGTTAGGATGTAGGCGACCTATTGCGTAGATGGCGTAGTTTAGGGCAACCCGTAACAGCGCTTGGTCGACTGACTGGCTTCTCTGGTCAGTCGACTGAGTCGGTTGGTCGATCGACCGGACTAGCTGGTTGGTCGACCAATTTCGTGTATGATCAGACCTGTTTTATTTCGTTAAGTGCAATATCTTTCAATGAGACCGAGAGGAGACTTGTTAGATGCTTAGTAATAACCAACCCGGGGATCGAGAGATAGGGAAGGGCATTAGTTAACGGTTTAAGACATCTAAGTTACTAAGATCGAAAGGTATGTGACTTAGACATTAAAAATCACCTATCGTGTTGACAACTAGGATTTGTGAGACCTAGGGACTAGTAGCATAGGCCGAAAGGAGCTATTAGTTAACTCGGACCGAAAGGACTTTTTATACCCCTTACACGACTGTAATAGGGATGTACCTAGATTATGTGTTATCGTAGCTATAGTGACCCAAACGTCCTAGCATCTCTTTTATCATTTATTTACCTCTTATTTTTCAGTTTTGTTCTTGTTTTTTCTTAATTAGACTTAGTCCAATTCAAAACAATCAAAACCCCCCTTTGTTACCTTAAGACTAAAGATTTAAAATAGTTGATATCTCCTAAACCTCCTTGTGGTTCGACCCTGACTATCACTATCTATAGTTTTAGTTTGGATTATAAATTTTATCTTTGACACTCACAACGACGGGTATCAAATTTTTGCGCCGTTGTCGGGGAGGTAGCGTTAGTGTTAACTGTTTTTATTTTTTTTTTCTTATTATTCGGTTTAAGGAACTTCAGTTCCTTAAATTGTTCTCACTCTTTTCATGTAGTTTCCTCTTATGCGCAGGTCGGTACAAGTAGAATTAATTCCCCTTGACCTTGAATTTGAAAGGACTCTAAGAGCAAAGAGGAGGTTGTTCCAACAACAAGGAGAAGACAATTCACCTTCTGCATTCTACCAAGGCGATCTCTTTGAAAACCAACCACCATCACCCACCTCTTCCACATTTACCGATATCTCAAATCCAGAAGAGATGGCGGAAGAAGCGAGCATTGCGAGCCATTCCATGCCCAAAGCCAAGGATCTTTCCAAAGGATTCATTTTACCTGGGGGAACTGGAAAGAGTTTCGAAGCCAAACCGTCGTATATTAATTTGGTTGAAAGAAACCAATTTGGGGGAAGTGCAAACGAGGATGCTGCAAAGCATATGGAAATTTCACCGATTACATTTGCTCAATCCCTCCTCCAGATGGTGTGACACAAGATCAATCAAAGAGACGATGTTCATCTTTGTAACGCTGCAAGAGAGTGGTACAGAGATTTAGACCGCGAGGCAGCGGGCATTACGGACTAGAACTGGCCTTCTACCGGAAATACTACTCTGCGTCGAAGACCAATGCATTGAGGGCCCAGATTACGAGTTTTGAACAAGGCCCCGCGGAAGACTTTAGTGAAGCATGGATACGCTTCAAGAGGTTGGTTCGGTCCATACCACACCATGGGTTCGAACAGTGGTTTTTGTGCAGCCAATTCTACAATGGGTTGTACGATGACCAAAGAGCATTCCTGGATGCCGCAGCTAATTGTAGATTCCAGGAAAACAGTGGTGAGACTAAGGGTCTCAAAATAATTGAAGATATGGCGGTCCATATAGCTGAACATGGTACCTCGCGTGGCAACCAAAGAAAAACTGAGTCTCCCTCAGTAGCTGCTTTAGAGGCCATCACGGACCGGTTTGATAAATACGAGTTGGGAGGAGCCAGAAAGGGAGGAATGTATCAAGTTAACGTTGTGTCGGATGGACCATTTGCTTGTGAAAGGTGCGAAGGTGAGGGACACGTTTCAAAATTATGTACCACCCCCAACGAAACTTGTGCGGTATTTCAACATTATAGGCAAAACAACTTTTATGAGCCTAATAATGTTCATTAAAATTTGAGGTGGTCTATAGCCAAAACGTTCAAAACCCGACACCACCACCACACCGATCTCAAAGCTATGTTCCCCCACACAAACAACCCTTTCAAAAACAACCCTCCCCCCCCACCCACCCCCCCACACACCAACAAAATCAAGCCCAAGGAATGGAGGCCATGATACAAAGCTTATGGGTATGGTTCTGAAAGAATCTCAAGCAAGAGAAGTCGGGATGCAGATGTTGGAGACCCAAATTGCTCAACTAGCAAGCAAGAGTGCAACGAGAGCTCCGGGTCAACTTCCTTCACAACCTGACCAAAAGAAAGAAACCCTTAACATCATTACATTGAGGAGTATGGGTTTTGCAAATGAGATGAGGAGATGGATTTTTCCTATGTTATTCAGACGAATATGAGTTATGTGTATCTGAATTTAAGCAATAATAAGAGGAAATTTGGGCAAATTTGAGGAATTAGGGATGATTTGGAATTTGGGGGAAATATGAAAGAGATTAGGATGATCCTGGGTGAATGTGAAATAAGGTGACCAGCGTGAATGTGCTAGTTTTGGTAATGAAATAAACATCAATGTTTTAATATCTGAGGTCTTTTAAATGCTATGGATAATAGAAATCGGTTTTTTAAAACACTAATGTCTAATTAAATGTATAGACATCAGTTTTCTTAAAATATATGATGTCTAAGCTTATACATCAGTTTTTCTAAATATCTGATGTCTATTAAGTGATGTCTATATTGGTTGTTGTAGTAGTGAGTATACCTTAAATAATATTAGCTACTACTAATACTACACTAATATTTATTTAGTAATATTAAGAATGAGATTTTATAAAAATTCTAGAGAAAATTTTAAATACAAAGAGGATTATTAAAATATGAAAATGACAAACAAGTGTGTAAAATGAGAAGAGCAACATTTTAAAGAGGTGAGAATCCTTCTTCTTCTCTTCTTTTTGGCCGGCTCCATATGTGGGTAAGAGGAGAGATTTGTTTTTTGTCTTTCCCACATAATAGGTTGGTTAAGCTAGGGACTAAACTTATAAATATGTTTAATTCATAATTCGGTTTTTTTAACTTAAAAGCACACATTAATAAACCGAATATAGAAAGATTCATAAGATATTTTCATGATAAATTCAAGTATAAACTTAGTTTTATACTAATTAGTGAGAATATCTCGTGAGTCTTTCCATATTCAATTTATTAAATGTACTAATTAGTGAGAATATCTCGTGAATATTTCCCTATTCAATTTATTAAATGTGCCCTGAGCCCTGAGGGCTGACAATAAAAAAACCGTTCTTTTTATACTAAGTCTCTCACTAACCTAGTGAAAGACGTGTTATTTAAATAGATATGATAGGACAAGAATATTGAAGAGAAACCGATTGTAAGAAAGTGAAAGAGTCAATGTTTGTTTGACACAATCAAAGGGAATTGAACTCTCTCCCTTACCTCAATCCATCTAATTCATTACCCTCATCCCCAAGGGTGTGGGATTTCATTACCCTTGTTACCCTTCAATCACTTTCTTTACCTACCAGGACTACCACCACACTTACAACTACCACAACAATAACCACCAACATGACGCCACCGTCGTTGCCACCCTCACCACTACCACCACACCACCGTCGTGACACCCCCACCACCACCACCGCCGTGACACCCCACTACTATCACTAACATGACAATCCACCACCATCACCGTCTTGACCACCGTCACCGCCACCGTCACCGCCATGGCATCTCTACAACCACCATCGCCTGCACCGCCATGACATCTCCACTACCATCACCGTCACCACCACAACCACCGCCGCCAAAACACCCCACCACCGCCACCACCGCCATAACACCACCACCACCGCCACCGCCACCACCACCACCACCACCACCATGCCACCTCGACCACCATCACTGCCGCCAGTACATAAGTGGTTGTTTGTGGTGGTGTTTGTTAGTGGTAGGGGTGTGTGTGAGTGGACCATTAGTTCCCTTTTTAGAGTAACCAAACAACCAATTAAGTTTTAAGTAATCCATTTTCTTTCCTTCTCTTACGCTTTCTTATTTCCTTTCCCTTTCCCTTTGTCTAAGCAATGCCCCCCAAGAGTAAATGAAGAAGTAAAAATAAAGAGGGAGGAAATGGGATGGGGTAATTTGGAGTTTGTAAACTAGAGTTGTGATTGTGTTTGGAAAAATAGAGAAAATGGAGACAGGAAATGGAGATAGGAAAAGCAAATCTGAAGCATGGGTATTGGCCTATTGGGTAGGTAATGGAGAGGGAAAACGGAGAGAATTATACGATCCTTACCATGGATAACTGTATAGCTATTACTCTAATATTAGAGTAATATGAGACCATTTCGAATACAAGAATACAATAATGGATTTATGTATCTCTCACTTGCCAATTGGTCAGCAATTAAACAGTAGACAAATTAAAATGAAATAATAATAATGCAGTTGAAATATAAGAAAATTAGATTCAATGCTTGAAAGCATCTAAGATGATCATAGCTATCGAACAAACCACAATCTAATCAGTATGAATACAAAACAACAAGAAGACATCTACTTAGATCTTTGTCTCATCTTTCGACGCTTCCTCTTCAACCTCCTCATACGCTTCTTCTTCCACTGCAACACAATTCAATTCAATTCAATAATCCACATTTTTTGAAGATAAAATTTAGGTTCAGTTATGAAACGGATAGGATGAAGAAGAAGATATAGGTACCTTGGCTCTCATGCTGAATTCAGGCAAAAAGTATGAACCCTACAAACAGTGACGGCTACAGAGGATAAAATGTGGAGGTTATCTTATGTACTCATTCCTGCCTGGCTCATATATGAACAAACCCTACATTCATCACCTGGGCTTTTACTTAGCCCCATAGTTTCAGGGGTAAACAACTAACCATCCACATTTGTATCACACCATTTTATCAACAAGTCTCCCTTGTGACGGGTATATCCGTCGCATATTTGTAACAGGTCAAATAATACTCATGTAGGTATATAAGACAAAATCAGAGTGGCTAGGGAGTAGTAAATTGTTTCGTCTCATTCACTAACACGAGTATTACTTGACCCGCCGCAAACTTGCGACGGATATGCCGGTCACAAACGAAAATTTGTGCAATTTTATTAATATCTATGTAACTTCTCTTTTTATTTCGAAATTTCATTATTTAAAATACTGATTTGTTGTGAAATAAAGAAAAGAGAAAATTATAGAGAGTAAGTAGGAGAAACAAAACCGTATACTCATTTCATTATTAGGGATATATACCCCTACAATGAGATAGAGTTTATATAAGATAAACACTCTGAAATATTCTAAGATATATACATCTATATAATATTATACTATAATATTTCATAACACTTTTCCTTGGATGTCCATTGGAAGGCGATAGAGTATGGAAAAACTCATACACGGTCAATCACATCGCGCCACGTGTATAACCATAGTTAATTTGTATGAGTTAGTGTTAGGGTATATTAGTAATTATACAAATGTAGTTAAGTTCTTAACCACATGTAGTTAGCATAATTTAGGAATATTTGTTATTTGTTATGATTTTATTATGTTTTACAAAATTAATATTTTTTAAAAATATTTTGTTATTTTTTTGTATTTAGTTAAATTTTCGGAAATATTGATTAATAATATTGTTGGAATTTTTTTTTTGTAAATTAATATTCTGGAAATAATTTTTTTGTATTTAATTAATTTACACTGTTTTTTTGTATTTTATTAATATTCTGTTGGAAATTTTTTGTAATTTAATATTCTGCAAATTAATTTTTTTTTGTATGTGTAACATCCCATATTTTTGGTAAAAATATATTTTTATAATATAAAGTGGTTTTCGGAATTTAATAATATTTTAATTATAATTCGTAAGTTTTATTTTAAGAAATGTCGTTAAGTCTCGTCTTAAGTTTGTTTAATCTTTTTTTTTGGTACACATGAGGGGCAAAGCCCCGAGGATTAAATTGCTATAACACGGGAAATAGTAACTCCTAGAATATCCTCGCGAAGAATGCTTCGAAGATCAGAATTCGGTGAGCTGATGTAAATTCTTTCAAAAGTAGCCTAGACTCCTTGGTTGGCTAGCCAATCCGCAGCTCGATTGGCCTCTTTGTAGCAATGCTTGCGTTCCACGGTCCAACTAGTATCTCGAATAACATCTTTGCAATATTTCACCAAGGAACGAAGTCCATTAGTTACGAGTTGCTCTTCCAAAATAAGTTGGACACAAGGTAAATTGTCCATATTGATAAGTAGCTTGTTAATATGGAGAGATTTTGCTCGAATTAAACCTGCTTCTAGTGCTAAGAGCTCGGCTCTCATCGAACCGCAATGACCACAAGAGAAGAAGTATGCATCGATGAAGTTGCCAGTTTCATCTCGAAATAAACCTCCTCCACCTGCCGGACCATGGTTGTTATCTTTAGCTGCTCCGTTTGTATTTAATAAAATCCAACCGTGTGGTGGTGGGAACCATCTGATAAAAACTTCCTTCCTCCCACGCCCAGGAGTGGGAATAAATAACGAATGTCGGTCGAATGCAGACGTAGAAGTAGCAAATTGTTGGAGTAAAAATGACAATGGTTCTATAGGATTAACATCACCTCGACCAAACGCTACGTTGTTTCACCACTTCCATAACCACCAACAAGTTATAGCAAAATGCATCGACCAATCCTCCGAAGTATTTTGAATACTATTACTTGCATTAGAGAGAAGCTATTCACTGAGAGACAAGTTATAAAAATATGTGTGGGAAACCAAGTCCGTAACTTGGCTCCAAATTTGTCGAGAGACAGGGCACAAACGGAGGAGATGATCAGTAGTTTCCTCTTCACTGTGAAACCTAGGGCAATAGGGGTTATCACCCATTCCGCGTCGAACGCGATTCACATTTTGCATTAATTTTTCATGTGTAGCTAGCCAAATAAACATACGGATACGTTGTTGGACCGGGAGTTTCCAAATTACCCTCCACATTGGGGATTCGGGCTCCTCAAATAAAACGGGAGATTTAATAATAGCTAAAGCTGACTTAATAGAAAATCGGCCTGAAGTCGTACCTTTCCAATAAATAGTATCTTCGAGCTCGGGGTCGACATTAAGAGAATAAGCAGCTATTTTCAGGAGTTCTGTTTGAGGAAGGAAGTTAGCAAAGATATCCCATCTCCAACCTGTCTCCGTGTCCCACATCTCGCTTACCGTAGCCCCAAGTATACTTAACAGAATCGGGTGAATAGCTTTTTCTGATAGGCAATCGTCCCCTGTCCAACAATGGTCCCAAAATAATATATTCCTGTCGTTGCCAATAGAGGTCGCTACTCCCTTAGAAATGATATGTGTTTGTGACGTAATTCCGGCCCATACATTAGACATGTTGTTCTTTGGTTGAAACATGTCGACATCGCACCGCCCACTACAATACTTGTAACGTAAAACACGAGACCAAAGTTTCGTGTGCTCGGTAAGTACTCGGTATCCCAACTTTGTTAAGTATGCAGCGTTGGACTACCTGGCCGAAACAATACCCAGGCCGCCGGAGCTCTTCGGTTTTTGAATTGTGTCCCAGGCTATTAAATGGATGGGTCTTTTATCCTCATTTCCGCCCCACAAAAATTTTCTCGATTTCTTGTCAATGGAATCGCAAACCGATCTTGGAACCTTCGCAGCTTGCATTGTATAGTTGGCCATGGTTGAAAGAGTGGATTGCAATAATGTTGCTCTACCGGCTAAGGAAAGACGTTTGGTCGACCAACCAGCCAACCGCTTATTCATCTTCTCCTCTAAGTGGACGTAAGTATGACGCGTAATTCTGCCATTTATGGTAGGAACGCCAAGATAAATGCCGCGATCCGAGGTCTCCTCAAACCCGAGTGCATTACTAACTGAATTTCGAATGATATCAGGGGTGTTATTAGAGAAGAAGACTCGGGATTTCGACATACTCACCTTCTCTCCTGAAGCCCAAAAAAAATTATCCAAAAACCCGTTTAATTGTTAGGGCTTGTTCAACACTAGCTTCCCCGAATAGAACCATGTCGTCCGCAAAAAACAAATTGTTGATTTTAGGTCCATTCTTGCAAATCGGTATAGCTTTCCAATTACCGGCTCTAAATTCCACATCAATGGTTTGTTGTAATTTTTCGAGACACATAACGAACAAATAAGACGATAACGGGTCTCCTTGTCTAACTCCCCGAGATGGTCTGAAACTTTCAGTAGGTTCGCCATTCCACAAGATTTCCATCCTAGAAGACATAACACATTCCATAATAGTGTCACGTAGTAGGGGAGGAAACATCATGTCGGTAATAGTATCTTTAATAAATGCCCACCGAAGACGGTCATAAGCCTCTTCAAGATCGATTTTAATGGCCATGTAATATTTCTTGCCTTTTTTTTGCCGTATAGTATGGATCATTTCTTGGAAAATTACAATGTTATCCGTGATTTGCCTTCCCGGTACAAAACCTCTTTGGGTCTCAGAAATAAGAAAAGGTAACACTTTTCTCACCCGATTTGCCAAGACTTTGCTTACTATCTTATAAGCCACGTTACATATACTTATGGGACGAAATTGAGAAACTAATTCAGGACCTGTTACTTTCGGAATAAGGACGATGTGAGTGTTATTTAAACTTTCGGGAAAACCTTTACCTTCCAACGCATTGATAACCATATTGCATAAAGACGATTTGATAATAGGCCAATGTTTCTGATAAAAGAGAGCTTGAAATCCGTCAGGTCCCGGGGTTTTTAAAGCCCCCAATTATTAATAACTCGTTCTATCTCGGCTATGTTGAATGGTCTAGTTAACCATTCCCAATCCCAATTAGAATATTCCTGGAATAAGTCGTAAGGGATGGTGTCGTCTTGAATATAAGGAGTATCTTCAGTGTATAGCTTTTTAAAATAATTAACTACCAACTCCTTAACCTCGATGGGATCACTAGTCCAATCTCCGTTTTCATTTTGAAGAGCCGAAATTTTATTCTGCCATCTTCTAATTAAAGTACTTACGTGAAAGAATGCAGTATTGCGGTCTCCATCCGTAATAAATTCAACTCTAGATTTTTGATACCAAAGGAGCTCCTCCCGTTCTAAAACTTCGTCAAGTTCTTTACGGAGCTTTGATTCAAGGGCTATTAAACGCTTCTTTCTACAGCCTGCTAGTTTCTTCTGACACCCTTCAATACGAGCTAAAAGATTTCTTTTTGACGGAAAATATTACCAAAGACATTTGTGGGGAATTTCCGTATATTCACCCTTAAAATTTACAGGATTATAACGAAAATTTACATGTGAATAACGTCATAAGATGAAAAACATAAATCGAAAAGAAAGGATGCACAACCTTAGGTCCTAGCGCGAATGGCCTAAGAACGGGAATCAAAAGAGATTCCCTCCTATAACTTGCACCCAAGATCCGTCTGAGATGATGTCGCGTGTGCTAGAAATACTCTCCAATTGCCTTGCAATATGGGGAGAGCTTTTGTGAGTTTTAGATGTGAGATCTAGGTTTTGGGAGAAAGCTGCTCTCAAAACCCTAATTTTTTAGAATAATGAAATACCAGTAGTTGACAAAAGGAGAATTCCTCTCCTTTTGTAACCATACTCGGCCGAAACTTCTCATAGGGTGAGAGTGGGCTTTCCACTCTCACCTTATTCTAATGCGTGATTCGACCCTAATTGCTAAAATATAATCCGCGGGTTTTAATTATAAATCGTATGCATGTTATCAGATATTAAAGCAGTCGATACATTAATAATGGTCTGATAAGAAAATTATGATATTGTATAATTAGTTCAATTAATATAACTGCTTATATTAATACACGAATTCAATATTTAATTAAATGTAACCGTTTATATTTAATTTACGAATTAAACATGTAATAAGTATTAGCTAAAATTATTTAATCCGTATTAAATAATTATCTCAACATCTCCTTGACTAATTTTATAGTCAATACCTCTGATGAACTGTTTAGTCGTATTCGGCATAAATGTGACTGTATTTTCATACCCTCACATCTCTCAAACATGTCCTATAGGTGTGACTTATAGGGACCAGTTGATCACCGCCATCCGTATGACAATAAAGTCAAACTTATCTAGCAAGCCAACCGTTATTGATAAACGTGGATCAACTGATAATAATACTGAAGTATGCCCTTGTGATCCTTTAATAGATTTAATAAGTCATTGTACTAACTGTCAAGGACACCAGCCCCAACAATCTCATACTTGTCCGTACAAGTGTTTGTGCAATGACGTTATCACACTACATGTGGAGGACACCAGCTCCAACAAACACCCACTTGTCCGTACAAGTGTAGATGCGATAACCGATTCTCATATCCTTTTAAAATTTCTCCCACTCAATGTAAAACAATTTGCAAATCCGTATTCGCAAAGGTCGTATTCTACAATCGATCTGTATCAAGAGTGGTTTCCCCGACTAGAGAGTAACTTAACTGATAAAACGAATCTGTATTCGAGCATGACCATGCATTTCAGTTACTACTCCTCGAGTGGCCCTGAGAAATGATAAAATCCTGATAAGGGTTTGGATATTTCCCTCAACTCAAATCCTGCAGATGTAAGCGCAACATGAAATAACCCAGTGAAAATCCTCTTGACCCCCATTACGGAAGACCGTGGGAAAAAAACCAAAGTTACCCAAAATCTGCCTTAATCTCAAGAGACAGTTGAAAGTCAAAAGAATCGACTCTAAGGAACACTATGGGGGTCCTATCCATGACCTGGCACCCAATGTTATAAAACATTTAGGACTCCATAACGTTGTCACGATGTGTCCTACAAGATATCCGTATAACTCGCCTTTGTGATTGGACATTCAACTGTTTGATTTATGGCTCGTTGAACCCACCATCAACCAACGTCACAAAATGATTACCTGAGTTATCAGCTCAAGTGGGTAATCAAGGACCAAAAACGATGTAATGTTAATCAGTTCACTTTGTGGTGTTCAAAATTGTCGTACAACTCCACATGAAAAACAAAACATAAAATATCATAACGATGAGGTTGTAATAGAGTACACAAGAAAATAATTCTAATTCATAAAAGAGTACTACAACTCAGGAACACGTTTAAGTCCCATGGAATTAACGTGCCCTTCATGCTTATCACGTCGTAATGCTTTAGTGAGAGGATCTGCTATGTTGTCATCCGTAGCGGTCTTATCAATAAATATCTCCTTTTACTCGGACTCAGTTGTAGAATCTGCTGTAACACTTTGTATGGAACTTTTCCAGCTGACAGCAGCGCCATTAAGAGTAAAAATGAATCCAGACTGAGATTTCGAGTCGTCTCGATCCGTTTGGAAGCTAGCATCTGCGTAACCAGTGGCGTAGAGCCTCGTGTCGCCTCCATAAGTCAATCCCCAATCTTTAGTCCTCCGTAGGTGATACGTGTCTATTTTATGATGTTTTACATCTATTTTTACACGTATTTGGTCGCTCATTTACTATGTTTTAGCCTTTATTTCCCACAAATTGTGTACTTTCGTATTTTTATGCACTTTTGCAGATTTATGCGGAAAAGAAGCAATTTAGCACCAAATTCGTATCCTCAAGTCTTTTGCTTAATTAAGGAATAAATGGAAAGTCAATTGGAGTCAAAATCAAGTACCAAAAGTCAAACCAAGAGAAAAACCGAAGACTTCCCAGAGGAAGCGGTCGACCGACCACCCAAACGGGTCGGCCGACCAGGCCTGATTTTCATGAAGCCCAATTTCCAAGAAAGGCCGGAAATAAAAGAGGTCCAACAAGAAGTGGTCGACCGACCAGTTATACGGGTCGGCTGACCAGATTAAAGCCCATACGATTTCTTTTCTTTTTCGGAAATAAAGTAGAATTAGAATTTTAAGGAAACTCTTAGTTTTTACCCTATATAAGCCAATCTTGTGATTAGGGTTTGGCATCTGGGATTATTTAGATCTTTCATCTATAAAATCCTTTAGTATCAAGTCTTTATTATATTGAGTTTTATTCAAGCTTTAGTTTTGTAATCTTTCAATAGTTCCCAAGTATTCAATAAAGTTAATTCCGTTCTGCCTTAATTCCAATTGTGGTAATTCCTCTTTGATCTAGTTTTATTATTGTTCCTATTGCTTTTATTACAATTGTTAAGTTAGAATCCCAAGCCTTATTGAATCTTGCATGCTTAGTTTATTTACTACGTTCTCTATGTTTATTCCCAATTTTATATTCGTCTTAACAGTCATGAGTAGCTAATTTTCATATGTTAGGATGTAGGGGATAATATGCATAGGTGAATAAAATCCGAAAAACCCGACCTGTAGCAGGACCACGGTCGGCCGACTGGAATAGTCGGTCGGTCGACCGAGGCCGTGGTCGGCCGACTGGAGTAGCCGGTCGGTCGACCACTCGCGTCTGTTTTCTTATTTCGTCTTTTCTTATAAATTATAATATCCTGCAATGAGACCAATAGGAGACTTGTAGGATGTTAGTAATGACCTACCCAAGATTGAAAGATACGGGAAGGGCATTGGTTTACATCTTAAGACGGATAGGTTACTAAAGGCTGAAAGGTATGTAACCTGGGATTTAGGAATCACCCTTATTGTTGACACCCAATAATTGTGAGACCTAGGAACTAATAGCACAGGCCGAAAGGAGCTATTAGGTAGCATAGACCTAAAAAGATATGTTACACCCCCTTACGCGACTGCAATACATGTTGACCTTAGGATTTATTTTACCTTAGCTATTTATTACCCAAACATCCTAGCATCCTCTTTATTTATATTTTATTCTCATCTTTTAATTCTTGTTGTATTTTAATCTTTGCTTTAGATATAATAATCAACCAATCATCCCCAAAATTGTTACCTCAAACATTAACATTAAGACAATAAACATTCCCCACCTCTTTGTGGTTCGACCCTGACTTTCACTATCTATTGTTAAGGTTAGGAATTATAAATTTATCTTTGGTACCCTCAACGACGGGCATCAAATTTTGGCGCCGTTGCCGGGGAGGTGACGCCAGTGTTTATTGTTTTTTTGTTTTTGTTTCTCTTTGTTTAAGGAACTTTATGTTCCTTAAACCTTCTCACCTTTTTCTTGTAGTTTCCTCTTATGCGCAGGTCAGTTCAAGGAGAACTCCTACCACTTGATCTCGAAATTGAGAGGACTCTTAGGGAAAGAAGAAAGCAACTTCTAGCAAATCAAGAGGGAGGGTCACCATCCTCTTTATTTCAAGAAGACCTTTTCGAGTTACCACCATATTCACCAAAAACACCACCTTCACAACCAAATTCACCCATCAATCCTTACTTTCACCAAAAACACCATCTTTTACCTACTTTCCAGTTTTTCCTAAAGAAGAAGATAACATGACAGAGGAAGCTACTATTGCCAGTCACTCTATGCCTCAGGCAAAGGACCTATACAAAGGGTTCACTTTACCTGCAGGTACTGGGAAGCCATTCGAGGCCAAGCCTGCCTATATTACTATGGTTGAAAGAAACCAATTTGGAGGCTCGGCCAATGAGGATGCTGCTAAGCATATTGAAATCTTCACAGATTACATATGCTCTATAGCACCCCCAGAAGGAGTGACGCAGGACCAGATTAAACAGACCATGTTTATCTTCTCCCTTAGGGACTCTGCGAGAGAATGGTACAGAGACCTTGACCGCACTGCTGCGGGAGTTACAGATTGGAACACCTTAGCCCTAGCTTTCTACAGGAAATATTACTCTGCATCAAAGACAAATGCTTTAAGAGCGCAGATCACCAATTTCAAGCAAGGTCCCAATGAAGACTTTAGCGAGGCGTGGGACAGGTTCAAGAGACTTGTTCGATCCATACCACATCACGGATTCGAACAATGGTTTCTTTGCAACCAGTTCTACAATGGCCTCTATGATGACAACAGGGCCTACCTAGATGCTGCAGCTAATGGGAGATTCCAAGATAATTCAGGAGAGACTAAAGGTCTCAAGTTAATAGAAGATGTTGCTGTGCACCGCGCTGAGCATGGTACTTCCAGAGGAAATCAGAGAAAATCTGAGTACAACCTGTCAGCAATTGAGGCCTTGACGGCCAAGTTAGAAAAATTTGAAGCTGCAGGAAAGCTCGATCTAGGGAGTGGAAGCAAGGGAGGAATTTATCAGGTGAACGCCGTTCAGGACGGACCCTTTGCTTGTGAGAGGTGCGGTGGAGAAGGGCATGTGTCAAAGTTCTGTACTTCATCTAATGAAACATGTGCCGCTTTTCAGCATTACCGTGGGAACAATTTCTATGATCCAAATAATAACAATGTCCATCCCAACTTAAGGTGGACAATCCAGAATGTTCAAAACCCACAGCATATGCAACCTCAGCAAAATTCCACATATGTACCCCCACATAAACAAAATTTCCAAAGACCACCTTTCAACCCTCAACCACCTTCCAATCCACCACCCAACACAGATGCTCTTATCCAAAATCTTATTGGGTTGGTTCAGAAGGAGTCGCAGGCTAGAGAGGCAGGGATGAAGATGTTAGAGTCCCAGATTGCTCAGATCGCGAGCAAGAATGACACTAGGGCTCCGGGTCAACTTCCGACCAAGCCAGACCAGAAGAAGGAGACTCTAAACGTCGTAACCCTGCGAAGTGGAGCTAAAGTGGGGGCTGAGAAAGAAAAAACAGCGAGTAACAGCAAAGTCGGTCGACCGACCGAGGAATCTGGTCGACCGACCGCGGAGCAGGATCCGAAAATATCAGCTGAACAGGAGACTGGTCGACCGACCGAGGATACTGGTCGACCGACCACCGAAGCCGAATCTGAAGTTCCCTTTCGTCCAGAATTGCCGAATAACTTACGAGATTTTCTTTTCAGGGGTGACAAGACCCCCAGATTTTTAAAAAGGGCTGCAAATACGGAATCCTCAGCTGCTCCTTTCCCAGAGAGACTCGTGCCTTCAAAGGAACAGGTATCTTTTGACAAATTTAAAGATGTAATTCGTTCATTAAATGTTCAAGTTCCATTTTTAGAATTAGTTCAACAAGTTCCTTCTTATCTTAAATTCATGAGACAGCTTTTGTCAAGAAAAAGGTCTCTAGAAAAGGTTGAGTCGGTGGCTCTCACTGAAGAGTCATCTAGCTTTTTAACTCATGTCATTGCCCCTCATAAATTAGAAGACCCTGGAAGTTTTTCTGTCCCCTGTAATATAGGAACCTTCCCAGTAAAAAAGGCTCTATGCGACTTAGGTGCTAGTATAAGTGTCATGCCACTAAGCGTTGCCTTAAAGCTAGGAATGACCGAATTTAAAGTGACCAGTATGACAGTCCAGATGGCTGATCGCACCTCAATGGAACCTGTAGGGGTGTTAGAAAACATCCCTGTGCGTATTGACAGGTTTTTCTTCCCAGTAGACTTTGTTGTTTTGGACATCCCAGAGGATGCCCACATACCCATCATTCTAGGAAGACCCTTTCTTCACACTGCAGGTGCCATTATAGATGTAGGCACTGGAACTCTAACCTTCAAAGTAGGCAAACATTCTATCATCTATGGCCTATCCTATAGGAAGAAGGATGCTATGACCCCCATCACATGCAATGCTATCACTTCTGAAAAGAAGTATGAGGTCATCACTACTTCTCCACCTTTATTACCTGTTCCTGTATCTGCTTTTACACCTCCGCCCCAGATTGGGAGAAATAGGGAGGAGACTTCTATTTTGACTATTGCAGGAATTGGTTTGGGGAAACCCAAGGAGAAGGAAGTCATCATCCAGAGAGGAGGAATGGGATGCCTAAGCTATGGAGAAGATGAGGATCCCGACGTCGTGGATCGAGAGGAGAAAAAGAAGAGGAGGCAGGCTCAAGCAGAGAGACCGTCGCATATGCTTTGCGATGGAGGAAAGAAGATGTGTTTTGCCACTGAAGCAAAAACTGTGGAGACTACGGCGTGCCGTCAGAAGCCGTGGTCGGATATTTTCCACATCTTCAGCGGATAGTTGTTTTTAAAACTACAGTTTTAAGACTATTTATTTTATGTTGTGTGAAACTTTTTAGTTCGGTTTGCTAGTAGTTAAGACTTTTAGAATCGTTTTGGCATCTCGCGCATTGTTGGGCGCACATATTTTCTTGCTTTTTCAGGATTTCCGAAGAAAAGAAGACCTCCAGGACTAAACTGGTCGACCGACCAGAATTCTCAGTCGGTCGACCCGGGGTGCGGTTTCGCAGAATTTTCCACTGTTCACAGGAGGTCGATCGACCAGAAACACCGGTCGGTCGACCTACTGTCCCCAGCAGTCTTTCGTTTTCTTCATTGGGACTCGTGAAATCAAATTGGATACTTGAGTGGCACTGCTGGCCACCAAAACCTCCCAGCTTACGCTGGTTTGGGGAGGTTTTTCTCCTACATCTTTTAACCCAGTGAGTTCTTTCCAGTTTTTCCTTAGTTTTTATTTCTTTGCATCTTTCCTTTAATTTTCTGAAACCTTTACTTAGGCTAATGCACAATGGGGACATTGTGCGGGTTGGTTTGGGGAATGGTTTCGTGTTACATGCATTGCATTTTGTCACACGTTTATTGCATTTCTGTCTTGCATCGTCCTTTTCTTTATTTTCTATATATATACAAAAATCAAAAAAAATTTAAAAAATTTAAAATTCCAAAAAATGCACGTTTATTTTAGCATATAGGTCGAGTCGGAACAAAAGTATTTCAAGGATGATTTAGCTATCTCACATGTTTATGCCTTTACCTTGCCTTGTCAACTTGTTTTAGTATGAAAGTCTTTTGCATATCTACGAGTTTTTGTCAACTTGCATATCTTGAGACTTGACTTATACCTTGGCAACCTACTATACATTCTAAGTTTTAGAGCCTTATTCCTGGTTTCATTCTTAAACCAGTCGTCTAGGATGTGAGTAGTACTCCCCTTGGAACATGTTACATCAATATGCATAAACATGAGCTTGAATTGCTATATACTTGTTTTACTTTCTCGTTTTGTGAGTCTTGATACGTGCATTTGGGATCCCTTTTTCTCTTATTTACCCATAAGCCTTACATAGCCAAAATTGCCTTTTTATTCCCCCAAAACTACATCCCATACTTAGCCTACCCTTCCAAGCTAGTATTTGTGGTCATTGGATTATTTTTTGAGGCATCTTGGTTTGTATGCTATTATGAGCAAAAAGAGAAAAGAAAGAAAGAAAGAAAGAAAAGAAAAAAAAAACGAAAAAAAAAAAAAAATCCGAAAAAATACGAAAGTCAGTCGACCGACCAGTAGGTACTTAAGAATGTTTTTCACTGTCATCCAGTGTTGTTCACCTGGATGTGCTTGGAATCGACTTGTCATACTCAATGCATATGCAACGTATGGACGTGTGCATATCATGGCATACATGATCGATCCTATAGCCGAAGCGTAAGGAATCCGACTCATGCGCTCTTTTTCTTCCGATGTCTTAGCTTCTTGAGACTTGCTCAAGTGAAGCCCAGTAGCCATAGGAAGGAACCCTTTCTTGTAGTTCATCATGCTAAATCTCTCTAGAATCTTATCTATATAAGACTCCTGACTGAGAGATAACATCCGTCGTGATCTATCCCTGTAGATACGGATGCCCAAAATTCTTTGTGCCTCTCCCAGATCTTTCATCTGGAAATGGTTCTTTAACCATGCTTTAACCGAAGATAAGAGAGGTATGTGATTCCCAATCAGGAGTATGTCATCGACATACAATACTAGGAAGACAATCTTGCTCCCACTCGACTTGATATATAGACATGGTTCCTTGACTGATCTAATGAAACCATTCTCTTTTATCACTTGGTCGAAACGATGATTCCAACTCCGTGATGCTTGCTTAAGTCTATAAATCGAACGCTTAAGCTTGCAAACCTTCTTAGGATGTTCAGGATCAATAAAACCTTCGGGCAGTACCATGTACAACTCTTCCTCCAAATAACCGTTTAAGAAGGCGGTTTTAAGATCCATCTGCCAGATTTCATAGTAATGAAATGCGACAATCGCTAAGATAATCCGAATGGAACGTAGCATGACTACGGGTGCAAAGATTTCATCGTAGTGCAAGCCTAGCACTTGGGTGAAACCTTTAGCAACTAGTCGTAGCTTGTGAATATCTTGTTGTCCTTCCACGACATACTTTATCTTGTAGAGCCATTTGCATTGAAGGGGGTGTACCTTTGCAGGTAAGTCCACAAGATCCCACACGTTGTTCTCATACATGGAGTCCATCTCGGATTGCATGGCTTCTAGCCATAGCTTTGAGTCAGAACTAGTCAGGGCACCTTTATAGGTTGTGGGTTCATTACCCTCTAGGAGTAAGATGTCATCTATGTCATGTTCCTCGACCATACCAATGTATCTGTTCGGAGGAATAAAGACTCTTCCCGACCTCGTAGGTTCCTCAAGAATATCTACCGCAGCCGAGGTTGAAGGAACTGCTTCCTCCAATGGTTGCTCGGTAGTTGGTTCTTGAATCTCCGATAGATCGAAGGTTCTATTACTCGACTTGTTCTCGAGAAATTCTTTCTCTAAGAACGTCGCACTAGCCGCAACAAAAACACGTTGTTCGGTTGGCGAGTAGAAGTAATGACCAAAAGTTCCTTTTGGATAACCTATATAGTATGTCTTGACCGATCGCGGGCCGAGTATCTAGTACCCAAGTTCCGTAACTTGCATGGTTAATCTCAATCATGTGAATAAAAGAAGAAGAAGACACACCAACAGGAGTAACGCGGCCTGCCTTAATGTCCTCGCGATCCACGGGGCACGTGCGCCTCCAATGCCTAGTCTTGTGGCAATGGTGGTATTTCATGCTTGTATCCTTGCTCTTTGTCTTACCCTGTGAGTTGCTCGACTCACCGGCCCACTCTTAACAAATCCTGACTTCTTGAACTTTGGCTTACCTACCGCTAGGTCGCCTTGAGCTTTCCCTTTCCCTTTACCTTTACTGGAGATCATGAGAACATCCTGCTTCAGGCTCCCACTCAATTTCAGATCCTTCTCGGTCTGTACGAGAAGTGAGTGGAGCTCATGAGGAGTTTTCTTCATGTCGTTCATGTAATAGTTGGCCCTAAAGAGGGCGAACCCATCATGAAGCGAATGAAGCATTCGATCAACGATTATGTTCTCACTAATCTTCCAGTTTAAGGCCTCCAGTTTCTCGATATTCTCAATCATGTTGAGAATATGTGGGCTAACAGCTTGGCCCTTCTGGAGTTTCGCGTCAAAGAAGCGACATGTATGCTCATATGAAACGATTCTCGGAGCTTTCGAGAATTCATTTGTGAGCGTGGTGAAAATCTTGTTTGCACCATGGGAAATGAAGCGTCTTTGTAAATTGGATTCCATTGCATAGATGAGTACGTTCTTTAACGCACCCGCTTCCATGACGAAGTTGCTATGAGCGCGAACTTCGGCAACTCTATCCGCAGTTCCTGGGTGTGTCGGAATGGACTCAGTCAAGTACTTGAGCTTTCCGTCAGCAATATCAGCATTCAGTAATGTTGTCTCCTGTCCGAGAAGTTTGACCCATCATTCTTCAGTCTAGTAGACTGATTCATGGAGGCCATGAAGGCTTTAAGCCAACATTCTCGTGCTAGCGTTGCATTGGCATTGGGTCTTGACCAGCCATTTGTTATTAGCAGTTTTAATTGTACGTGTTCTACACTGAAAAAAAGATAAAAACAAAACGATATAAGCAACTCATCGTTGTGATTTAAGTCTATTTTAAATTGAATTTAAACTCGTACACTCATGCATTTATATAATTTATCTCCCTCAAGAATTATATAAACGATCCCAAGACTCAATTTCCGTAAATTGATAAGCCAACCGCTTGGCTAGTTCTACCGTTAGAACTCTTGGTCGATAGATTTCCGTAAATCTCATCTTTTAGTCCATCTTAGTCGCTAGATAGTATCTAGTGACCACGGTGTTGAGATAAAATAAATCATCTGTTCCCACTTACCCGACGTAGAAGGGGTCATAGTATGCTTACCGACGAAGAAGGGATTCAAGGGAGTCTGATTTATAAAGACTAATCTCAATTATTGGTTATACGAGAAAGACCCCATCAACTTATATTTATTCATTTTAAGTGAACTAAAAACTAGCATTTGCGTGAATGAATAAAATTAAGTGATGGCTTAATCATTTACAATAGACATCTGTATGTCATAGAAAAATAACGCGCGACCTCTACATGAGTCGGTTTTCAGGCATGTTATAGGTGGTTTGGTTTTAGGCGGAATATGATGCAAACTATTACCGATGAAAGCATAAAAGAAAGCAAGAAACGTAAATAAAAGTCCTAGTATGGCCTATCCTACCAAAATAAACATTAAAACAACTTTGGAATCCACCGTTGGACCCGAGAAGCTTGTCTTGATGTTCCATCTTGGTCTTTGCAGCGGGAGTGAGCATCCAGTCTCCGTCTTTGGTCTTCTCAAAATTACTAATTTAAATTAAAAATATAAACCTATTTTACATCCTAATTTAAATACAAAATTAATTACAAGGTAAAAACAAAATGGAGATGCGAGATCTCAAAAATACAACCACGACTATGTTCCATCATTTCGGAAACACAGTCTACTAAGGCCACACTAAGTTACAACCGTTTGCAAAAATAAATACGTTATAAAAGCATTCAACAAACGATAAATAAAATGCATCAACTAAAACAAATTCATTCGTGACATAATTCTGTAATTATGTTTAATAAATTTTACCAAACCACCTTACGTGATTAAAATTATGTGATTAAACCGTTTTATCCACATTAATCTTAATAAATTTATAACCCATTGTTTTAAACCGCTTTAAACAACATGTATCTATCGAGTGTGAACCGTTTCACAAATGTTAATACACTATTTCCGTATATAGTATATTACCATGGGCCAAAAGAAAACAAAAAAAAAATTATTTTCGAAATCCGGCCAAAACAGGGTTGCTCGATCGAGTCAAAAGGGTACTCGGTCGAGTAACCTTGACAGACGAGTTTGCTCGATCGAGTAACAGCGGTACTCGATCGAGCCAAAACAATTTCCAGAGAACCAAAATTTTCAGAAAATGAAATTTTTTTCAGAAAACTGCTCGATCGAGTTAAAACGAGTTCGATCGAGGAACAGTGTCACTCGATCGAGTACAGCAAGTCTCGATCGAGTGACGGGTTATCGAGGCAGACTACGAACGAGCAGTAATTGGCTTGTTCGTAGAATCCAAAATGCTCGATCGAGCCAAAAGGTACTCGATCGAGTAACAGTGTCACTCGATCGAGTAACAACAAGGCTGGATCGAACGACGTGTTGCTGTAAAAAAAAAAACTTGTATATATGCTTGATTTAAAACGTGTAAATCAACAATAATCAACAACAAATGATTCACATATTGCTAAAAATATCGATTAATCAACAATATGCAAATCAAAATCGAAAAACATGATCGATTTCTCACTAAGACGGGCACACGGCCGTGAACAACAAACGGTTCGAAAATTTTGATTTAAAAACATCTTATGAAAATCACAATTGTAAAATTTTCGTGGCCTTGGCTCTGATACCACTTGTGGGGAATTTCCGTATATTCACCCTTAAAATTTACAGGATTACAACGAAAATTTACATGAGAATAACGTCATAAGATGAAAAACATAAATCGAAAAGAAAGGATGCCCAACCTTAGGTCCTAGCGCGAATGGCCTAAGAACAAGAATCAAAAGAGATTCCCTCCTATAACTTGCACCCAAGATCCGTTTGAGATGATGTCGCGTGTGCTAGAAATACTCTCCAATTGCCTTGCAATATGGGGAGAGATTTTGTGAGTTTTAGATGTGAGATCTAGGTTTTGGGAGAAAGCCGCTGCTCTCAAAACCCTAATTTTTTAGAATAATGAAATACCAGTAGTTAAAAGGAGAATTCCTCTCCTTTTGTAACCCTACTCGGCCGAAACTTCTCATTCCACTCTCACCTTATTCTAATGCGTGATTCGACCCTAATTGCTAAAATATAATCAACGGGTTTTAATTATAAATCGTATACATGTTATCAGATACTAATGCAGTCGACACATTAATAATGGTCTGATAAGAAAATTACGATATTGTATAATTAGTTCAATTAATATAACTGTTTATATTAATACACGAATTGAATATTTAATTAAATGTAACCGTTTATATTTAATTTACGAATTAAACATGTAATTCGTATTAGCTTAAATTATTTAATCCGTATTAAATAATTATCTCAACATCTCATTGACTAATTTTATAGTCAATACCTCTGACTAACTATTTAGTCTTATTCGGCATAAATGCGACTGTATTTTCATACCTTCACATCTCTCAAACGTGTCCTATAGGTGTGACTTATAGGGACCAGTTGATCACCACCATCCGTATGACAATAACGTCAAACTTATCTAGCAAGCCAACCGTTATTGATAAACGTGGATCAACTGATAATAATACTGAAGTATGCCCTTGTGATTCTTTAAGCGATTTAATAAGTCATTGTACTAACTGTCAAGGACACCAGCCCCAACAACATTTTCATTCCAAAGTTGCAAAGAGTTCGACAAGTTTGCTAATCTATCTGTGAAGGAGCCCGTAGGAGACCAATTATCTTCTATAAAATTGGAGTAATTTTCATGTGTTAACCAAGCAGCTTGGAATCGGAATGGTTTTTGCACGGAGTTAAGCGGGGCAAATCCATTAGGTGTTATCAGAAGTGGAAAGTGGTCCGATTGATAGGCAAGCAAGTGACGAACATTAGTATTCTCGAGGATCGAACCCCACTCTGCATTACACAAAGCTCTATCAAGTCGGGCGCTTTGACGAGTTTCAGGTGAATTACCTCTTGACCAAGTATGAGCGGGGCCAGAAAACTCCAATTCAATAATCTCGCAGTTATCTATCCAATTGTTGAAATTGTCACATCGTTTAGCCATACTCGAATTACCGCCATGTCGTTCTGCTAATGATATGGTTTCGTTAAAATCACCAGCTAGCAACCAGGGTTTACCATTAGACCGAGCGAAATTCTCTAGTTCGGACCAAAGAGCATGACGATTAGTCGGATCAGGACTAGCATAAACTGCAGAGAAGAGCCAAAGCAGCCCACCCGCTCTTGACACCTCAAGTGTAACAAATTGGGAATGCTCGAAAACAGGGTCAACCTTTATGAACTCTGTTTTCTAATACAACCATATACCACCACTAAAGCCAATAACATCAACCCGAAAATGACCATCGTAACCAATGATATTGCCGATATTAATTGCGTGATCACCACCCATATGAGTTTCTAGAAGCGCTATGAAAGACGGTTTATATGTTTTAACTACTTCCTTTAAGGCAGCAATTTTGCTCTTATTTTTCGTCCCCTGGATATTCCAAACTAGGCAGGAAATTGGGGTGACATTAGGCAAAATGTTGGGAATTCTATCAGACATGATAACTGGTAAAGAAGGTAAATGAGATAGATAAGCTCGACTTACGAGTGATAGAACATCATCAATGCTCCATGGTATCGACATCTCTATTATGAGTGTCGATGGATTCATCGGGTCTGGCTCGAGTTTGACATCCATGCTCGGAGATTCCCCCACCATCACACCTAACAGCGGAGCTATCATCCCCTGTTCCGGTGAGATTTTGAAGCTACTGGCCGGGGGTACCATTACGATCTGGGGGATTTTGTGAAATTGGCATGTCAGTGGAAGGTAGGTTTCGTGAATCTTCGTGAACTGAAATGTCATCAGGGGACTTCACAAGAGGGATATTCTCACTATTTGGATTACTGGGACTATGTGTAACAATTGAAGGAACTATTGGCGGAATAATAGATTGTTTCTTGTTAGTGATATTGTGAAGGATAGTGTTTGACTGTGAAGATAGATTTTTAATCGATGTTATTTTCTTCCCATAAGTTATAGTATTACGGGATGTAGAAGTGGTTTTGGAATTATTTTTATTAAGGATATTGGATTGAGTTTTTTTTGGAAAAAGAAGGTATATTATTGGAGATATTATGATTAATTATATTTGGAATATTAGAAAAATTATTTGATTGCTTATTTGGTGGAGTAACAGCAAGGTTATGGGAAGATTTGGTAATTTGATTAGTATTCTTTGGAATGGAATTATTTTCTGATTCCATATTGTCATTAAGAATATCATACCTTGATCCTGAATTATTGTTGCCAAACTTAAATATATTTGTTGAATCATTTCCGTTATTAGCTTTCGGAGGAGATCTCCTTCTAGGCGGCTTCTTGACGAGCATCCAGTCGCCGAATTTCTCTGTAACTTCTAAAACGGAGTCAGTTTGTTGGACGTTAGAAATGCTTGATACTCTGTCTGCATTAATATCCTTTTCCAGACCGTCTGCGCTTTTTGACAAACCTTCAGGATTTCCTAGGCATTGATCGACTGAATGTCCAACTTTGCCACACTTAAAACAGATGGATTTAAGGCCTACATACTGTATACGATAGATTTTATCGTTTAACCAAAACTTAGAAAGAAGAGGTTTATCGAGATTCACTTCCACACTCATCCTTGTAAACTGATCCCTTTCGGCTTGAGCTATATTCTTATCGATTCTAATGACTTGCCAATTTTAGAACCAACTCGCTTCAGAAAATTCTCGTTAAAATATTCCACTGGTAGATTAGGAATTCTAACCCAAGCAGTGATGTATTTGATCTCGTCATCCGAGGGGACAAAGTTCGGAACCCACTTGCGAATGGTAATATAGTGGTTATCCACCATCCAAGGGCCTTGGGAAAGAACGTGTTCGTAATCTTGTAAGGACGAGAATTTGGCGACATAATAAGCATCACTAATATCGATCAGTGTTAAATTTCCTTTGATTGACCATTTAGCATTAAGTTACGAATGAGGGAGAGGTATCCGATCTTTTTATCGAAAAATTTGATGATTAGTGCATGACGCCATGGTTTACGGAGTCGGATTTTCTCTTCCTTAGATAATAAAATCTTAGGGCATACCAGATCTTCTACTTCATCTTCGCTGTTCTCAATATCAGAATCGATATCGATGTCATAGTCTTCATTTATTAAATCAATGATGCTTGAATCGTTACTCTGAAATCCTTGGACTCTGTCTCGAAAAGACAATAATGGACTTTCGGAGTTTCTAGCTAACGATGATGGAGGTTGCTCTATTATGAAATTACTTCCGAAATTCGAAATGGAATGAGAGATTTCAGAGTTGTTGAAATCACTAATATGGATTGTTTTCCTTTTGGCATTTTTTATTAGTGGCGGGAAAGATTCTTCCAAATTTTCAGACGGGTGCATAAGGACGTCGACGTTTGGAGGGATGGGATCTAACTCATTTTCCGGCTCTTGGCTAGAATCGAGAGATTGCATATTACTGGGAATTTTCCTTTTGTTTCAGAGAATTTAGAGGGAGATTTTGTGGAAGATGGAGAATTGGAGATCCAGTTATTTTGGTTAATCTAAAGGTATCGTGTTTCCTTTGTTTTCCCGTTTACATTTAATTCCCGAACCGCTTAAGTGAAACCCGTCTCAAGCTTAACTTAAAACCAATTGCGAAAGAAACCTTCCTCCTCATTTCCTTAACATTCATAAACCCTTGCTCAAGAAATAAAACATCAGACATTTCATTTCTCATTTTTCTCATATCTCCATCTTCACAAAATTCAATCTTGTGGATTCGTTACAACTCCGATTGACGGAAGGTTTTCGCCTACGCTTTCATCTCTTCATTTCCGTTCTTTCTACCTCTTTAAATTTCGGTTTTGTCAAAGTCGATTTTGGGGCTGTTTTGGGGTAAACTCGAAAATGCCCTATAATAATCCGTTTTTGTTGTTTGTAGGTGTTAACTTGGACGACCCGGACAAGGACTCGTACGTTGTAGAAGATTAGAAGTGAAGAATCGCTATCTTAAGGTGACGATAATGAGAAACTCGGTCTTTGTCTAATATTAGCACTTTTTGTGGTTTGATTATGTGTTTCACATGAGATTTTGGTTATTGATGTTGGTAGGAACCTAGTAATGTGTTAACTACTGATTTATATGTTCATTATATGAGATACTTGATGAAATTGGTGTTTCATATGCTCAAACATGTTTATCTTATGTTGGGTTGAAATTGTGACGGATATGGATGATTAATCGTATGTTGGATGTTTGAGGAGTCGTTAGTCATTGCACATGTATGAGAATGATGTATAATTACTGGGTAATCTATGTTTGGAGTAGAAATCATACTGTGGGAACGATCCCATGAGATTTGGATGAATTTTCATATGTCAAAATGTGCGATTTTGGGAACAGGGACTCCCAGCCGGTTGGTTGACCGGCGGCCGGTCAACCGGCTGAGAGTCTCGTGTGTTGATTTTTGAAGAAAGCTGAGAAAGGACTCTCAGCCGGTCGGCCGACAGCCGGTCAGCCGGCTAAGAGCCCTTCTTGGTGTTTTTGAAGTGTATTTTTGAGAATCTTGGACTCTCAGCCGGCCAACCGGCAGCCTGTGGCTGACCGGCTGAGAGCCCTTTTTGGTATTTTGAAGGTTGTTTTTGAGAGTCAAGGACTCTCAGCCGGCCAACCGGCAACCTGTGGCTGACCGGCTGAGAGCCCTTCTTAGTATTTTGAAGTTATTAATTGAGAGTCATGGACTCTCAGCCGGCCAACCGGCCAACCGGCAGCCTGTGGCTGACCGGCTGAGAGCTCCTGTTGCATAATGAATTGCTTATAACTTTTGATTCACATGTCGGATTACATGGATTCTTCTTCCGTATGATTCGTATGCTTGTTTGAAGCCCCAAGAAATTGGGCGACGCTTTTGTCGGGTTCGGTAATGGATTTGAGGAGAAAGACCCCCCGGCCGGGCAACCGGAAGGGAGACCGACTCTCACCTCAAATTAGTTTCCGAAGTCGGCTAAGTGTTAATGAATGTTAATGATGAGATATATAAGAAATGATTGTCATTCGAGTTTGAGTTGTTGTACATCTTTGAGATGACAATATGTGATTTGTGTAAACCTGCTGTGCGCTGCTATATTACTCGAGTTCTCACCTGACTGCATTGTGTAGCTGGTTGGTCGTAGGGGATTGGTCCTCACGGTCAGGTCTTAGATTGTCTGCCCGCCTTCGGGCATATCTCGTTCCTAGCTAGTTCGGGTCTTGGGGGTGCCTTGTGCACTTGTCGAATCGGGGATCGTAACTTGTTTGCGCTCCGAGAGTCTGGCCAGGTTTAGACTGGGACAGTCATTTGATGTCGTCTTACCAGGGGGTTGTATAGTCTGAGATTGGGATGTCGTACTATATAGACGAGTCGATTGTCGGCCTGCTCATAGTAGACTAGTCGAGTCAATTGTTGACCAATCTAGTTAGAGTCGAGTCAATTGTTGACCTATCTCTTTGTTGGTGGAGTCGAGTCACTTGGCGACCTATCTCTTGTTCGTAGAGTCACTTGGTTGACCTATAGTTGTTGGAGTCGAGTCACTTGGTGACCTATCTCTTGTTGATGTAATTGGATGTTGAGCATGCTTAGGTTTGTCATTGTGAATGCATGATACTTGGTTATCTTAGTATTGTTCGTCCAAGGCATTAGACGACTCTTAGTCTGGTTTCGTAAATGGTTTGGAGTGAAAGACCCCCTGGCCGGGCAACCGGAAGGGAAACCGGCTCTCATTTCAAATAGTTTTCAAAGTTAGTTGAGAGCCTTTGCATAAGTGATGCATGTTGATATGAAGACTGATGTTGATATAAATGCTTCGCATGTTATAAATGTTGGAATATGTTGGATGCTTTATGTGTTACATGTTATTGACAATAGGTGGCTAGGAGCACTCTAGTCACTCCCCACTGACTGTGCCGCACATGTTGTATGTGTGTAGGTACATGAGGCTGTTTGCAGGGGGTTACGTCGAGGCTAACGAGCGATGATCCTTCATCGTTGACTTTTACCTTATCGTGTAGCTAGACTTCTTTTGACATTTTGTTTTGTGCCTGTAGGGATATCCTATCCCGGGTTTGGTTTTGTATTTAAAGATTTAATACTTATTTATGTTTCAGTTTCGTAGTAGGACACCTCGCATGTTTAGTTATGTTAAAAAGTTTTAATTCCGATGCATTTTTAGTAATTTGTATGTTTTTATTTCCGCTTTCGCGAGGGGCTTTACAGTATGTAATTAATTTAGACGTTTTTTTTTTATTTTTGTATTTTATTAATATCCTTTTGGAAATTATTTTAGTAAATTAATATTGGATTCTTTTTCTGTGAAATCAATTTTTTAAGTTGACTCGTTTTTTTTTTTTTTTTTTTTTTTTTGTGAAATCTATTTTTCGATTTTATAAATTTAATTAAAGATGACTTGCTAGTTTTAAAAATGTTGTTAATGGGATTAGAACCTAAGATCATTTGCACACAATCTAATCTTTGCAAGTAGAGTTTTAACCATTTAATCAAGGGTATCAACACCTCTATATATGAATTACAATTGTTAATATTCTGAAATTTACTAATATTAAATAATTTTCTCGAAAATCTTCTTATTACTGTTTGGTTGTATTTAAAAAAAGTTATTATGTATAGTATTAGTTACCTATTGTTGTAAGAGATGATGAAAAATAATGTGAGATTTTGTAATCTTTTATTATGGGTTAAATATAATACAATATTCTGAACTCTACTAAAATAACTTTGGAAAACCGTAATTCAATAAATAACAAAAATACGAAAAATTGTTAGATAAAAAAAACGAAATTTATTTTATTTTAAATTTCCATGTTATTTGATTAAATTCTTATAAGATTTGATTTAAAGAATGAATAATTTATCTTGTTGTATTGAATGAATATTTTTTTAAATATTTTAAATAAAATACAATATTTTGAACTCTATTAAAATAACTTTGGAAAACCGTAATTCAACAAACAACGAAAATGGTTAAATTAAAAAAACGAAAATTCATTAAATAGAAAAGACAATTTTTTTAAAAAATTCCATAATATTTGATTAAATTCTTAGAAGATTTGATTTAAGGATTGAATCATTTATCATATTGTATTGAATGAATATTCTTTAAATATTTTAAAAAAGATATTTAGGGAATGGATAATTTAATGGAAATTTAAAATCTAGTTTAATTAGAATAATTTAATATGGAAATTTAAAATCTGGTAAATATTAAGAGTTTGTTAGCTTGAATTAATAAGGAAATTTAAAATCTTGTAAATATTAAGAAAACTTTAATGTTAAACCCAAAAGAATGGAAATTTAAAATATGGTTTAATAAATTATGATATATTCAATTATATCAGGAATAAGGAAATTTTAAATCTTATTGCATTGAATGAATTTTTTTTAGATATTTTAAATAAACTATTTAGGGAATAAATCTTATTATTATTGTTTGGTTTTACATATGTTATCAACATTGTTTTGCGTTCCGCTTCCTCGAGATGTGATATTTCAAGCTTATAAGAGACTTCGAACTTGTAAGAGTTTGGGTGTATTCTGCCCATTCTTTGGATATGGTGTTGGGTTTTGAGTAAGATGTCTTTCGAGTTAGGTTGTACCAGGAGATGATCGCGCGCTAGATCTTTTCATTGGTTTGAGTCGAATCCTTGTTTGTGTATACCGTTCTAGTCATGTCTCACCTTGTAGAGACGGTGCTACCAGTGACATGTGGTGACATGTTACTTTTGGAGCTTTCTTTTCAGGTTGGTAGTTGTGAACTTCGGGGACGAAGTTCATTTTAAGGGGGGGGATTGTAACACCCCTCCCTTGTAGCTGCTGAGTTGTGACCCAACTCGGCTGAGTCAGTCGAACTCCGCCGAGCAGGTCAAACTCGGCCGAGCAGGTCAAACTCGGTCGAGTAAGTGTTACTCGGCCAAGTGGGTCTTACTCGGTCGAGTGTGTCTTTCCAGAAAGCCGGGCCGCGGGTAATTATATAAAATAATCCGAAAACCTAAATCACTTTTAACCTAAATAAAAAACAGTAATCAGTCTCCTTCTTCATTCCCTTCCTCCCAAACATTCCCTAAGGTCTTAACAAGAGTCTAGGAGTGCCGATCATCTAGCCTAGCCGTATTCTATCAAGTAAGTGTTACCCTATCGTATTCTTATCATAGATTATGGTTGTTTAGTGTATAATCGGTAGGTATATAACCTTTAGGAGGAGGTTTTTATAGAGGAGCATTGATAGAACGGTGGTGGATTTCATCCTTCTAGGCTTGCTTTTGAGGTAGGGTTTCCCTACTCATTTTTTATGTGATTTGATTGTAACAGTATTGTGACGGTTGTATTCTGATATCACTATATTGCTATTGAGATCTGATTGAGAACTAATCTGTGGGACCATTGCGGGAAACAACTCTCACTCCTACGGTCGCTATTCGTGGGATCCACTACGGAGAGGATGTGCACATTAAGGACGTAGGTACCCCTTGCCGCTGGCAAGTAGGTGATTGATGTGGGGCTTGAAGCCACCACCTGGTTTGTATGACAGTGATATTGGTTGTTTGTGAGTATCAGATTGTGATTTGTGTTCTTGTATTGTGACCGTCTTATTGCAGTAGTTTCTGACGCTTGTGGTTTGTTTTACTGTGATAATCAATGTTATGGTGACTAGAGTCTCAGGTACGACAATGTTGTTGTTTGATGGCTTGGGAAGGACGGGACTCCACACAGTTTCGTAGTGTCTTTTGTAGTTTTGGCTTCCGCAGACATTTATTCTTTTTAAGTTGTTTTGTCAGATGATTGTAACTTATAAATTATTCTTACTTATAATAAAGGTTGCATTGTTGGTTTACTTTGACATACATCAAGAAACTGAGATGGTAATGCTTTCATAGTCTGATGGTCTTATCTAAAGGCCTTGGATTATGAGGGTGTTACACCCTTACCCTTGTTTCTTGTAGTGGTAACAGTCTTATTTATCTAAGAATGTCTTGCTAATAGCTCCCACATAAATTGGGTTAGTCATAAATTAACTCACAAGCTAGGATATCATATCAAGTATAGATGATTTCCCTGATCATTAGTAGAGGCCGCTATCGAGGCGGGCGGGATAAGGTGTTCAAATAAGAACGTCCTCATACGTACCGTCACCCCTTACTCAAATATATATGAAAATCAGTGTTCATTGGCATCGCGAGAGTCATTCTAGGCATGGAATGCTAAGGACGGCGAATTTTTTAGTGTTTATCTCATAACTTTAATTTGTGTCTTGACATGACATAGAGTATCCGAACGGATCCAATTATCCACAAAAAATGGTGATGACTCCACAAATACAGGCTTGTTCAAACCATTCACCGATTTCAGTGTCGTTCAAATCGGTAACGATTTATAACGTGATTTGCCAACGCACGGATTCGTAGGAGACGTGTAGCGGCATCGAATCCAACGATTGGGTGTGCGCGACGCGTGTGGGCTATGTCCACTAATATTTCCCTTATTTTACTTAGTTAAAACCCATGCACTTTAATATAAAACTTAAGAAGAATTATGAATAATCTACAACCCCTATAAATGTGCAAACTTGGTAAATTATGAACAGTAGGCCAGTAACTTCCGTGCCTAGCATGTGATGAACAGCGTCGCCTTTGTCATCTTCTACTTCTGAACGGTTATAAATACCGAGGCATGATGCTCTGTTTTTTGTTTAAGAGGTAATTGTCTGTTCTTCTTTAATGTGTTGTTTTTAGCTTTCGTTAGGTTTATTTATTAATCTTATACATTTGCTGAATTTTAGTGATGTTGCTTTAGTTAATATTATTAACTGATTTTATCGATCAATAATGCTTCCTAATCGACCCCTGTTTTCACTGTTGACAGGTTGATTTGCATTGTCTGTTTTTAAGCTTGTTGTTTTAGAATTCCGTTTTGTCTCTTTATTCTTTATTATTCTCATCTGCTTGAGTTTAATTCTTCTGTAATCAATAATCGGTCTGTGTTTTGCTAATTGTTCCTTGATTTCTCTGTTATAGGTGGTCAAAGTGTGATTCGGTATGCCTATGACTAACATTGATGAGGTGCATTATCTTCAAGAACGGATTGATGGTATTGTTAATGGATTTCGTCCCTTGTTCTATCGTTTGATGGTTGTTCTGAACAACGATGTTATTTGGAACCTCATGAGGCGGGAGGGTTTCGGACTCTCATCGTTAGAATTGACAATGACTCGCCGGTACAAGGTTCAGAGACCTGTTATTCCTGATGAGAGCATAACTAAGGGTATGTTTAATCTGCTTGGCTTTAATTGGATGTATGATTCAAATTAATTGCTTTTAGGACTTTTGATGAACTTTAACTGGCTGTTCTGCAAATCATCTTCATGTACTTGATTATTTTTCATTTTCTTCTGAAAACTTGCTTTCTGATTTCCATAGAATTGGTCATATGGTTATTGGTTGTGCTTACATTTTCTGTGATTTAAGGAGCTCCGATTCTCTTTTGGAACCTGTTTTCCTTAGTTTCTTCATCTATATGCTTACTTTTCTATGCATTGTCAACTGCATATTCTAATTATTTGTTTAACTTTACACATCTTTATCAACTTGAGAGTTCTCACTTTCTGATGTAGATTGAATTGGTTAACTGATTATTGGTCAGGCTTGGTGTCAATGTGTCAATACTTGAATAGTAAACTTGATTATTGTTAGTGCTCACATATTATGTTATTGACCTTTTTAAATTTCATTTAGTGTGTCAGTACTGAAGAAGTTAACTGACATAGTGGTGTTTTTGTGTTACACAGAAGTGGTTGCCATGAAAAGGGTTGAGTTAAGCAACTTAGAGGTTGAGGTTGTTGAGTTCTTCAAGAGATGTGAAACTATTGTTCCTCATATGACTCTATATCATCTATGCATGGCTACAGGTGAGGTATTCGGAACGAATTTTAACAAGCTTGATATATATGAAATCTATTATAGTCATCTGGAAGAAGAGCTATGGAAGCCGAATTGTTCCTCGTCTGATGGTTGTTCTACGGATTAGGGGTTATAGTGGTTCAGAGAGCCTCGCTGATGAATTTGTGATGTATTATCTTAGTTGTTCTATGGACATGTTATTTGTTTTGCAATCTAGCAACAGTTTATGGTGCTGTAATTTTTTACATATGTTTAATAGAAGTTTTAGTTTATTTAACATGTATAATTGTCTAATCGGCATACTGTAATCATAGTGCTGAAATCTTTGATCTTGAGATTATAGGTTGTTTGGGTAGGTAAGTTGGGGTGTTGTCTTGTCAGAAGACCTTACTTTTGCCCATACTTTAAGTACTGACAACCACTGTAGTAGTATTGGTTATCTAAGTTTGCAAGCAACTTTAAAGGAGCAGAAATTATTCTACTGTTCACTCGTATGTACTATAGTGTGGAAGCGGAAGTTGAAGTTGTGTCCCTCCATTTACTTAGCTGATTAGTATAGCTAACTACGAAAATTTAGAGCAGTGTCTATACATTATTCCTATGTTGATAGATAGCTTTCGGTTAATTATGATAGCTGTTGGATGATTACGATTGTTTGCTTTGTTACACGCAACTGGAAGCATATTTCTGGTACATTGTTTCTGGCGTTGTTGTTCATGTCTTGTAAATATATGTCGGATTTTACATACATTGTATTTATAGTATTTACGTTTAATGAATTAGTTATTTGCTCGTATAAATGCCTCTATCAGTTCCTCCATTTAAGGACTGTTGTTGGTGGCGCAAGCATTGCTTTCTGCCTGTTGTCTGTTGAATTCGTGTGTTACATGGTTCTACGTACCAGAGTTGCCTGTTAGATGTGTTTAATTGCGGATATTGTTAATGTCAGCTTCTGAATATACGTAAACGTCAAACTTTTTAAAAAGGTGATATTCTTGTTATTATAATTGTAGGCATGTCTATACGCCTTACGTTTCAGCTTATGTATCCCGTTTGCAGTCGCTATGTCCCTACATTTGTTCAAAAAGTTCGTTGTTGTATAAATATGTCACCGGTGTAAAAACTTCGCATGTACATCCCGTTTGCAAACCCTATATCGCTTCCTGTGTAAAAATAAAGCAGAAATGACGAATATGTCGCTTGTGTATAAACTTCACATATATTTGCTTGTTCAAGTCGGAAAAGTCCAGATAAACATATAAACCGTCGTTTTGTTTGAAGCCTATAATTTTTTACAGAAGGCTTTATTATTTAGGTCTGTTGCAAGTAATTGGTCTGTAGTCTTCTAAGTTCTGAGTTAGATACTAATGTTAGGATTGTTTTTCTGACTTGAATGATTACCTTACTTCTATGACCGCATTATAGATTAACTATTCTTACACTCAATTCTATACACTAGGTAATGTAATTGTTGTACTTTTCCTATATTTAGGGGACAACTGGTTTAGTTACTTTCCACTTATATCTTTAAAATAACTGATACATAGTGGTTATAGTACCCGACCTTTCTGTTGCAGTCTTTATATAAGCTCAAGCATTAATAACTTGGCATTCTGTAGTTTCATTACTTATAATTCATTGTCCTATTCTAGGTTTGTTTGAAATGAACTCTAATCATGCAGTCTAAAATAGTATTGTATATGGTTGTTTTTAATATGCTTTGTGGTGTTGTTAAATGGATACTACTAATTCTAAACAGCTTGATAAGTGTGCTATTACATTCTGAACTATTATCTTTCATATCTGAAAGCTTGCCTCGACGAGTCTTTTTTTGGACGATGATTGTTACTGTTTAATTGTTTGTTCTTTAAATTGGGTGGAGGGTGGGGTGGCCTAATGTCAGGGTGGCCTAATATCAGGCAGTGTGGTAAACTTCTATTCCTATGTGTATATATAGCATGTTTTTATTTGTTTGTCCCGGGCTTCTGGTAGTCTCTGAAATGTAAAATGCTTTTTTGTTCAGTACCTCGTTCTGTTTCAGTGCAAAGTATTTTCGATCTTTTATTTGAAGGTACTAATTTATAGCTCAATTTCACAACTATTCGGCGTTATGGCACTCTATCTATATATTCCTGCTGATATACTTCCCTGCATTCATTTTGCTTTTATAATGGTTGTTATATTTGCTGAAATTGCAGATGGCGCTTGCTACTCCATTACAAATAGTGGTTCCTTATCATCCTTTACTTAAACAGATCACTGCCGAATTGCAGTTCCCTGATCCTGCGTATCATGTTCTAGAGTTGTCTGTAAATAGCGTTTACGTCGTAGTGGAAACGAGGTATCGTTATCGTTGCTCTAATAAGCTTGAGAAGCTTACGTATGTGTGCGAACGTGCTGATACACTTGAAGACTCGTGTGAGCTTGCTGCTAAGAAAGCTGTGCACAATCTTGTTCGACGATGGGCATTAGTTGTTGAGGACTTCTCGTTTGAGCGGTGTGATGTTCTTAAGCATTGTAGTGAATTGTATCATCTGAAGCGCAAAGAGCTACAGAGTATCTCTAAGAATGTTTTAAACCGTGGAGTAGGTGGAACTACATGTGGCCAGCGTGTCAGAACTAATCACATTTGTTTGGAATATGTGCCTCTACTTAGAAAGATTATGAAGACCCTACTAATACAGTGTACTCCGTTGGAGTCTGTTATGCATTCTGCAGGGAACTACAGCGCTTGGATTACTATTTTGTCCTCCGCCAACCCTACTTATAACCCAATATTTATTGTATCAAGGCGTGAAACTCTTGCTGATGCTAGAAACTGTTTAGCTAAGAACGTTGTCATGTACTTGGCATTGGCTTACAACCTTGAAATCATTGACGTCAACTATCAGTCTTCAGAGACTGAAATGGCTGCATTGTTATATAACCTTGAGATAGAGAGTTATCTGACTATGAGGGGGCGGATGTATGAGATATTTGATGAGCCTATTTTTTCAAATAATCTTATTGAACGGGATGATCTTGCATCTGGACATGGAGTTGATGACACTGCAATTATTACACCGGCCTCTCCTACAAAGGACACAGTGCATACCCGTTTTGGAAGTCCTGATAATGTCGTGTACTGCCTGTCGGGTCCCATGCCTGTTCCTTATATGCTACCAGTGGATCGTGACTTGGGCTGCTGAAGTAGAGTGAATGCTTAGTTATCTGAATATGGTTGAATGATATGTGTGGTTTCAATCTATGGATGTGACATTTTGTGACACTGAGATGACGCTCTCTCTAGCTCCATTGTTATTGCTTCTTGATTAGCTTTTTCCTTTTACGGTGGTAGCATCCCTAAACATTAAGTTGTATCACGTATGGTATCTTCGTGTATGCATGTTTTGATGTTATTGGAAGATTGATGATTACGTTTAGTGTCTGTATTGTTAGTACATGGCTAACGTGTATCACCATTTTATCGGTTTTTAATGCATATCTATATAATATAGAGTAGATTGGTTTGTGGCGGGAATTGCTTCGGATTGTGTGAACATGGCCAATAACAAGTGGGGCGTAATTACTATTGTTTTGTCAGTCAAAGCGTATCTTAGAATAAGGTTTACGATGGCTCTTAGTGAAAAGAAGGTATAATCTTCAGAAATTTCATGTTTGTGATAAATGTATCTAGACTACTTTTGTACAGAAAACTGATGTATAATCACGCCGGATTATACAGTAGTTACACTGATTGCAATCTTCAATATACATGGTTCCTAAGTTTTCCGCGTTGGTTAAGTGTACGTCAAATTCAATAAATCAAGGCCACGCTGTTGAGCATGTTTGTCTGGCTGTGATATCTACGCTGTAGTTTGAATTTATTTTATGTATAAACCTTTTTTCCGAGATTTAAGTTAATGCTGCAGGTTGTCCTTCATTCACTTTAGATAGTTAAACACGTCTATAACTATGGCTGTCGTACTGTTGTGTTCAGTAACTATACTGTTTGAGTGTGTACAGTTTAATATTGGGGATGGTTAGGATACAAGGTAGTTAACTAATTGTTGGATATGTTTATAGTACATACTTGTAGATATGCAGAAGTAATGTCCTGTCAGAAACACTTAACTTCACCCATACTGTCTAACAAACTGTTCCTCCACTTGTGAGTTAATATAGTCATTAGAGCTTGTTTACAGGTAATATAAATATCTGTAGATGTTATTGCGGAAGTTGTATGTATACTTATTGCGAACTCATTTTAAAAGGTCTTTTTTTATTCCATCTTTTTATTTTATTATTGGTGCCCAATGTCTGGAAACATGTTTTATGATATCTAATGTTTGTTAGTACTCGTATAACAGAATGTCACAGTCTAGGCAGAGCGCTAGATCCCTTGCAGGCAGAGATGGTGGGTATTCTATAAGAGCCAGGGTAATTGAGAAAATCAGCATACATGGATCCTTAAGTGCGTGTGATCTCGAGTGTCAGCTGATTACGTTTGAAGATGAAAAGGTAATTGCTTACATACTTACATTACAGTTCCTATATGTTTTAAACGTTGTAAGGTGTAGTTTTATGGATAGTCGTCGTACTATTTTGTGTATTTAATTCGGGACGTTATCATGGTACCGCTGCGAGTTATGTGTTTTGCACTCGCCCCTGTATTATATTTTATGTTTTTTACAGACAGTTGATACCTCTGGGGTTTACCTAAACATTGGAATTGCTAATGATGAACACATTATTATGTTGAATTCTCTTAGTCGGTACCCTCTTAAAATGAGCGATTGATAAAGGTAGATTTCAGGTTACTAGAACCATTTTTAAAAACGACTATTTTGTGGTGCATAGGTGGTTAATGCTGTTGAGATACTACTTCTGTCATTGTAGGGTGCTAAGATAAGGACGGCGTTTTATAATGAAGAGCTGGAGTTGTTCGGTGATATCATGGAAAATAATGTGGAATACGAAATCACTAATGCTAGAGTCAGAGTGGTTGGAGGTTTCTGCTTGGGCCCTCGAGATCACCAGGTTTATGAAATTATATTCAATAAAGATACCGTTGTTCAGCCTGTGTGTGATGGAGCTGTTATCGTTCCTGAAATTTATGTAGCTATCGCATCCATCCCGCGAAGGCTATCCTTGGAAAATCAATATAGTAAGGCATGATTTACCATTTATGTTTTAGATGACCTGGGTGATTATTAACGCAGACGTTTGGGACTTCTTTTATATATGTAGATGTAATAGCTGTAGTTGTCTTCGTTGAACATATATGCCAAAAGCCAAGACTAGCTGGTCATACTTCTGAGATATGTGAAGTTTTCATAATTGATCAAAGGTATGCAATGTTAACAGCTGCGATTCCGTTGGAGGTATTGGTTCATCATTTGGTTATTTGTATCATTTGATCGTTGTTTATGTTCTGTGTGTTCCTTCTGCGCAGTTTCGAACAGGTTACACTTATAACTGTGTGGGAAAAAACAGTTGTAAAACAGTTCAGGAATTTGCAGTGTAATACAGGATCCTACCCTGTTGTCAGCTTCACGCATCTGAGAACGTGTAACCGAAATGGTCGGTGATTTACAGTTGTATATAGAAATGTGCTAAGGCAATTGTCATGTCTCTTTTACTGATAATGAGTTGTGTAGGTTTCTCTTTTGCGACTACCAGAGAGACAACTGTGAACGTCAACCCAGAGGGTGACATGGCTGATACTCTGCGCGATTGGTAAGGAATTTAATATTGATGTTAGTTTATATCCTTTGTTTACATGGTGGTAATGTCGAATTGTTTCAGGCAAGCTGCTAATTACGCGTGCCTTAGTTTAAAACATTGTTTACTGTGCAACGTTCGTCGCCCGACTGATGAGCGCGTTATCACCACAATTGGATGGCTTCTTCAACAGGATGTATGTATACCTCTTTTAGATACTACTAAACTATTTTTAACTGACATGTTTCAGAGAGACGTAATCTGCTGGTATCTAATGTTTCTGATTTGTTGGACATTCATTGTTAGTAACTGTCTGGACAACTGCTAAGAACGGTCGCTTAAACTACATACTGCTTTAATGTACTATTAGGGGAGAAGCATTTACCAAGAAGAACGTTTCTGGCTGTGTGTACATCTTGCTAATATGGATCGGATGAACATCCAATACTACACCGGGTGTAGCAACTGTGGAACTGGTGGTTACGAAGATGTAGGCGTATTGTATACATGTTATACGTGCATACAGGAGAATGTCGTCTCCACTCCAAGGTACGATATTAGTGACCAGCAAGTTACATCCTCTTATGCTTACGTTACTTTGACATCTCAATCGTACAGGCTGATGGTTGTCCTTGACGTCGCGGATGATACTGGGGCTTGTACTTTCACTGCACTTACTAATAATGCAGAGAAACTACTGGACGCAGACGCAAATACTCTCTACTCTATGCTACCGCAGGTATTCATTCCTTGTTCTGTTATCGTTGTCAATGTGGTATTCAGGTGTACGTGCTTGAGAATATAGTTAATGCAGAAATGGTGTTACAAATTTACTATTATCCGGATATGATAAATTGTTGATATGCGGATTTTATGAAACTGAAACAGGAAAAGGAGGACTATCTTTCTCAAGCTGAAAATCATTTGAAGACTAACCAGTTTTACATCCAAGTGAAGCCAACTAAATCATTTTACTTATCTCGTCATTTAGATTGGGAATTGTCTGATATCTCTCTCAATTAGGGCTGAGTACTGTTAGACTATTGTGAGTGCTGGTAATATGTTTTGGTATGTATGTTTGTATTTGCCTAGGCTATTTTGAACTACTATAACATATCTGGAATTCGGCTAAAGCAGGTTAAGGTTAGTACTGTCTTCGTAGTTGTACGCTATGTTATAAAACACATCTGCTGTTCTCAGGTTTATGTTAGTGTTTACGTGTTTGTTGCTGCTTTGTGTAATAGATTCTGAAATATGTACATATGTGAAAAGATTAGGACATCCTTGTTAAAACCAGAGATACACTACTGCAAAACTACATCGCTTGTTTTAAAATGCGCTAACAACTAAAACACACAAAACAGACTTGCGATGTTTACAGAACATGGTTTTCCTTAGCCTATCCATAGTTTAGGAATTACAAGTAATATGACGGAGTAAACTTCCGTTCCTTCAGCAGTCTGGATCGTAGTATCCTTCGCTGCCTGACTCTTCACTAAGACGATCTGCAAGTAGTGTTTCCAATATGGCAAACTCCTGATTCCTCCTAATCTTACGGTGAATCCTTTTTGCCTCCCTCTTTGACCTGGCATACGCACAGGAACAGTAAATAGCAACTGTGCGATAGTCCCTGGTCACCCTTATAGTGCAGTTGACATTTTCTTTCACTAATTGCCTCTCATAATCTACATCCACCTTTGAGGTTTCAGTCCCAACTAGAAATAATGAGACCCAGGCTTTGCAGACTACTGCCATGCTCTTCTTGTCTGCTTTATCGAGCTTGTCGAAAATAGCAGTTATTATTTCTGGAAGGCTTAGACAGGGGTGGTGAGGCCTGCTGCCATAGGCTGTTTGCTCCTCGACTGTTGTTGTTGAAAACAGAGACTTAGATTTAAATTGTTCTCTCTTCCAACTATCATAGTTACTGATAAAATTTAGCTTGTCTTCTTTCCTGATATCCTTAATTACTCTGCATTTAGCTACCATTGTTGAATTGAAGATGTTTTCAGGGGGTGTTAATTTCAGCGGTTATCAGAAGGGAGGTGAAGTTTGAGGGGAGTTTTTTTGACGTTTGTGATGTACTTAATGATGGTGTAGATTTATGTCTAATCACTTCCTTTATAGGAAATGTGTAAGAAAGGCCAAAGGTCATGCTTTGGGTGTAGTGAGTCTGGATTGTTATATTCTTAACCATATTTTACAAACTGATGCAATTTGTTGTATTGTCGGAATATGTTATCTGGACCATCCCCAAGCAATGTCGGTTGGGTGGTCGATTTGGGGCCGAGTTAAGTTAATTGTAATTAAGAATTATATTAAATTGGATCGAGAAGATTTGCGTCACAAATCGACCCACTTAGAGGTAAATTGTCTCACCAACCGACCTCATACGCCTCACATTTTTCTTGGTTCCAGCCATTTAAGGTAAAAACAAACGAGAAAAAAAAATAAAATAAAATAAAGTAAGATGGTTGTTTAGAAAGGTTTATTGACTTACGTTCTGACTTTCTACTTGTGAGAGTTAAAGTGGTCATGGTCAATAATGAGATATTAAGGCTTAATATACAATTGACTCAATTAATTTGACTCGTAGCTTGAGAATGGTCTTAATAGTCTTGTTAATTAACATAGTCTTTTAATCTTTGGTTATGTAAATAACTTATTTGTGACTTATATATGATCGATCGAACATAACTCAACCGATTAGAAACTATTTCTTACACATCAAACGATAGGCATACTTGCGTTGTTTACGATACATAACCAAACATTATGAAAAGGAAAGTTAAATGTTTTCTGAACTTTTGGTTCGGGAAAAAAACTTATTATGTGTAATAATAACGTTACGGCCATATAATTAGCGTCTTGTCTAATAATTCTTATATACATAATGTCAAATTGTTCTGCTAATGCATATATATATACATACAACTACGTCTTCGATATAAAACGATTTAAATCTAAAACATGTTCTATTAGAGTAAGAATTAAATATATATCTGGTTGTTCATTCGTGCTGATATTATGAACTTTCCCACCCCAAATGCAACACTACACATATATACGTTATCGCGACTAATAAAATTAAAATGTGTCTGTTATGCTCATAGTTAAGATATAAGTTCAAATTAATACGCATCGAACCTACTCAAATGTAATGTCAAACATCAGACTGTTTTTAAATTTGGGTAGTTCGTTTAACGTCTGTTAGAATTAGAATTGTGATTTCGATTGATTTTTTAATACTAACTGATTATGTGACTCACCTTACAAATTGCATGTTTGGTATGTATATAATTAGAATAGTGGATATATCTATTAACCATACTCATACTCAATGTCATATCTTAGGTAATGTAAAAATTGTACTCTTCCTTAATCTAAGGGATTTTTTTTTTGATAGTGTAAATCTTGTGGTTTTACAATGTTATGTATTATACCATTTACGAGCCCATAATCGATTTACTTTTCCCTTACTGACTTAACTCACTTAAAGTCGATTAAGCAATAGATCACAACTTATGTCAGTAACCCAAACAATTGATTTTGATAAATAAAATATAATCACTTGTTCCTTTTTATGCGTTTTAACTTTAAAAGTTTAAACAAGATAAAATATGCCATAAATGAGGACGATTGTTGAGTCTATTTACCTCAAATTTGGTTGCTACGTGTCTCAGAACGACGTAAGTCCATTTCATTTATTCTCGTACCTGAAATTAATTTTGCTCGACCACGTATCGACCTCCTAATTTACCTCGCTTCAGGTTAATCTTATGATTTATGGGTAGTGAACACTATAAGAAGGATGCATAGTTTAACACAAGAATCAATCCAGCTACCTAAATCTGGGAAAACAGGGGTCGTTTAGAAAGTGGTCAGTTTACAGTACTCTACGTTAATAGTGGTACTGATAACATCTTAATTAAACTTAAGCAGATAAGAAATAAAAGGAATACAGAGACGGAAGTATGGAACAAACACTTACATGTACTACGTTCAATACGTATGATATAACTACTCTGCCTTTAATCATATGTATGCGCCAATTTAACGAATGCATAATATTAAACTACAAACAATTTAATACATAACAAACAATCTGAATATCCCACAAATAGAAGTGTCTCTTCAGTTGGTGTAGCGGCTTGATAAACAACTCTTGTTATGAATTAACAATCGGAGTCGTAATATCCTTCACTCCCGGACTGGTCATCCCATTGTTCTTGTCTCTGTTCCTCCAACCTTGCTAACTTATATCTGTTCTCGTTCCTTGCATGTAGTTTTCTCTTCTGCTTCTTCGTTTTGCCGTACATGCAGGAACAATATATCGCAACCGTCCGTCGATTCCTTTCAACCCTTATAGTTCCATTGTAGTTCTCCTTCAATAACTGCTTCTCATAATCTAAATTGACCTTGGAAGTTTCTGTGCCAACTAAAAACAACGCAGCCCAGGCTTTACAGACTTCTGTCATATTTCTTTTGTCTGAATTTCCAAGTCTGTTAAATACATTAGTTGTCAGGTCCGGAAGATTTAATAATAGGTGATGGGGTCTGTAGCCATTCTCTGTTTTCTCTTCAACGGTCGTTGTCGAAAAGAGCGTTGTCGACTTAAATTGTTCCTTTTTCCAATTTACGTATCCTTCGACAAATTCTTGCTTGTCATTTTCCCTCACGAAGAAAGCTTTTTTGCAGTACTTAGGCATTGCAATGTTGGTTATGGTACAATTTGTCAGATTTTGAAAGAAATATCATTATGTTGTACAATGTTTGATTACTTTTTATACTCGCTGTTAATAAAAGGGGATGAGTATTGCGTGTTGTTTGGGTTGGTCCAGATTCATGTTGAGTTATGTGAATTGTACTGTATACTGTGAATCAGTGTGTTGTTTCGAATTCTTGTTCATATTACTCATAGTTTGCAAATTGTGCTGATTACTATATATTATGTGCATTTAAAACATTCATTGTTTGATTTATCAGTGACAAATCGTTATATTTGGAGGACGAGGCGTGTTTGTGTAGGCCTGATAAACTACTGTTCTAGCAGGTGGGACGTGTTAGATACCCGTACTGACAAAACTACTGATTAGTCTTTTAGTTATGGATATATGTCTTACGTGATTGGATATAATCACCCTCTAATGTATCCTGACAATAGTCGTTTATCGAGATAGGTTAGCGTTCTTCTTATAATATACGCCCCGTAATTTATTAGTCCACTCATCATAAAAGATAAAACAACTATATGACATTCTAACACGTATCTGTTTATTCTTGGAAAAAATATAGGATTCGTCAAATGCAAAATTGTTAATTAATACGAATTACTTCGTTGACATATCCAACAAATTCGTAATTTCACAATACATACATAAGCCTACGGGAAAAATAATATAATTTTGCTCGTACATGGTTTTCTAGGAGAAAAAATGGGGAACATCGTGTACTTAGAACAATCTATAAATACTTGTTTCTTTTAAAATATTCTTCAAATGTAGTGCTTAAAGCTCAGTATATGGTAGAAATGTGACATTGTCTTTAAAACCTATCTTACAACTTTAACACATTTGCATAATAGTCATCATTAACTTGTTGCAATAACATGAGAGTACAAGTGTAATAATCAAACTAACTTTATACATTACTTCTATTAACTATATTCATACTCAATGTCATGTTTTAGACTAAAGAGAGGTTGTAACTATAATTATTGCACCTAGCAATGTACTACTCCAATGCATGTTTTTGTGGTTTTGAAAAACAAACTTATACTAGGTCTGTTTATCGTTTATCAACAAGATTGATAAACATGCAATAAACGGTTAAATAGAAGCTAAACATGTTATAGAATATGTGTATCTAACATGTGCACTCATACCATATGTTCCGTGTGTTTAGTTATACATTGATACTATCTTTGAATACACATACAGTCGTAGTATAAATTATTTGTTCATATGAACTACGGTTTCAAATATATATTGATTCAGAGCGTGAAAATTGGTTGTATACTAAACAATAATAACATACTATGGTGAAAATATTAGATCGATTATTAAAACATAGAGTATCGTACGAAGCTAACTCGAATATATGCTATTGCGTAAGAGCGTTGTGAATACCCCTGCTATATGACGAATACGTTGGTTAACGGTCAGACACCTTAACTGACATACCTCGTTTTGATATACTTACCATTCTATAACACAGTGCTTTTACGATTCTGGTTATTTTATAATATATATTAGAAGATAGACTATTAGCTAAACACTTCATTAACAGAAGAACTGATCATATTAAAACTATAATGGAAGCAGACCTTGATGTTATATTTAACAGTTTTTGCTGGAAACGCGTAGCATTGTACACTCGGTGTTATCGAAATTAGTGCTTAAATATTAACTTATACTTCTAAGATAAATATACTGGTCTGCGTAGTTCTTTAGTTTACTAACTTGGATATATGTTTGCAAATTCAACTTGCTTATCAACTGTTCTCAAACTTCCTAAAAATAAACATTCCCAAGGGAACTGTACTATGGTATGGTTAGGCAGCATTGCTGTCTGAATTACAGTGGTTTTTGAAGCTTCGTCTTAGTCCACTCAATACGTTTATTAGGTCATTGGTAATACTTACCGGCCATACATCTATACATTTTAAAACTACTAAACAGTGTTTATAAGTACAGGCAATCAATTATATACTACTGCTGGAAGATATGCAGAATGGCGCCAAACGTACATGTCTGTTGCTGACTTACATGCTTTGCTAACCATACTTCCAACTGTTTTTTAAACACACCCAACCAAGGGCGATTGGGAGGTCAATATGAGGTCGAGTCAAGTTAATTATAATTAAGGATTTTTTTATAATTGACTCAAGTCAATTTAAGACAGAAATTGACATTATTTGAGGCGAATTGACTTGCCAATCGACCTCATTCGTGGCACATTTTAATTAGTTCTAACCATTTTAAAAAAAAGAAAAACAAAACCAAAAAAAATATAATAAAAAGTGGTGGTTACGGAGAGATTATTGGCCTAGGCCGTGACTTTCTGCTTGGGAGCGTGTAAGTAGGCAAAGTCAATAAGGAGAGATTAAGGCCTAATGTACAATTATCTCGATTAAATTGAGTTGTTGCTTGGAAATGGTCGATTTATCATTTTACAATAAACTTATCTTATAAGGATTTGATTTAACTTACGTCAATCTTCGGGATCCTGTAAATTAACGTCGGCATTATTAAATCTGTATATATATATATATATATATATATACATATATATATATATATATATGTATATATATATATATGTATATATATATACATGTATATATATATATATGTATATATATATATATATATATATATATATATATATATGTATATATATATATATATATATATATATATGTGGTGGTATAAAGAAATAACATCAACATATCATTACCATATTAACTACTTCTACTAATAAGCTCAACCCTTTATTGTGTAAAAGGAATTTGAAGTTTATCTTGCAGGTAGTTAATTTTTTTCCTTTTTTTTGCTTCATTAATTGTGAGGTGTTAGCACAATTCCGTTTTTTAAAAATAACAAAAAGCACTAACATTTTAAATAGGGTATCATTCACTAAAATATGGTATTTACATGAAATATCGTCGTCAAACAATACAGAAATGACGCAAACTAATGCAAGTACTCTTTTAGGGATTTCCCACAAACATGCTCATATATTGATCAATATACATTCTGTGCAGTCTGTTAATTATTTTTTTTGTTAGTATCTGGTAGCTTATATGCAATTGTATAACATAAGTTTGCAACATACAGAGTTCTTGATATATAATATATCTGTTGTTGAGTACATTGGTAAGCACTATTGCATTGGTCGTTTTATACACCTCAAACTGTTGTTTTTTGTATGCATTCAACTCAGAATTATTATTTTGTTTAAGATATCTTTTTGACAGGAAATGACGTCTCCAGTGTTAACAATCTCAATTCCTTTCCGACCTTTACTGGGTAGAATTACTGAATTTCTGGAATTTGAGGAGCCCCACTATGCCCTGTACGATAAAGTACATCACGTTGGGTCTGTCACCGTGAGAAACAATTTAGAACATGAGGACTATGTCTTCATAGGTGGTTCGTCATCTAACTTCGAAGAGTCCTGTGAGCAAGCAGCCAGACTAGCTGTAACTGATTTAATAGAGAAATTCGACATTTATATTGGTGATTTCACAGCTGCCACCAAACAGGCGCATGAGAGGTGTGCAAATCTATGGAGATTGAAACATGAGGAACTGAAACGAAAATCTATGGGATTTCCTAAAGTTCCATTAGTAGAAGAATTCGTGTGCCATGAGATGTGTCATTACCAATCACTTGCGTTAGACATGGTGTCTATCTTGCGTGTGGTTGTTAATAAGATCCCTATCAAGTGCAGCTCTATCACCACATTAGAGCAAACACCTCACTGTTTCACATCATGGTTGACTATAAACCATGATAGGGTAGAGTGTGGTCCTACGCATATTGTAGGTGAAATAGCTTCATCTGAGACTGCATCAGAGCGGAACCTTGCTTATAAAACTATCGAATATCTGATTCCTATATATAATATTGATCTGATCGATGCTAATTATGCACCTGAAGAAGTTAAGCTAGCTGCGTTGACATGCGAATGTGCTAGGAACTATTTCGAAAAACTTCAGAAGCGCTTGTCAGCATCTCAGGAAACACCTCCCAGTATTCAAACAGAGTTTCCGGGAGCTGTAGTCTTAGATGAAGACGAATGTATTACCCCTAAGAGTTCTCCACACACGATTCCTGGTCAATTATACCCACCACCGCCACCCAAAAAGCAGAAAACACCCCCACAGTTAGTCGATATACGTGGCTGTACGTCTCGAACTACCAAGATTGTTCCATATCCCAAACCTGTCTCTAAAAGGAGCGTGTTCTACAAACCTTCCAAGTTACTTTGAAGCTTTAATAGTAATTGCTGCCTTTTTTGGAAATTTGCTCATAGATGAGAGCTGGTGTTTAGCAGTGTTATGTTAAGAGGGATCTTATTATTCGTAGAATATTAGTTTTGTGGATTATGTGATCCGTTATTGTATTCTGTTTTATCACTATCTTTTGCTTTGTTAATGATCAAGTTTATGCTTTTTATAAAATCTATACAACAAGTGATGGTTAGGCTGCGCAACTACTTCTTAGTATTGACAACGTTCCGTTGTCCACTTGTTATTGTCAACACGTAGTTGCATTTTCAGTGCTTTGTTTTGGTAATACAATAGCACCTCTTCAGTTTTGACGATTGTTAACTATTATACTTACGAGCGTATACATTTTGTCCTTGAGGTTTTATTCTGCTGGCGATACGTCCATATACGTTAAAACCTCAATGTTTGACTGTTTCCAATGCTGCAGAGCCCAAAGATTAGACCTCATTGTATACGTGATCTACAGTATTCCTTGTGCAATGGGTATGTTGTGCGTTACGATAGTGTTTAACCAGATTTATATATGTAACATAGACTTATTGTAAGTGCTGACATTCTGGAATTCAGATGACAGCTTCCCATATTATGTGGAAAAGGACGGAAGTGGGCGAAAAAAACGCAAATGTAGGACTCAAAAACAGATTGATCCTATCGTGACAAGGTAGTGTAGAACAACGTCTTTGCCCTTAATTAGTTCCTTCTATATTATCAGTCGGGAACTATTAACAGTTGCTTGTTTGCACTTAGTCATACCTTAAAAAATGCTGATGTTGATGTCGCCGCAAAGCGTCCCGGAAGACCCCGTTTACAATTACAAATTGGTGAGTCCCTCTGTAACTGAAATGTATATTATTTTCTTATGTATGGTATAGTTTAGTATTGTTGTTCGGAATTGCAGGGTTACCTGCTGCTATGATTGGTCAGCCATTAGTTGGTACTCCTTACAAGTTGCCAGACGCGCAGTCATGTGTACATTGCTTTGCAAAGAAATTTGTGTATGAAACTAAGAATTTCTGTTGTGGCAATGGATCAATTGTCCTGCCGTTCAACACGTACCCATTGCTGCTTTCAAGGTTATACACTTCATTAGACGATATTTCGGTCCACTTCCGGATGTACGCTCGCTTGTACAATAACTTGTTCGCTTTTACATCTATTGGAGGTAAATTTGACTCGAAAACTATCAAGGGTATCTATGTGTTCAAACTACATGGTCAAATGTATCACAATGTCCCAGATCTATTGCCATGTGGTACTCACCCAAAGTATCTTCAGTTGTACTTCTACGATGGCCAACATGAAGCTGCAAATCGTGCGGCGTGTTTCAACGAGCTGAATATGGCTGTTATAGAAATCCTAATGAAAGTCAGCCAAACTAACCCATATGCGCGTTTCTTCCGTTCGCTAAAAGATGTTCCCCTTACCGTCAATAGTCAAATAGTTATAACAAAAAATCCTAGACAGGATCAGCGTGTGAGCAATGCTCCTGCATCAAACGAGGTAGCTGCTATATGGCCCGAAAACTCTACATCTGGTGAGACTGATGGACCACACATATTAGTAACCAGCCATTCTCAAACATCTCACCGAGTTATGCATTACTATGGATGTTATGACCCACTGCAATATCCCTTATTATTCCCAAACGGTGAATGTGGATGGCATCAGGGACTGAAGAAGCAAGTTGGTCTACGTCAGACAACATCACCTGCACAGACTTTAGCACCACTTCCATCCAGTTTTCCAGATGCTGAATCTCTATTACAGTCTGAGGAAAACCGTAAGTTATCACTGTAAAATATAAATTCGCATTTTTACAAAACCCCAAACAACAGTATGAACTATTTAATCTGTATAACGATATTTAATAGTGTTTTAACCTCGTGGCAGATAACTCCTTTCAAACTAATACAAGTGAAAAAAATGTGTCTTGCCGAGAGTACTATTGTTACAAACTACAGAATAGGCCAGGTAATATGATGCTGAGAGCTGGGCGATGTCTTCAGCAATATGTTGTGGACATGTACGTCAAATTGGAAAACACAAGGTTAGATTATTTGAGGCATAATCAGGATACAATAAGATCTGAGTTATACCAAGGTTTGATTGACACAATTGATGCTGGGGAGCAGTGCGCTGCAAATGTTGGCAGACGGGTCATTTTACCAGCAACTTATATTGGAGGACCTCGGGATATGAAAAGGAGATACTTAAATGCAATGGCACTTGTACAGCGTTACGGAAAGCCAGATTTTTTTGTTACAATAACTTGTAATGCAAATTGGCCTGAGATAAAAAATGAATTGGCGGCTGGGGAAGAAGCTCAGAACCGGCCCGATTTGGTAGCTAGAGTATTTCGAGCTAAATTGCTTTTATTGAAAAAAAAATTGGTTGAGGAAAAGATATTTGGGGAAGTTGCTGCGTTTGTGTATGTGGTTGAATTCCAAAAGAGAGGACTACCTCATGCGCATCTGTTGTTGATAATGAAGCCTGGGAGTAGAATGAATTGCCCAGCCGACTTTGACAAGTTCGTATCAGCTGAAATACCTTCTGAGGCTAATGGGAACCTCCGTGCATCAGTGTTAAAACATATGATGCATGGACCATGTGGGAAGATGGATCCTGACTGTTCGTGTATGAAACATGATGATAGTCTAGGTCAGTGTAAGTTTATGTATCCTAAGCCATACACAGCTGTGACGACTAACAGTGAAGATGGCTACCCAGTATACAAGCGGCGACCAACCAATGATATTGTGCGGGTACGAGGTCAAAACCTTAACAATCGTTGGGTAATCCCGTACAATCCATACCTGATAGCCTTCTTTGATTGTCACATCAATGTGGAGGTCTGCTCAACTATCCAAGCGGTGAAATATCTATACAAGTATGTTTACAAGGGCCACGACAGAATATCATTCAATGTTGAGTCTGAAGGCGAAATTAAGGTAGTCGACGAAATACAGCAATACCAGTCAGGTAGATGGGTATCTCCTATAGAAGCAATGTGGCGTATTTATGGCTTCGAACTCTTTGAAATTCATCCAGCAGTGATGGCACTTCCTGTACATTTAGATGGTATGCAGCCTATACAGATGAAACCCCACGAAAATTTGGTTAATGTAGTGTCCAACAGAAGACGCGTTAGTACTCCTCTGACTGAATTCTTCAGGTTGAATACTGAAAAAGCTGCAAAACCTGAGTGGAAATACCTTTACGGATCGTTTACTGAGCATTACCGTTGGGTCCAGGCTGAGCGGTCTTGGGTAAAGCGTAAGAACAAGACATGTGTCGTATCTAGGCTCGTTTTTGTGGCTCCTTCGGAAGGGGAGCGGTATTTTCTGCGGTTGTTGTTAACGCACGTGCCTGCGCCTAAATCGTTTGCAGATTTGAAGGTAGTGGACGGGTATGAATGTGCAACCTTCCAAGAAGCGGCACTAAAAAGGAAACTCATTGAAGATGATAACATGGTAGAGTTGTGCTTAGATGAGGCTGCGATGGTACAAATGCCAGTCGCGTTGCGACGTCTATTCGCAACTTTGCTGATATTTTGCCAACCTAAAGATCCAGGAGCATTATGGGAACGGTATTACAATTCGTTATCAGAAGACTTCAGAAGAGAACACCCAAACGATGCATACACTGCGCAGGTCCTCACTGTAAAAAGGTTGGAACAACAATTAGAGGCGATGGGCAGGTCTCTAAAGAGTTTTGGTTTGTCAGGTTTAATAAATCCACAAGATGCAGAAATGCGTACATCCCAAGATACGATCGATGCACTCAAAGCTCCAATTCCGGACGAATGTGTGGTTTGCCGCAAAACCTTGAACCCAGAGCAACAGAAAGCTTTTGATACGATCATCAATCATGCTACCTGTAATAAGCCAGGGGCTTTTTTTGTGGACGGTCCTGGAGGAACAGGCAAAACATACCTGTACAATGCTCTGTATGCAGAAATACGACTGATGGGCAAAATTGTTCTAGCAACGGCTACTTCGGGAATAGCCGCAGCAAATATCCCATCTGGTAGAACTGCTCACTCAAGGTTTAAACTTCCTCTGGATTTTGAAGCTTCTTTATCCTGTTCTGTGCCAAAGCAGAGCAGTCTTGCTGCGTTAATTAAAGTATCTACATTGATAATATGGGATGAAGCTTCTATGGCACGAAGGGAGAGCGTTGAGGCCTTAGATAAGCTGTTACGAGACCTATGCAATCCTAATATCCTGTTCGGTGGCAAACTTATTGTATTTGGCGGGGATTTTAGGCAGGTTCTTCCAGTCGTTCCGAATAAATCAATTAGTGACATTGTTCACTCTACAATGGTCTCTTCTGAAATTTGGCCACACCTTATAAAATTTAGCTTAACTGTCAATGTAAGAGCTAAGACTGATCCAGATTTCTCAGCATTCTTACTGTCTCTTGGCAATGGCGAGTTACAGACATCTGATTCTGAGATGGTCGAATTACCAGTTGGGATAGTTTTAGATACATCTGGGATGGGTACAGATCTTATCAGCACAGTTGCTGATTTTGTGTATCCAGATGCTGACGTCAATAATATAGGCGTAAATATATTTAACCACAGGTCTATACTTACGCCTATAAATGACGATGTTGATGATATAAACACGTACATGATCAACAAGTTCCCAGGTGAAGCAGTCGTGTATAAGGGGTTCGACTCAATGTTAACAGAAAACTGCAATATATACCCTTCAGAATTCATAAACACACTTTGTCCTGGTGGCATGAGCCCGTATGAGTTAGTATTGAAACGGAATGCTCCCGTGATTCTGTTGAGAAATCTTCTCCCATCTGCCGGGCTCTGTAATGGTACAAGACTAATTTGTGCAGATTTCACCCCAAATATGATCGAATGCATCATAACCAATGGTCATTACAATGGCCAACATGTGTTTATACCCCGGATAAAGATGCGTCCATCTAGCACTTCAAATTATCCATTTCAGTTCCAGCGGAATCAGTTTCCAATAAAGCTTAGTTTTGCAATGACCATAAATAAGTCACAAGGTCAGACCTTAGACAGGGTTGTTGTATACCTTCCCCAACCCTGTTTCTCGCCAGGACAACTGTATGTTGCATTGTCGCGGGTGAGGGAATCGAAGAAAGTGACTGTTGTAGCAGCGAATAGCAACTCAGGGACGACTATAAATTCTATCAGAAACCTTGTGTCGTTTGAAGTCCTAAGGCTAGCAGGTATTATATAGATTCAAAAAATGGTTTCTGTAGTATTTATGTATTTACTTGTCGTCTGTAATTAAGTTGTGTACCAACCCTAATTATGAAATACATAGTTTGTTAATTCAGGTGAATGACACTACAGATGACAAAGGTAATGCTGCTTACATTATTGAAAGATTAGTTATATAAATCGTTTATTCTGGTATGCGTATAATATCTGATTGTCAGAGATGGCCTATTAAAGATCAACGATGGTATGCATATTATATGACGAGTTTGCAAGACAAAGCATAATTTCGATTGTAGGTGTCATTTGCATACTATCGCGTATTGTGCATTAACGATGAGTCCAGATACTGGGGGGTCTATCCATGTCATACTTTAATTAGTTACTCCTAAAAATCTGGCAAAACAGTATAAAGCCAAATCAAAGATACTCGAAGATGATATAATCTTTAACGTTATAGATTAATACAACTGTGTAAGCATATGAGTTCAGGCATAACACATAGATTGATATTTAAGAAGCTTGAAATGGTTTCCGATTTACAGAATTAGGTATTCCATGTTCTTTCTATTTCCATCCACTTCAAAGTATCAAGTAGTATTCCAATGTCAAACACTGTATTTATCGTAATGTTAACTTTCCGAATTTCAGATTGACAACACGCAGACATACCATAATCCTTATATCAAATCTTTACACCATACTCCTACTGTGTACTGTTTCATAGACAAGTACACATAGTTTGACATGAACAGTTACCCTATAAATCTTAATATAATCTACATGATAAGGTATGGGTTTTCACTAACAATGCACTCTACTGCAATTATTTACATAGATATATAACTACTACCCTCTCATAGTCTTTCACTTTATCCCTTCACACATTTGCAGTATCAACAAACTGACTTAAAAGGTATGAATTTCTATTACATTAATTTCATGTGATTCCATTAACAGTAGTTAGTTGAAGACATAGTTGTATGAATTTAACAAACTGCTAAAAATATTAATACTCTAACGGTATTATACAAACGATTATGGTGTTCCATAATCTACAGGCCACTTACAAGCAACTCATTAATACTGCAAATTTAATTCGGAATTCTGACGAATTTAATTTCCTTTTGTTCATTTTTGACTTAAACGTTTTGCAGTGCAATGAAATCTAAAAAGGTCTTCCTTGATGAGCTAACCAACGAAAGCAAAAAATTCAAGGTTAGCGTAAAAGTGGTAGAAAAGCGTCGTCCAAAAGAGTCTCCTGTTAAAGTTCGGTACCAGAGTTTGTTATTTGAAGATGATAAGGTATTTCGAATTATTTTAACTGCTTCAAATATCGTCTAAATTTATGATGGATTACAAATCCATTATAACACTATCTGCTCGTTTATGGTAAACCAATTAAAGCAGATATTGTGAATAGATGTTAATGAGTATATATGCCTAATGCATTTAGATATATACTTTTATATAGCTGATCTAAAATTAAACTTGGTCTATAAAATTAGTTTCTGAACAAATACCATTACATCATGAAAATTTAGTAAAAATACATATACTCACATTTGAAAATATTGAAGCTGTGGACGTTGTAATACAGACCTATGCTGTTTGCATCTTCATTAGCTTCCATCTATATGTAACCATTGGTAAAATAATGGTGATCATGGATACTTTTACTAGCTTGAATTACATTAAGAAATGCTTTTGCATCAGTGTTTATACATGATGTCTTAGTGAAGGTTTGGCTTTAGGAGTGAACAAAATAATACAGAGCAAAATACATTTGTTATCCTAATGTAACTTAAGGGGGTTTATTTTTTGGTTTTACAAGGGTAATAAGATGCGCGGTGCTTTATTTGATGATCAAGTAGAGATATATGAGGATGCTATCAAGCACAATGGTAGATATGAAATATCAGATGCAAATATCAGTCCAGTAAAACCTGAGTACCAAACCCATGGTGCAGGTCTTGGATACCAAATGACCTTTAACAACCGTACAATTATCGTGCCTGCTGATGATGGTGCCTGCACAGATGTCAATTATTGTCCCATTAACCAACTACCCAGGTCGCCTGATTATAGTGAGATGTTTGGTATATCTTCTAAGTACACTCCTAATGAGTACACTGGGTGAAGCCCACATCATCCTTATTATATTTAATATGCAGCTAACATTCTTCGCATACTTTGTAGACATAGTGGGAGTTGTACTCTTTGTCGAAGACCAGCCACGTAAGGTGCTCACATCTAAGACACGAGAAACCAGTGTGCGTGAAATTGTATTGGTTGACCACAGGTGCGAAAACATGGCTACTAAGATGCCATTACATCCATTTATAGGACTAACAGTAATAACATTTACGCTATTCCTCATAGTATTAACACAAAACCTTTTGCAGCACTGTGCAGCCACTGTCAGTTTCAGTTTGGGATGATCTTGCTCATGATGATTGTACTCTACTGATGCCCGTTCGTGGTAAATTCAGAACAGTTGGTTTAACTGCACTCCGAGTATCTATGCACAGAGGTTGTCCTAAATTCTACTACCATGGGCTTCCACACTTTAACCTTTAGAAATTACAAGTCATTGTGCTATTGTGATATCCTAATAGAATTTATATGTAACAGTAATCTTCGCATACTGTGCAATGATACAGGTTTCTCAATGACTACAAGTGCTTCAACTGTCTTTATACATAAGCCTGTTGGTGAAAAGGCGGATGCTATTACGTCCTGGTACTGTCCAAACTTTTAATTATCGCTAAATCATAAGGTACGTCTAATATATCAAAATTTTGATAATGCCAGAACTAAATGTTTATGCAGGATGAATAGTCATGTTACAGCGCTGTCGCATTTGCAGACAAAACTGTTCAATGTAAAGATGCATGTACTGAATGACAACCCAATCAAAATTTCAACCCTACGGTCTAAGAAGGTATCAATTATTTAGTAGGAGTTGTCTTTGCGGACTTCATTAGTGTTTATTTTGGCTGCAAATACACAAAACAATTGCATTGAAATTCAACATGTGAATTGATAAACAACCAAAATGTTGCTAATAATAACACAGCTGCTATTATAGTAAAGTATTTGATGCTCCATCAGACACATAAGTTAATGAAATAGTTACTGAGTAATTACACATATATAAACAACTGTTTGCAGGCAAAAACAACATTGCAGGATGAAAAACATTGGCTGGAAGTTACCATTCCTGAAATTGACTTTGAGAAAATTAATGCTTACATGGGATGCTCAAAATGCTGGAAGCGCTCCACCATACCTCCGGGTGCTACATATACATGTAATAACTGTTCAAAACCTGACTGCACTTCAGTCCCTAAGTAAGTTTACGCTGATCTTCTTTCAATTGGATTCCTGCATTTCCTGCTACAAAACAACTATTATTAGAAACGGAGATTTAGATGGCATACATCCTAACCAACAGATTTACACAAACTGCAGGGTCACATTTAACTGCGATATATCCGACGGCACAGGAACCTTGCCTCTCACTATGTTCACGGAAATTGCAGAACAACTGTTTAGGATGACTGCCCCTCAGATATTCCACATGAAACATGCTGTAAGTGTACATATTTGAAAATTGGTTTTCATATTTTACAACTGCTGCTTAATAATCCTGCAAATTCTTTGCAGTCTGATGCTCACACTTTTACGGCGATAAAAGAATTGCTCTCCCAGACTCCTTTCAAAGCACAAGTTGTTCCAGCTAGAACACTTTCAGTAAACAATATATTACAGTGGGTCGTGAGACGTGTGGTCATTAATGGTGACGAGGATGTGTTGGCCAAAACTGACCTTAGCCGTCCCAAGGCTGGTTTAAACCCAGAATCAATTAACCCTGAAGGAAGCAATGTTTTGGAAGACATCAATGGAAAGCATATCACTTTTCCTAATACCATCGAGCATTCAGATGAGACATCCATGCCAGGTATTAATGATGTTGACAGTGTAAACAGGGTTGACAGTTCTACTGCTCCAATAGGAACTAACAAAGTAAAAGATGTGCCTTTAAGTTCATCGCACTCAAGCATACCGAAGAGGAAATGTAGGAAGGACAAATCAGGATCACCTTCTACGGTTCACGCACCGTGAAATTACACCCCCCAGGCTAAAGATTGTTAAGACTTTATGATAATGTTTTATTGTATGCTATTTTAGTGCATTTACAGTGCACCTATCACTCTTCTACACAAAAACAATTGGGATCATTGTATCCTATAGTAAGTAGCTTTTGTTAAGCTGTTTAAGTGCAGCTAATAACAGGAATCAGGTAACTGTATGGGGCACTAATGATGCAATACCGTCGTATCGTAGATGGATCATATGCCATTGTTTGTTGTGTAGTTATTTGTAGTATGCTTGATAGTATTGTTAAACGGATGTTACTAATCTGACTACGCTTCCTAAGTGTTATGTCATATTCTGAACATTTTAAAGCTCGCCTCAACAATTCTATTTATGTGTATGATTGTTATTGTTTAACTGATTGTTATTGAAATATCGTATAGGGTGAGTGGGGATAACATCAGGGACTGAGAAAAACTTGCACTTGTATGTATATTACATGTACGGCCTTTTTTCACAGGTTTCCGGTAAATTCTGAAACCCTAAACATATGCTTACTTTCCATGTATCTAATAACAAAGAATGATTGTGTACTATATCAATTTGGAGATCATACAAGAACGACACACAAATACATAATATTGTCTCTGCTTTCCAGACACAAAATATCAAATTCAATTGTTGGATAGCTATTAAGAATACAGACATCATCGGCAGTGACAATCAGCATAGCAGAACAACAAACAACCCTCTACAGAACACATAAGTAGACACCATTACAGTAGCCTAAAATATCGCTAAACAACAGACGAGTAAGTTTTAGCCACTGTTGTAGCCTAAAATGTCTTCAACAGCACATTACAGCCAAATTTACAACAACGTCTTGTGGGTGATTGCCAATTTCAGGACAAATAACTAAAAATCATTACTGTAGTGTACCGATACTAACATTAAGATGCCTAATTTCTTATACAATATAACATTACCAAAATGATGCAGACACAGCGTTTAGGCTAACATCGAAAACATGCATAACTTTAGCTATCCCCAAAACATAAAGATGCAACCTTTTATAGTGTAGTCATCTTACCGGATAGTTAATTTCCAATATTAACAATCAGAATCATAGTATCCTTCGCTTCCTGATTTCTCAATGTAGGGTTCATATGAGGTGCTGCACCTTATGCTACGTTTCCTCTTCCTCTGCACTCTAGCCTTACGTTGCTTAACCACCTTTAAAATTGACACAACCTTCCCATCTCTCATCACCCATACTTTTTTACCACGATTTTCCCTAACCAACTGTCTATTGTAATCCAAGTCAACCTTAGAGGTATCCATACCAACAAGGAATTGATTAGCCCATGCTTTACAAACCTCCGCCATGTTCCTTTTGCTTGCATGATCAAGCCTGCTAAACACATTCCCTGTAAGGTCTGGCATTTCAAAAAAAGGGTGATGAGGTTTACTACCAATTTCTGTTTCTTCTTCAACTGTTGTTTTAGTAAACAGAGACTTAGACTTAAATTGTTCCTTTTTCCAATTAACATAATCTTCCAGGAAGTTTGGTTTATCATCTTTGTTAAAATATACCAGGATTCCTGGACATTGTTCCATTGTACTTGAGTAGATTGATTGAGCTTCAGGTTACAAAAGTGATGATGATGAGTTTAGAGATGTTGCGTTCGTTGATGACTGAAGATGGAAGTAATTATGGTATACAGTTGTGTCTTATCATAGGGGGGTGTGTATTTGGTTTAATTACAAGAGAGTAAGTCGTTTTTCAGTAGTTGTGAAAGTAGGCGTCTAATTACGAGTATACTATTTACATAAAATACGGTTTGAGAATGTGTTAGTAATACAGTATTAGTCTGGTTTAGAGAAAGCAATATACGTCTTTAGATAGATTGTTGGTGCATTTTTTTAAAATAATGGGCAAGTTGGGCTAATATATAGTACGTATTTGACGTAAGTACGACTGTACCGGACATATCGCAAAGAATTATAAACAAATGATCACCTGTCATAAGCGAAATTTAAAGTATATTATATAATTAAAACAGTTTGTTGAAAATTAAAATGACTTATAACTTAATTTCAAACTAAATAAAATAGGGTATCCATTTCTCCTTTATTACAATTACTGGTAGTAAATCAAAATGCAAAAAAAAACCCTTTCCTATAACAGCTAAAGATAAATCCTAAAAAAGATATATATACAAATCAACTTAAGTTTGTTATTTTTTGATAGACTATGCTATTGGTTCAAATTTGTAATACGTTACCCTTGTTTCAGTCTTAATCATCAAACAATCTCTTTATTTAGCACAGTCGAACTTGCGCGTACTGAATTTTGAGAGAACAAATAAGTACATCGACAACTAAGAACAAGGCATACTATATAACTACATTTCATTATACGAAAAAACAATAAACTGATATCACAATCTAAATAAATACATAATTAAGGTGTGTCATAAACAACACGTAAGATAGGACTATTAGGGTAATACTCCGTATTACACATTAGTACACAACAACAACATAATATATAAATATATTGTCATCGCTGCAAATCATCATTACTAGATGTCATTATCGGAATCATCGTCAGTTAAAATGTTGTCAGTAAAGGAATAGTTAAGGCTGTTTGCTTGTAAATGTTGCTCACGTAAATATTCAAGCTCATCCTCCATTGTGACCTCGTTGTAGACGTGATAATAATAGAGGCATTCACGTGGGATATAAAGTCTCCCAAACCCAGATAATAGATCTAATAAAGAGTCGGGTTTCATGACGTTGAACAACCGTCGAATAATTTCAACTACTTCTTCCCTTAATTTGCGATGTTCTTCTCCTTTTGAATCGTAAGTAGCTGCAATAAAAATAAAGAAAAAGACAAATTGGATGACTTTACCTTTAAAAAAAATCAAAATAAAAAATAAAATATTAAAAACAGACTTTTAAACAAATCCAACAAAAGAAATCACTTTTTAATGTAAAGTTAAATAACAGAGTAATAACATTACCAATTGTTGAATTGTTCAAAACTGATGGACTCAACACAGTACGTGCGTTTCCATTTATGATTGAGATCAACATCGACAATGGCGGTGAACAGTGTAACATATTCATGTAAACTGTTTCTGGCATAACTAGATTCAACCGAGACACAAAATTAGAAGCATCATCTCTTATCATGTCTATGCCTCTTTGAAATTCCTTAACTTTATCATCCCAATACGTCATTCTCAATTTCTCTTAATCTGATACACCATAAAATAATATAATACTAATTACAAATTAAATTGTTCGTGCAATAATTTGTGACTTATAAATATCAATTTAGTTAGAGAGATTACAACAATATAGCCGTTTGTAATAAAGACATTTTATCTAATGGTAACTTAAATGCATAACATGATAAAATAATTACTACGTCAACAAAATCAAAAGCTTACATTTGGAAAAAAAAACATTAATCAAATTAACTACATACTACCCAAGCAATAGAAAACTTTAAATTAATTTTCAAACATTTTAGAAACATAATAGTACATCAATATTTGAGATCAGGCTTTTTAAAATTGCATTAAGCAAATTTGGTCTATCATTGATACCTGAAAAGGACTTGAAAAAAAAATTAGATCATTTTTTAATGTGTTTTTGTGGGAGGTAAGCTAAAGAGGGTAAAGGAAATTATAAAGAAAAATGGTGGTGTGTTGAAAAATGGTGGTAATATTATTTATTTATATAGACAGGATAAACTTATCTAAACTTGTTAGTAATCTAGACAGACCAATCATAATAAGTAGTGGAGATATCATTTATTCAACCTTATCCATTATTGGGTTGTTATAACTTAGAATATTATTGGACTTATTTACCAACATATTGAATTGTATACTTTATTCATGAGTTAGATCAAGTTACGTAATTTAAGTTAATGTGTTCATTTTTAAATTTAGCCTGTTTAATTTAAGCGTTTTAAATTGAAAAATATACGTAGTATTTTATTACAATTTAATTCGTCTACAAAACTTAAACGCTTGTTCAACAACAATATCTAATAAAGTAAGAAACAATTAATAGGTACAACGATCAATAGATTGATCAAAATGTGAAACCTATTAATAAATATTTGTAAATATTGGATATATCCGATACCTACTTTTTTCATACAACAAAGACAGCTTTTTGGTGTCATTAATGTTGTTCCAAATCAACAAGAATGACGTGTGAAACTTGAAGATATGCTTTGTTATAATGATCATTCGGATGAACAAAGAGATTTGAGAGTGTTGGCTAATGGGTTGAAGCTTACTCCATTGACTATCCCGAATCATTCAAAAGGCAAGCCTTCGGACTTGGAGACTAATGGCACCAATGACACCAATAACACAAATGGTGGACCTGCTGTGTCTGAATAGAAGGAATATCCCTTAGATCCATCCCTTCTTGATATAAAGATCAGTGTGTACTCGACCGATGAATTCCAAATGTACTCCTTCAAAGTCCGGCCTTGTTCAGGGGCATACTCCCATGACTGGACTGAGTGCCCTTTCATTCACCCTGGGGATTACTACAGACATAGAGGTCCGTGGAATTGTCACATCAAAGGCCCGTTAAACAACAGTGTGTGAAATTGTCGTAACCGACCATAGGTGATTGTAATCAGATACTTTGAAAAAACAGACTCCATATCTTTCGGCATATTGATGACATATAATATCGTATTGTTGCTGATACTAATGTTAACGCTCTTGCAGTAATACACAACCTCTGTCCATTTCAGTTTGGGACGATCTTGTGTAGGATGTCTGCACTATACTAATACCACACCCTGGTACATTCAAGGCAGTTTGTATAACTGCCCTTAGAGTATCAATGCACAAAGGTTCTGGTGGTCATGATTAATATTTATTGACTGCATTCTGTAGATTAATGTTTTGCAATTTCTCAAAATACTAACATGGATTGCATCAGTAAGACATTTGGTACTATTCTAATACAGTTCAAAATGGAACAGGCTTCTCTATGACTACAACTACTTCTACTGTCGTTCTTCATTCACCTGATGGTGATAAAGCTGATGCTCTCGAAGCATGGTACTAAACTAGACTTCACACGAGCAGCGACATACCTTCTAGACAAAATGTATTGTTACTTGCAATTGATCTACATGAGTGTGCAGGATAGCTAGCCATATTATGGCATTGACAAAATTACGAAGCACAGTTTTAAGTGTGAAGGCACCCGTGCTAGCTGACATTACAACGACCATTTCAACCCTCCGTTCCAAAAAGGTATCCAAAATACTGCATAATTACGTGCACCATATTCACAACTGAACCATGTCAGCAGACCTATATTAGTACAAAGTGTTGCAAATATCACACAATAGTACCAAGAAAGCATAATCCTTTATGATAAAGCATCTTACACAGTTTCCATCGTACTTTCAAAAAAATTTAAAATAAATTTTTAAAACTTGTGAACAAAAGCATATACCAATATGCACTTTAGATATGAACGAAAAAGTGAATAATTTCTGACCCATAGTCTTTGACGTAATAAAAATGATTAATTAAAAGTTAAAAGGGAGGAAGAACGATAATAATGAGGGGTAAGGAGTGACAAGTTAACATCTGTTTAATTCATAAGTTTATGTGTCTTATATACCATGATCAGCCCAACACAACTTTGCAAGACGAGCGACATTGGTTAGAAGTGACAATCCCAGATGTTGATTTTGATAAGATAAATGCATACATGGAATGCTCAAATTGTTCGAAGCGGTCCAGCATACAACCAGGAAATACATACACTTGTGACACCTGCGCTAAACCGAACCGCACCTCAAAACCAAAGTAAGTCTCCCGATCATTTCTTAGTCATTCTGAACTTTATAATTTCACAACACATTTTAACTAGGAATCAGTACAGGCTGATACTAACCTGCGTAAAATAGAGCATGAAAATTCTACCACTAATGTTCGAATGAAATGCAAGGTCACGTTCAATTGCGATGTATCGGATGGCACTGGGACACTAACAGAGGATAAATGTGACAGTATCCGGCAACTATATGTAGCTTACCATGCGTTGTATATGACCTTAACCTTAAGTAGATAGTTCAATAACTATCACTACCTGAAATATCTTAGTACAATTAACAAATCATACTGTAATAGTACACAATCCTACTAGATGTTGCAGATTCATAGCAAGCATGAAAACCCTTAGATGCAGGAGCTGTTAGACTACCATTAGCTTAGCATATAACATATACATTACCAGTCAATATAATGATGACAGTCACTAATAGAAGTATAATACCAATCGTTACTTGTAAGATCCACACAATCATACCCAATGCGGCGACTTATGCTGCTCTCACATCTTTTACCTTCTGATCTTTTAACCCTGTAATGTGTGCATGCACATCTTACTGAAATCAGACGACCTCCCCTTAACACCCAAATAGTCCTACCACGATTTTCTGTGACCAGCTGCTGATTATAGTCAATATTAACTTTTGATGTCTCTGTACCCAGCAGAAATTGACTCGCCCAAGCCTTGCACACCTCTGCCATACTTCTCTTATCTTCATTTCTAAGCCTCTGGAAAATCTGATCTGTAATTTCAGGAATCATAAAAATGGGGTGATGGAGTCTACTTCCACACAGTAAATCTTCCTCCACAATCTTTTTGCAAAACAGAGAGTTATATTTAAATTGTGATTTCTTCCAACAAACGTATGCTTTTATAAAATCCACTTTGTCATCTTTGTCAAAGTATAACAGTTTCTTACATTGCTTCACCATTGTAGAGAATCTAAACAGTTTAGATTGTAAAGGTGGTGTTCTATGTCAGCAAGTGATAGTAGGAAGATGGTCGTTTAAAGGATTTAGGAAGGTGATACAGTGTTGTCTAATTCGTATATTACGGAGATGTATTAACTTACAGAGTAAATGAAAAAGCTAAATATCAGATGAGAAGTTTGGTCATCATTATGGTGTACAACTAGCATTTGTGAAAAGATTGTTTAATTTTGCATAATTACGAGCAAGACGTGTATACTAATTTATCGATCGTAAATGTACTTAACTAATATCAGTATAATATTAGACCGTCGTCTAATAACATGTGGCGACAAGATTCCTTTCATAAAGTTTACGAAGCTTTAAAAATGGTTTAAGATAATCAACAACCGTGTATATTAACAAAACGTACATAAATATCATATCTAAACGTATTACGTACTAAACAACAACCTTTATGCATATTTTTTATATTTAGTGTACTTTATTCATATTTTAGTAAAATGTAATTTCAATATATAGTAAGCTATAAATATCAACCTGTCCAGATCCGGAGAACTCAAGACGTAACGTAATCACCGGCAAGCAGATGACAAATAGTCTTGCCTTATTAACATTGTCACTCTTGTACTCTTTTACAAATAAATTCATTTTAATCAAATAAAAGCGAGTTAAAAAATTACTTCTTACTTATTCAAGACACCTGAAGCCACTAAAATATACACGTGCAAACTTGACAGAATGGGACAGTATGCCAGATACTTCCGTGCATAGTGCATGATAATTCGTGTTCACATTGTCATACTCTCCGTCTTTTTTATGGATTCGTTTACAGTTAGAGTTTATTATTTAATATGGTGCGTGGTTTACGCCCATTAAATGTGCATACTTTGGAAAATATGAACTGAAAACCAGTGTTTTGTGTGCCTTGCATGTGATAAATAGCGTGCACTTCGTATTCTTCCTTTTTTCTTTACCTTTTCCTTGCTTCTTAATTTTAAATTTATTTTAACAAAATTTCGGAGTTTCGTTACTTTTAATAAACAAAATGACCAAATTAAATCCCAACTACTACAATCATTATAGTTAGAAGTAAAAAAGTAGTTATGCTAGAGATGATCATTCTCAGAATTAGATTAGACGTGGGCCGGACATACCCTATCAAAACATCCGTACCCATTCAATATAACTTAATGAGCCAGTCGATAGGATTACGGGCTTTCTTCGGAGTTAATTACTATTCAATGTACATATCCGTAACATATATTGTCTAGATTCCGGTGAAATAAACTAATTAATAAATAAAAAAAAGGTACGTTGTATAAAACCCAAGTCTTCATTATTATGCCTTCCTTGACTCCATTCTCTCCCATTATGTGCCTTCCCCTCAGTTCTTAACGCAATAAATCAAACCCCCTCGCCAACAACTTCCTTCATCACCAACTGAGGAAACCACGTTCACCACCACAACAAGGTAACAGTCTTCCTACCATTATCTATACAAATTAAGGTATGTTTTTTCAATTTAAATGTACTTAATCCTAAATAGGGAATTTTATAATTTGTACCCTGAATTCCAAATGTCATACTGATACGAATGTATGTAAAGAAATACTATTAATTAGATTGATTAATTTGATTCATTTTAATGATTATTTAGTGACTTGCTGTGGCATGGATTAACTATTGCAATAAACTGATGTTAATGTTATTAGACACCTACAATTCTGCAAATAATAAGAGAATTTAATAGTTAATACGTATGTCTGAGATATAAGTAATAAATCAGCATTGACAGTAAGAAACAATAAAATTATGACTATGGCCTTAAGTTCACAGTGGTTTCGGATTGGATCTGTAATTCTGAGTGTGAGTAGACAAGGGTTTCTGGATAGATTAGAAGGGTTAGAGGAACGAAGCAAGATAGCCTGATATTTGCATGTTATTGCATAGCATCAAGGATTGTAGGTTCTTTCAGAGAAAGAGTAGAGGGTTAACAACATTGTAATGCAAAAGCTAAGCACATAAACAACACCTAACCATTTCAGTTTATGAACGACACAAAAGGTTACTACTAAAATCAATCTAATTGCAGTGACTGAATCCAATTTCAAGTACTAAGCTAGAGTTTAATGACGTGTACCACTGTAGAGGTTCGGAAATATTCAGCATTTTCCCTCTGTTTTCGATGGGCATTTAGTTAACTTTACAATTTCTCAGAATTGTCATAGCATTTAGTCACACTGCCTAAGATAATAATGTTGGTATAGTTGTCATCGTGTCCCCGATATCTAAATACAGTCAAGAGTCGGGGAGTATTATCCTTATGTTCAGCTTTCTCTTAATTGGGGTATAACCCTATGGTGATTATTTACATGTGTGCACCATCCCTTTGAGCACTGCGAAAGTTAGGCTCCAGCTTCTGACAGTAAATGTTGGAGATGCGGCTGCTTTTCGAAATATAGGGGGATGTTAGGTACAGTTGGGACTAAGGCCTTGCATCCCTCTGGAAAAGAATTGTGCCGGGTTTGCATCGACAATGTTTATATGGTGGTTGAGGGTCGAACTGTATGACCCTGTCAGTTTTCAGTGCCGTTTTCCATGTTGACCTGGATAAGGTATACTGTATTATATAAATAATGAGTTACTTACATAAGCGTTTCATTGACACAGGTTAAGACGTTACATGTGAGTAAAGGCATTATATTAAAACAAAACAGAATGATCATCGCCGATTGGTGCAAGGGGTGGGTATTCAATGATGTCGCAGCAGATTATGAGGATTTCATTAATTCCAACAAAAAGAAAATCAGTTTCCCGTTACAGCCATTAGCAGACGTCGAGTTCACTAGCTACCGTAACCAAGGACCGAAAGTCTGTGTTTTCAATGATGAAGACTTAGTTGCTAAGATATTTGAGCTACTTAGTAATCGCGACAAATCAAAGATGGTCATGGTTTGCAAGAGATGGTGTCAGTATTTTCTTTTCCATCCACGTGCGCCACTCCTTAAATCAGCATATAGTCTTTTCCTGCGCCAAAACGACATCAACGGTGTCCGTATCATTCGTAGGGGTTGCAGAATCATATACAAAAGGTGCACGTGTTTTGAGCGTCCAAAGGATGAAGATGAGACTCTCGTACATTACCGTCAACTACAAAATCCGTTCCAACAAGAACACCTTCGTGAGCTCAAACCTGATGAAATGACTCAAGTTAAGGAGTTCATAGAGTCTTTGCGAAAAGACCCAGCTAGATATGCAATGTCAGATAACCTCGCAAATATTGCATTATATCGGTTAAGACTATATTTTCCTCCAAACTTCGCTGAACTCGAGTATTGATGTAAACTATAAATTTTATGAAGATAGTAAGTTTAATACATATGTATACAATCATGAGAATGGTTCACAAATTCAAATACTTCGTTCATTAGTTATACTATGAAATGAACTAAAATATCAAAACTTTATTGAAATTATGAATATTTACATTATGAAAGATAACGTCCCTTGGAATTCCGCGCGCATCGCGCGCGGAGAAACAACTAGTTGAATAAAATAAACAAAATAGTTTAATACTCTTATATGGAAAATATATGTGTCTTCTATGAAAATGACCTTCTACGCTCAAAGAAGAAAGACCGTCCTTATTTTTATTTTAGTTTTCCAATTTATGCATAAGGAAAACGCTCTCCTAAAGACACAAATATTTCTCCTTAAGTTACATAGGGTCCTACTTAATTGAATCATCCCACCGGTGAAGTAGCCATTTGCTACTTGAATATGACATTATTTGATGGCGACTTGTGATTTACGAACGGTCAATCAAAACAGCAGTGATTAATCAGGAGAAACATGACACCTTGTTTCACCCTAAGACCATCCCCAAGCAGAAGGTCGCCTTAATCGGGTCACCAACATATTAACCCTTAATCTCACCTTATTTACTTGACCCACTTATACCCTTCCAAGCAGAAGGTCACGACCTAGGTCACTAACCCAATCAATTTTCCACTTTCTACATTCTCTACCCCACAAAACCTTTCTCTTACTCTTTTAATTATTATTATTAACTAAATATTAAAAATAATTTTATTTCTAAACCAATCGTGTAACGCCATGTGGAAGGTCACCAAATAATGACCTCTTCTAGTTCAGGGTCACCAATTGACCCCGACTTATTCAAGGTCGAGCTAATCATCGTCTAAGGTCGCCTTAATTAAGTAATTAAGGCGACCCAACAAGGTCGCGACCCGGTTGGCGACCTTGCTTGGGGATGGTCTAATAACCAGAACACATATGCAAGCTTTCTTTTCTATTCGCTTTTATATTTTTTAGAATATGATATTAGGGTTATTCGTGTTACCGACTTTAACATGAGAAATAATAGCATCATTAGCTTTTTTATTATTAATACCATCATTAGCTTTTTTATTATTAATACCATAATATATGAGTTCAGTCTAAGGACATCTTACTATTTAATGTCTCACAATTATAAGTAATTTTAAAGTCGCATTATGCTTTAGCTTTAATATTGTTCTCTTTATTGTAAGGTGAATATTATATTTCTCTTCTTATTTAATGCGCCAATAATTAAAAAAATTGATAAAGTGACGTTAAAATTCAGTAGCATCCATAACATCCTCGTAGCCTAAGACGTAACACAATTAGACAATCTAACAAGAAAAAAAGGCGGATAAATTAGCCAGCTTTCCATTCTAACTAAAATTTTCTGAAGAATAACAGATCAACAGGTCACAATATTACAATTACAAAGCTGAGCAGCTGATTTTTACTACCAACGATCTAAAAAGTCATTTTGTACACTTTCCATCTTTTATCAGTTTTGGAAATTAAACCAAAAAAATTACCAAAAGTAAACAAATAAATAAATAAGGGAACAATGAAACAATCCCCCAATTATGTGTTTTGATTTGTGTTGCATTTCCCTCTCTACCCTAAGATCGTATTACTAATAAATAGACAATGATTCTTGCTGAAAACGGATACTATTCGCCAAGCGAAACACCGATAGTATCCTCTCACAACAATGGAAGTCGGAAGACAAGTGGAGGAAAATAGAGCATTTTTATGGATTATACCATTTGTATTTTGTGAAAGAGACAATATCTATCTTCAATTTGTGAAGAAGAGTGTCCGCCTCCAATGAGAATTTGTGATAAATAGGAGGTATGAATTTGGAATTTTGCTTGTGGGATATTGTATTATTGTCCTTGTAGTTGATTGAGAAAAATAAAATAAAAAAACAATCCCACCGAAAAATTAAAAAATGGTTTTGGTGGGCAATCTAAGATATTTCAAATTACAGCTGAGTCGGGGTAGGAGTTGGAGTTGGAGGTGGGAGGAGAGAAAGACGACAAAGAGGACAAGTAGGTTGACTAGAAAGCCAAAGGTCAACGCAATGAGAGTGAAATGTATGTTTACATTGAGTCAACACCTTGACTTTATCCCCTTCATCAAAAACAGCAAGACATATACAACATTCAGTGTCGTGAGTCTCGTCCGTCCTTTCGACTGCTGTCTCTAGGTACAACGTAATGGGCATGGCCTTGATGAGCGCGGCTTCAAGGCCTTTGGCATGAGTTGGTTGTGGGGCGCGTTGGATGGAGGCAGCGGCGGTGCGAAGGTGGCGGAATCGAAAGAACCAGCGAGCGTAAAGGAGGAGTAACGTGGCGAGTAGGACAATGGCGAATAGTATGAAGAGGTAGAATAGCGTTTGGCCGTGTATATGGAAGTTTGTGTTTTCTAATTGAGATAAGGGGGAAGTGTTGGGGTTGGTTAGGTGGTTTAGTTGGCGCCGGTTGCTGTTAAACGACATCGTTTAGGTGCTGTTGACTTCTTGTGGGGAGTAGTAGTATAGTGTTTAGAGAGTTTTACATGGTATGTGAGAGTTTAAGGAGGGAGTATATAATGGAGAAACCCAAAAAGTATATGTGGGTGCTGATGTCCAAGACTTCTGTACTGCAAGTCTGCAAGTTGATAGTGGGTGAGGATCCCTTCATGCATGGTGGGATGGTGGGGTTGGGGGAACACTCATTTTGATTATCTAACATTAGCTCAACTACTACTCGTATATCGGAAAATCGGCTGAATTACTCTCCTGGGTTACGTTTTCACACATGCATACTCCCTATCAAACCACTGACATGACTCACATCTACCACTCACATCAACCGTCTATTTCTTAAGCTTCTCACACTCCCTCTTACGGAGTATTTTTTTTAATTCACTCTTTTTTATAAACTAGTTGTTCTTTCGCGTGCATCAGCGCGGAATTTTTAGGAAGGTCATTTATTAGTAAGGAAATGTCCATAATTCATACATGGTGTATGGGTTTTTGCGTATTGTATTTATTTGACGTGTCGATGGATTCAAAATGATATTGATAGAAGAATAACAATATATTGAATAACAAACATCCATACTCTTAATCATGTAGTCTGTTCATCACGTGTGAAGCATGAAAACATTGGCCTAGGTATCTCATTTACCTAATTTTATACATATACAAGGGTCGTTTTAACCTAATAATTATCAATTTGTAGCTTTAGCTAGTTATTTAAGAAAATTACTTATGGGCTATTATAGTACAAATTTGGGCCTAAATGTAGACTACAACCGCCCAAATTATATATATTAATCAACGTGCTTGTTAGATTTAACATTGAGGCCCAATCTCGACAATGAATTAATTTGGATCGAGCTAATCTAGCAAGTTTGGGCTATTCATTGGGCTCTAATGTAAACATGGAGTAATTTGTGAAGTTTGAAATAATATATGAAATGTGGAAAATAGGAAAAGTAAAGTAGTGTTAGATGTGCATGTAGCGTGCTAAACAATATCGTCTGAGCTAATATATATATTATACGGTAAGATAGTATAAATTTGGGTCTAAAGGTGGGCTATTACTGCCCAATTATATGTATTGGTCAATGGGCTCGTCAGATTTAACATTGAGGCCTAATCTCCATAATGAATTAAATTGGTTCGATTTAGTCTAGTGATTTTGGGCATTTCGATGGGCTTCAATGAGGAGGTATGGATCAAGGTGTGAAATTTGGAGTAATGTGTGAAATGTGGAAAAATATGAACAGTAAAACAGTGTTAATCGTATATGTATCGTGATAAACAAAATCTTGATTAGAAGACGAGAAATAGAGTTTTACTCACACGTGACATTCGTTTTGAAATATCAAGAAATGACTGTACATAGCCAATATTATATATATATATATATATATATATATATATATATATATATATATATATATATATATATATATATATATAAAGAGAGAGAGAGAGAGAGAGAGAGAGAGAGAGAGAGAGAGGAGAGAGAGAGAGAGAGAGAGAGAGAGAGAGAGAGAGAGAGAGAGAGAGAGAGAGAGAGAGAGAGAGAGAGAGAGAGAGAGAGAGAGAGAGAGAGAGAGAGAGAGAGGCGGGATCCGGTGAGTCCGCCTCCTTAGATGAGTTTTGAGTCCATATAATAACCATTGGATCTAAGGGAATCAACGTCCCACAATTAACCACGTTCCTTCATCCACCTTCACCACTATCTTCATTCACCATCACCTTCCTCTATCAAATTCAACAATAACACTACAATCACCAACCAACCAATTAATTTATACGTAATCATAATTAGATGATACAACATCATCAAGTCCGATCCAAAATCAACACAACATCATCAAGTTCGATCAAAAATCAAGTTCGATCAAAAATCAACACAGCATCATCAAGTTCGATCTTGATGCCACACATCATACAGGGAAATGACGACAGCATCATCAAGTTCGATGAAATCTGATACACCGCCATCAACAGTAATTTACAGAGGGATGGTGTTGAAGCCTTACCATTTACGGAGTAATATACAGGAATGTCACGCTTTTTACTCATCTGACACTTGATTAATGCTTTAATGCTCGTCGATTGTGAAATTTTTTCATTACTGCAGTTGCTTTTCAAATTTTTGTAGCTATGCGCTCACACTGCTATCGGCAGGCAATCTCATGTTCAGCAAACAATCAACTCTTCGAAGAAGGATTTCTTATCTTAGTGATGTTTATTCATGTTATTAGTCCACTCTTTCAGGTACCGTTTAGAATATTAGTGGTGTTATTCTGTTTGAATGAGGTTGATTTGATGATGAATGTGTATTTTCATGTGTTCTGTTTCAGTTAGTAACAATTGTCTATCAATTTTTTTAAAAAAATTACTGGAATTACCTATTATAACAGTAAACATATAAATTGTAACATTAAAAACTTTCTTTTTTTTGGTAAAATGTGAGTGTGTAGTATATCATATCAAAAAGATAATTACAAGATAGTGTCAGGGATCAAATCCCATTACAAGCAAAGAAGAATTAAAGTATGCCAACACTTGCGAGCCAATCACTATGGTTATGATCAACCTCATTGCCTAGTTTAAATTTAACTCTTTTTCTAATGTCCTCTTCAATTTGACCACGAGCCACTAAACCTGGTCTTTTCACCCATTCATTAATTCTAGTGTCATTCCTCTGATTCCATACTGCATAGTAGAAGGCATTGAGCAAAGCAGTCTGACTCTGCCATTGGATGTTCTTCCTGAAGCAAACAGCCATAGAAGACACTGATGACCAGTTCCCTCCAAACCAGTGCACCAGATGAGATTTGATGCTGCAACTATATTCACACTCAACGAAAAAATGATCTATTGTCTCAGAATTCCTCTGACAGAGCACACATCTGTCATCTGTTATACAGCCAAGTCTAAACAGCTTGTCTTTTACATTCATACCCCCTTGAACCATCAGCCATGTGATCAATGAATGTTTAGGGACATTCCGGTGATTCCACACAACCCTATACCAGTCTTGAGTAATCTGCAAAGGACACAGAAAATTGTAGCCTTCACTGATAGAGTACCCTTTAGGATGCCCAGTCCAGCTATCCTGATCATACCCTTGCTTGTTCCTTTCCTTTACCTTGCACACATTCTTCCAGAACCATGTTGCATCCTTAGGAGGAGTGTAATCATGCCATGGTGATTGTTTAAGGTAAACAGAATTGACCCATTTCACCCATAATCTATCAGCCTTGGTATAAATCCAGTGTACCAGTTTTCCAACAATAGCCTCATTCCAAATAGCAGTCTTTTTGATTCCCAAACCTCCTTCTTTCTTAGTTAAGGTCACTCTATCCCAAGCTACCAAAGGTACTCTATGAAAATCAGCACTGCCATCCCATAGGAAGTTCCTACAGATAGCTTCAATCCTCTTGGTTACACTTGCAGGAATGATTAACATTTGAGCCCAGTATTGATAAAGAGTGGGAAGAACAGAATTGATGAGCACAATCCTACCAGCATAGGACAATTTTTTGGCCCATATCCCACGAATCCTTGATACCATTTTTTCAGAAAGAGCATTGCATTCCATCTTAGAAAGTTTGGTTGCTTTAATGGGAACACCAAGGTATCTAAAGGGCATACTGCCTTCTTTGAAACCAGTAACAGATAGAATACCCTCCTTGATATCATCATTCATGCCATTAAAGTAGATTTCTGATTTAGAGCTATTCATACTCAAGCCAGAGGAACTGGTAAAGGATGAGAAAGCTCTCATTAAGAGCATAATAGAATCAGGCTTACCCTTACAGAAGAGAAGTAAATTATCTGCGAACATGAGATGAGTGAGTTTAAGATCTTTGCATAAAGGGTGGTAATGGAAGGGCCATTTGGTAGTAGCATACTTGAGCAATCTGGTCAAATACTCCATGCAGATTGTAAATAGAAGAGGAGAAATAGGATCACCCTGTCGTAGCCCTCTTTTACCCTTAAAATACCCAAAATTGCTACCATTCAGGGAGAGTGTAAAAGATGGAGTCTTTATACATTGCATCACAAGTTTTATGAAATGGACATGGAATTTCAACCCATATAGCATTTGCTCCACAAAAGCCCACTCCACAGTATCATATGCTTTCTGAAGATCGATTTTAAACAGGCATCGAGGAGAGGCACTCTTCCTAGCATACATATGAACAATGTCTTGATAGATCAAGACATTTTCTATGATTGATCTGTCTTGAATAAAGGCACCTTGGTTTTCATGGATGATATCAGGGAGGATACTAGCTAGTCTGTTGCATAACAGCTTAAAACTCACCTTATAGATCAAATTACAACAGGCAATTGGCCTGAAGTGCATCACTGAGGTTGGCCTTTCACATTTTGGAATAAGTGTCAGATTTGTGGCATTGAGTTGTTGCAGCAGTAGGCCAGTCTAGAAGAATTCTTTGATAGCTTGACATAATTCATTCCCCACAATGTCCCAGGAGTCTCTAAACAACCCACTGGTATACCCATCTGGTCCTGGTGCTTTGTCTATAGGGATTGAGAACACCACTTCCTTAATCTCAGCATCTGTGACAGGAGCAGTAAGAAGTTGGCTGTAAAAGTCAGTGCAGAAAGACCATGTGTTCAATACATCCTGTCTGACATTCTCAGTGTGTTTCTTGCTTCCAAGCAGCTTCTGGTAGTAGTTCAGAAAGGCTTGTTGGATACTATCAGTATCAGTACATAGTCTGCCATTCTGGTCCTGAATCTGGACAACTTTATTCTTCAGACTTCTCTTCTTAATGGTACTGTGAAAATACGCAGAGTTAGCATCACCCTCCTCTAGCCACTTAGTCTTAGCTTTTTGTTGCAAAAAGCTATTCTTCGCATTCTGAAGATATCTGGCTTCTGCAAGAGCATTTAGCTCTTGAGCAATAAGAGCCTGGTTTGCATTATCAGTCTGCAGTTGCTTTTGAATGTCCTTTAACAATGCCATGGCTTCACTTGCTTTAGTCTCAATATCAGAAGAACAAGATTTATTTAATTGCTTGAGCACTGGTTTAAGAGCTTTTAAGCGTTTTACAATGCAGAACATCCTTGTACCATTTATCTGCAGATGCCAACCTTCAGAGACCTTCGAATGAAATTCAACAGAGAAGCTCCACATATTAAAGTATTTGAAACTGGCATTCTTCCTTCCATTTAGTTTAATGTTTCTGACAATGCAAGGGTTGTGATCCATAAGACCTTCAGGATGGAAATGGGCATGCATCTCAGGAAAACTTCTAATCCATTCTTGGTTGATGAGAAACCTATCCAACCTACTATACCTCCTACTGGGCCCCTCTTGTTTGTTAGTCCAGATGAAAAAAGCACCAGTAGCTGTGATGTCCACAACTCCACACTGAGCAGTACAATGAATAAACGCATCCATATCCTCTTATTTGGTTCTGCCCCCTAGCCTCTCATCAGGAGAAACCACAGTATTGAAATCCCCAAAGATTGTCCAAGGGTCAGCACATGAACTAACAATAGTATTCAATTTATGCCATAAATCTAGCCTTTCAGCACCCTCATTATAAGCATAACAACTGTACACAAAAAATGTTTCTGACTGGCTCTAATCACCACCTTTGTATGGATGAATTGGGGGTCATATTGCAAAATGAAGACATCAAAAACTGAGGGCTGCCACAGCACCCACACCCTGCCTCCCTTATGAAGATGACAATTGGTGGTAACACACCAACCATCTAATAAATTATGCATAACATTATTAACATTGATACCATTTATTTTAGTCTCAAGCAGTCCAAACAGACTAGCTTCATTATTCAAAATAAAAATTCTAACTAGCTTTTGCTTATTCACATTATTCAAACCACGCACATTCCAGAACCCAATATTATTCATTATTAAGGGGTATAAAATTGTTACCACTGTTGGAGTAAGTGTCCTCGACAATAATGTGATCACGTCAATTATATTAATTATATTGACAAATCTCTAGAAAAGAATATTCATGGGATGATTCTTATCATAAGTCAACTGGTCAACATTAATCGGTAATGATTGGCTTGCTAGAGTTTAACATTACTGTCGTAATGACGGTGGTGACCAGTTGATCCCTTTAGGTCACACCTTTAGGACAGCTATCTCAATATTAAATGTAACAACTGTATATTGATACGAGTTGATACATTTCTAGATTGTGAAGAAAAGAGGAGATAATTTATAATTAAGATTGTAAATTATATTAGTGATCGAAATGTCATCACTATCAATTATTTGTTTAATGAAACATAATAATTAAAATGAATGAATCCATTAAACTACAATTGTTGTAGTTATAGAATGCGATTAAATAATTATATGAAATTATTTAATTAACAAATTTACGATGAAAAGGTTTAAAATGTTAAACTACGTAAATAATATAATCCTAATGTTAAGTCACGGATGGGATCCGTTTTGGTCTTAGTGACCGTGTGATATGTCACACTTAGACCTACACATTTTACATATTAACATTATGTAATAGGAACATTAGGATGACATGCATTTAAGACAATGGAGCATGCTTGAGACATTTGAGAGGATTGAGAGCAACCCCATTGGGCACTCTCACCTCACTCTCGGCCGAAGCAAAAGGAGCAACAAAAGAGAGATTTGGTTGCTCACAACATTCATTCAATCACTAATTAGGGTTTGTTTTTGAGAGAGAAAAACATAAGAAAAGAAAGAAAAATAATTCCTTCTTGCATAACCCTAGCCGTGTGCCTCTAACAATCTAGTGAGCTTGTGTGTTGGTTCTAGCAAAACAATATACAAACATTGAGAGTTAGTGTGTCTTGGTGTTCATCTTTTGGAGGCCATCATCTCTTTGAAGGTTCAAGGAGGATCATCCACACATTAAGCTCAAGAACAAGTGAAGAAGGTGACTTCACTTGTGCCCTTATTTTGCCGAGATATCCAATGTAAGGGAGCTCATTCTTACTCCTTAAATCTCATCATAATCTCTAGTTAAGCATGCTAAAGATCTATAATTTATATGATAAAATAAAACTAGTATGACTATAGGTATACGAACCTTGCAATTGGTATCAGAGCACTTGTTGTTGCATGCTTAATCGGTTTATAGTTTTTCCGAGTTTTTGAGACTTAAAACAAAACTAAAATTTAAAGACCCTAATATACATCACTCGAATTTTTGGCATGTAAATTAAATCTGGTCCTAAAATGTTTTTAGGTTATATGATAATTTATGAGATTTAATATATTGTTCATTATTAAGATTTTAATCGTTTAAATGCATTTTTTATGAAAAATCGAGTTAAATGATTAAAATAGAAAGAAAGATGTTTCTAGCCTTGCAATTTTCACACGACCTCACATGCTAATTTTACTTAATGTATGTAAAATTATGGTACAATATGACTTTGTATAACATGTTTTACGATTTAATTGTTAAAACCGTAAAAAGAGGTAATTTGGCCATTTATATATGATATTTCGAAATTTATTTCGCTTAAAAATGACCAAATTTTTACATTATAAATATTCAAGTAATATTTTCAGAATGTTAGTGAAAATGAAAATCCAAAATTTCGAATTTTTATAATTATTTGGATTTAATTCGTAAATGTTATACATTTTAAAGGCTTATGAACAATGTTAATATAATTAAAGTGTTAATTATTATCAAAATTATTTATGACTAATTTTGAATCCTAAAATGTGTTGGGATATTTTTAGAACATAATTTGTGTATGTTTTAATTTATGCATTTTTAAAAGGAGTTAAAAATGCTAAAATCTCATAAAACCGGGTTAATTTCGACATAAAAGAGTTATTAGGGCGATTTGGCATTAAAATGAACATATTTATAACATGTTTTATTGCTGCGTTTTTCTTATGAATGTCATTTTATATTACATTATTTTGAATCATGTAATTATTCTAGTATGGCCTTAGTTTTAAATTGGTTTTTCCCGTAATGTAAGGGGTTACCAATTCGGTTGTAATTTTGTGATCTCGTATCACCCAATTGTAATTTAATTTCTATTTTATAATGTATAAAGTAGACTAGAAAAGTTGTAATATTTGTATAATCCGGAGTTCCTTGAAGACGGTGCCATTCGGAAAGGAGTTCCGATCAAGACGGTGTTTGCCTCGATTTGCGTGCCTCGTCAAGATCAAGGGACCAAAGGAGTTGGTTTCCGAATTTGTACTCTTGTTGTTTCTTTTCTAGGATAAGGCCATACTAGGAATTTATCGCTTGCTTTATTTTGTTTTAATATGTTGCATGCATAGCCAAATCGCCATTAACATGTCATGCATTTCGAGTATCGGGTCTTCAACGTATCAATTTTATTATCGATAATTCACCTAAATTAGTTCACTTAAAAGGAGATAGATAATAATTGATAAGATCTCTTACGTTTAAAATATTGAGACTTAGCCTTACCAAAGAGTATGGACCCATGAATCCCTTCTTCACAAATATGTAGGCTCGGCTATACCGGGGTACTAAAATTGTCACGTTGGGTAAGTGGGGTAATGACGATTACACCTTGAAATTTGGTCGATCTCAACGAAGGTATTCGTAACCGTAGTTGCAATAAGTTCGGGCTATAGATAATTTTAAGAAAATTGTCGACCGAGAGTTCTAAGAGTAGAACCGATTAAAGGGTTAATCCACCAAATTATACCAATACGGGTTGAATCGGCTACACCGTGCCCGGATTAGTATGGGTTTGGGTCTCGGGTTTATTTACTTAATTGTGTAAGAGATCGTTAAGTAAATACTTAACTTGTTTAAAACGTTTAACAAGTTTTTAATGATGAACGTTAATTTTCCTTCATTTCCGTTTTTGTAGTTAATTTATCGCAATGGATTCATTCAACCCTATCACTATTGATTCTTGTCATAATGTTTTCGACGATATTTGCAACCAAAACAACATTGATACTACTAGAGAAGTTCATTTCGGAACGGGTCCGGATGGCAGTATTAACTTCATTTCTTCTCTCCCACCTCCCAAAGGTTCATTTCTTGACACGGCTTATATTGATGAGCTAAATGAAGAAATGGACGCCTTATACTTGAAGGAAAGAGCTTATGATGAAGCTAGTGGGAGTTCTAGCAAGAAAGGTCTTGCAAAGAATAAAAGGAAGAAGAGAAAGTTAGAGAAAGGGCGATGCCACTATTGTAGTGTCATGGGCCATTGGAGGAGGAATTGCCCCAAGTACTTACGTCATATCCAAGAAGGTCTTGTGATCCCGTTAGGTAATTCCAAATCTGAAATTTTTGTTATTGACATAAATTTTACATCCAACACATCATGGGTATTGGATACCGGATGTGGTTCTCACCTTTGTAATCGTTTGCAGGGTTTAAGAGAAGTGGAGAAGGTAGACAAGGGTGATATGGATCTCCGACTTGGAAATAGAGCTCGGGTAGCGGCCACTTCAAAAGGAACTTGCACTCTTGCCTTGACGAGTGGATATGAGCTCAAACTCAATAATTGTTATTTTGTACCGTCTCTTTCCAAAAACATTATTTCTGTCGCAATGTTAGACATTGAAGGATATGATTTTTCCATTAAAAACAATTGTTGTGTAATTTCAAAGAATGACATGGTTGTTGGCCGTGCCAATTCTATTAATGGAATCTATGTTTTGGAAACTTCCGACTCGTCTAATAATGTCTACAACGTCAACAACAAAAGAATTAAAACAAATGATCCAAATGAATCATATGTTTGGCATTGTCGACTTGGTCACATAAATGAGAATCGCATTAAAAGATTGGTAAAGACCAACATAATTAAGCCATTCGAATATGAATCTTATGGTACATGCGAGGCTTGCCTTCTAGGAAAGATGACTCGTAACCCCTTTAGTGGTAAAGGGACACGAGCAAGTGAGTTATTGGGACTTATACATACGGATGTGTGCGGACCATTATCTATCACCGCTAGAGGCAACTATGACTATTTCATCACCTTCACCGATGATTTAAGTAGGTATGGATATATCTACTTAATGAAGCATAAGAGTGAAGCTTTTACGAAATTTAAAGAATTTCAGAATGAAGTAGAGAACCAACTCGATAGGAAGATTAAAACATTACGATCCGATCGTGGTGGAGAATATCTTAGTAATGAATTTGATTCACATCTAAAGAAATGTGGCATTGTGTCACAACTTTCACCTCCAGGAACACCACAACTTAATGGTGTAGCTGAAAGGAGGAATCGAACCTTATTGGATATGGTCCGATCAATGATGAGCCAAACTAATTTACCCAATTCATTTTGGGGATTTGCGATCCTCACCGCCATCAAATCGTTGAACAATAGTCCAACGAAAGCGACCGATAAGACTCCATATGAGATGTGGAAAGGAAAGGTTCCCAACTTATCCTATATGAAGATATGGGGGTGCGATGCTTATGTCAAGTCGAAAAACGATGACAAACTCGCACCAATATCCGAAAAATGCATATTTGTTGGTTATCCAACCACCTCTCGTGGCTACCACTTTTACAAACCTCAAGAAAACAAAGTGTTTGTGTCTTCTGAGGCTGTCTTCTTAGAAAAGGAGTTTATTTCTAAGAGACAGAGTGGGAGAAATTTTGAACTTAATGAAGTTCGAGAAGTTCAAGAGCCACAAACTGAAGCTGAGACTGAAGAAGATGTTCCTTCTTCATCCACTTCGGTACCTATTCCACCTAGGAGGTCGAGTAGGGTCCCACATCAACCTGATAGGTATGTTGGACTTATCGAGGAAGATGGTAGCCTGGACGTTTTACTTTTGGAAAGTGACGAGCCTACCACTTACAAAGCTGCAATCTCTAGTCCCGACTCCATAAAATGGCATGAGGCCATGGTATCTGAAATGGATTCTATGCATCAAAACCAAGTATGGGACTTGGTAGACTTGACTAAGGAGATGAGACCTCTCCAATGCAAGTGGATCTTCAAGGTGAAGAATGGCATAGAAGGACATGACGATGTCTATAAAGCCAGGCTAGTAGCTAAGGGTTTTTCCCAAGTCCAAGGTCTTCATTATGATGAAACCTTTGCTCCGGTAGCCATGCTAAGATCCATTAGGATAATGTTAGCGATTGCCGCATTTCATGACTATGAAGTGTGGCAAATGGATGTCAAAACCGCCTTCTTAAATGGGCATTTAAAGGAGGATGTGTATATGATACAACCCGAAGGTTTTGAAGATCCTAAAAATCCTAACAAGGTATGCAAGCTTAAGAAGTCCATCTATGGTCTTAAGCAAGCATCAAGGAGTTGGAATCATCGCTTCAATGAAGTCATAAAAGAAAATGGTTTCACTCGAAGTGTCGAGGAACCTTGTCTATATATGAAGTTCAGTGGGAGCAATGTTGTATTCCTGATCTTGTATGTGGATGACATACTGCTCATTGGAAATGATGTTCCAATGCTTTCATCAGTAAAAGGATGGTTAGGTAACCATTTTCAGATGAAAGATCTAGGAAATGCACAATGCATATTAGGTATCCGGATCTATAGAGATAGATCCAAGAGGATATTGGCACTAAGTCAAGAACCTTACATCGATAAGATTCTTCGACGGTTCAGCATGGGAAATTCCAAGAGAGGGTTTATCCCCATGGGAAGTGGCATTATATTGAGAAAGTCTCAATCACCCACAGAGCCCAAGGATGTTGAACGCATGAAAACGATCCCTTATGCTTCCGCCGTGGGATCTATCATGTACGCCATGATATGCACTCGTCCTGATGTCTCGTATGCTTTGAGCATGACTAGTAGATATCAAGCAAATCCAGGTGAAAGTCACTGGATTGCTGTCAAGAACATCCTTAAGTACTTAAGAAGAACTAAGGATTCATACTTAGTGTTTGGAGGGGAAGAAGATTTATGTGTAAAGGGTTACACAGATGCAAGCTTCCAAACAGATAAAGACGATTTTAAATCCCAGGCTGGATTTGTCTTTATCTTGAATGGTGGTGCCATTAGTTGGAAGAGCTTCAAAGAACCAGTCGTTGCGGATTCTACAACGGAAGCAGAGTACATTGCAGCATCAGAAGCTGCTAAAGAGGCAGTATGGATAAGGCAATTTATCGAGGGACTAAGGGTAGTTCCAAATGCTGAAGATCCTATCACCCTGTACTGTGATAACAGTGGTGCTGTCTTTCAGGCTAAGGAGCCGAAGTCTAGTAATAAGTCTAGACATGTACCAAGAAAATATCATGTAATACGGGATTTCATTGATAGGAAGGAAATAGCGATATGTAAGGTTGGGACAGACGATAATGTGGCTGATCCTTTAACCAAACCCTTGTCGCAAGCTAAGCATGATTCTCATGCTCGTTCTATGGGTCTTAAGAGTTTACCCAATGTGTAACCGATTATGCGATATGAAATGAAAAATGTTGTTTTTACGTTCATATAAGATAATCTCGTTCATCATTTAAAGTTTTATACAACTTGTTTATTTTATATACTTTGTTAAGTCCAACAGGATTGTAGGACAATTGTTGAACCCTGTTCAAGTGAACTGGATTAACTTAGTATTGCCCCTAGTCACTTATATGAGGTGACGTCTCAAAAGTGACTAGATTATGATGCGATTGATGGTGAGTTCTTACACCATAGAGTCATAAGGGATGACTAGTCGATCATATAGACAACTGTAAAGTACACTTGTGTCGGGCAGTGACCGCTTATAGAGTTCTTTAGAATTCAATGGAGCCTGGTCGTGGCAAGAGCTGCTATATATATTCTTATGAGTCGATTCTTAGACTGGAGACTGGTTGCTCTAGAGGTAACATTATTCAGAATGACTTTGATTTATATTCTACGATCTTCCGTAAAAGGGGTCAAATGGATATATTTTGGGTCACAATGGATGATGTTGACCAAGGAGAACAGTTGGAAAGAAATTGTTCTGCCCCTTGTCAGGGTTATCTTAAATCTCAAGGCCACTCGAGGAGTAGTGAACTGAAAATGCGTGGCCACGCTCGGAGACTGTCTATGGTAGATAATTCCGGTCAAACAGTTACACTCCATGTCGAGAAAAACCACTATTGATTTGATCACGTGCAAGTACGACCTGAAAGACACCTTGCATTGAGTGGGAGATGATGTAATAGAACAAGAGAATCGGTGATCCACACTTGTGAGGACAAGTGGGAGATTGTTGGAGTAAGTGTCCTCGACAATAATGTGATCACGTCAATTATATTAATTATATTGACAAATCTCTAGAAAAGAATATTCATGGGATGATTCTTATCATAAGTCAACTGGTCAACATTAATCGGTAATGATTGGCTTGCTAGAGTTTAACATTACTGTCGTAATGACGGTGGTGACCAGTTGATCCCTTTAGGTCACACCTTTAGGACAGCTATCTCAATATTAAATGTAACAACTGTATATTGATACGAGTTGATACATTTCTAGATTGTGAAGAAAAGAGGAGATAATTTATAATTAAGATTGTAAATTATATTAGTGATCGAAATGTCATCACTATCAATTATTTGTTTAATGAAACATAATAATTAAAATGAATGAATCCATTAAACTACAATTGTTGTAGTTATAGAATGCGATTAAATAATTATATGAAATTATTTAATTAACAAATTTACGATGAAAAGGTTTAAAATGTTAAACTACGTAAATAATATAATCCTAATGTTAAGTCACGGATGGGATCCGTTTTGGTCTTAGTGACCGTGTGATATGTCACACTTAGACCTACACATTTTACATATTAACATTATGTAATAGGAACATTAGGATGACATGCATTTAAGACAATGGAGCATGCTTGAGACATTTGAGAGGATTGAGAGCAACCCCATTGGGCACTCTCACCTCACTCTCGGCCGAAGCAAAAGGAGCAACAAAAGAGAGATTTGGTTGCTCACAACATTCATTCAATCACTAATTAGGGTTTGTTTTTGAGAGAGAAAAACATAAGAAAAGAAAGAAAAATAATTCCTTCTTGCATAACCCTAGCCGTGTGCCTCTAACAATCTAGTGAGCTTGTGTGTTGGTTCTAGCAAAACAATATACAAACATTGAGAGTTAGTGTGTCTTGGTGTTCATCTTTTGGAGGCCATCATCTCTTTGAAGGTTCAAGGAGGATCATCCACACATTAAGCTCAAGAACAAGTGAAGAAGGTGACTTCACTTGTGCCCTTATTTTGCCGAGATATCCAATGTAAGGGAGCTCATTCTTACTCCTTAAATCTCATCATAATCTCTAGTTAAGCATGCTAAAGATCTATAATTTATATGATAAAATAAAACTAGTATGACTATAGGTATACGAACCTTGCAACCACTTTCCAACACTGGTACTGCTTCAACACTTCTAACATTTGAATCCAAGGGTACTTGTTCTGGTTGCATACTGGTTTCCAAGGATTCTGGTGGTTTTTCCTTACTCACACCCATTGCTTCACCTTCTATAAGGCTGTTAGTGGCTGGTCTGAGAGGAGGGAAATCAATAACACTGACTGCTGATGTATCATTTGTGGGGTTGGAAACAGGTTTCCAAACTTTCCTAACCCCCTGCACTTTTGATTTTTGTCCCTTCCTACAGAATTGGCCTTCATGTCCTAGTCCTTTGCATTTGTCACACTGGACTGGTTTCCATTCATAATCCACATTAAGCACCACCATATTCCCAGTTTCATCAAGGAACTTGATAGATTTCGGGAATATTTGACCTACTTTCAATTCTACCATAGCCCTCGCAAAACCCAGTCTGGTTTTTTCCTCTATAGCAAGATCAGACTTCACATATTGCCCAACCAGATTAGCTATTGCAAGTAAACATTTGCCCCAGAACCTCAATGGTAGGCCATGGAGCCTAACCCATGCTGGCACAACTTTCACCTCCTCCTTGAGCAGATCAATATACTTCTGCCATGGTTTCACTATCAGTGGTTTGTTATCAAACATGTGATAACCTGCTTTCATTACTGCCTCCTTTCCTTTCATTTCCTTAATTCTTACCATAAAAATGCCATTGGGTAAGAAAGAAATTTTATCTATCCCATGCTTACCCCAAACTCTGTTAACATACCCTGTGAGAATTTCCCATGGAGGATTAGCACCCATGACGAAGCAATACACCGCCTGTTGCCAATACTCCAGTTCCTCTTTAGTGTCTTCTGAGGTAAATTGGAGCAATTTCTCAGAATTCTCATCAATGGAACCTTGAACCTCTGTTTGTGTCTCAATTTGCTCAACAACATTCTTTTTGCCTCTCTTTGTGATCCAAGGGACATTATCAGCAGGGTTCTCTTCATCATCAAATGATAAACCAGGGATCGAGACTATTTGATGCACAGGTTTTGTACGTAGCACATCATTTTCATCAGGCCCCTGCTTCCTCTCATTGAACCGACTACTACTGCCCTTTTTAAGGAACGAGTGATGTTTAGTATGAGTATTTACTTGGTTATTAGTAGTTTTAGAAGAAGATCGACCCATAATTGAAGGGAAAAATCAAGCCCTAGAAGGAAGAAGATGAACGCTTAGTCGCCTCCATTAGGGTTTTTAACATTAAAAACTTTTATTATAACATAAATATATGAGGTGTTATAATATATGCATAGTGTTACAATACATGTTTATCTATGTTACATGTTAATTATAACAGTAAGACATATAGATTGTAACAGTAAAAACTTTTATTATAACACAAAATATAAGGTGTTACAACTTATGTGATTTGTGTTACAACTAGTGCTCCCCTGTGTTACATGTTTGTGGACGCAGGACTCATTTAAAGAGGGTGGACTCTCTTGATTCAATTTCTATATATATATATATATATATATATATATATATATATATATATATATATATATATATATATATATATATATATATATATATAGAATTGGGATCCGGTGAGAACCACATTACAATGAGAACCTTGTGAGAACTCTACCTTACAGACTTTTTTAAAAAAAATTAATGACATAATTGGATTCGGCATGAAATTTTATAGCTAGAAAACATATTTCTTGGTCTAGAAAAAAAATACTAGTGACGGAAATCAAGGTGAGATACGTTTTATTAATTTGCATGCACCTACTACCTATTTTTACGTATCTATCATTTTTCCGTTACTAGTATTTATTTTCTAGACCAAGAAATATGTTCTCTGGCCATAAAATTCCATGCTGAATCCAATTATGTCATTAATTTAAAAAAAAAACACCGTAAGGAAGAGTTCTCACCGGTTCTCATTGTAAGGTTGTTCTCACCGGATCCCAAGCCTATATATATATATATATATATATATATATATATATATATATATATATATATATATATATATATATATATATATATATATATATGATCTGAACGTTCAAATTTGTTTATATGTTTACCGTATATACAATTATCGTTGAGCACATATTGATTAATTGAATAGTATAATTACTATAATGGTAATATAATTGCCACAAATTATTGATCATACTGTCAGTACGTGTAATAAGCATATAACGTATCAGATAAGTATTAAACCGCGTAATTTGTCGTTTAGAAAATGCCCAATTAGTTGACCGTGTTATTTTACTTGGCAGTAGTTGACCCCTCTTAGATTTGAGATAGATAATATACATCTTAACCGAAACTTATTAAGATACGGATATATCCGTCGCAACTAAAACTTTCTGATAATCATGATTATTACACTGTTCAACAATGCTATTTGCTTGCTCAATTAACAACGGTTGACTTCCTTTTTACGTTTCCCAAACCAATAGATTAGACATGACTATAGAACTTAATTACCTCATGTCGTTAGCTACTATCTAACCCTGCAAAACGCTTCAAAACGTTGTCTTTCTATTATCACTTTTAACAATCTAAACTCTCCAAATTATCTACAATGGTGAAATCATGTGGGAAAGTTTTCTTCTCTAACGAAGAAGACAAAGTGGAATTTGTGAGAGCGATCACTCGGTGAGAACGAAGTAGATTCATTGAAATATATATTAGATACAACTTTTTTTTTTCTATACCAAATCTTATATACACTTTCACTTATTGTAGACATACTTATTTACATAAAACTTACCTCACCAAGTGATGTGTCTGAGTGTAACATTGCCATGATCAGGGCTGATAAGTTGAGGGACAGAAATAAGGAACTTAAAATGTTGTTGGGTACAAAGATACCGACTGAAGTTGTCGTCTTACCTCCTATAAATGAAAAACTAAAGGATCTGGAAAGCGATTTAAATCCCAAAAGGAACAAGCTGTGAATGAACATAAGAAACCTCCGAGAAAATGCAATGCTTGTGGCGAAATAGGATTCGACGATAGTTGGAATTGTCCTGGGAAAGCATGACTCCTAGTACTCCCAATGTTTCTGTTTGCTGTAAGTCGAAGCCGTCTTCGAGATGACATCTGTGGTTTCAATGGCATTGTAACATCCCGTATTTTCTGAATCCGTAATTTTAATAATTTGAATAAGATTTCGGATTATTATACTTTATTTTAATAAATTTACTTTCAATAAAAATAGCTCGTTTTCGTCTTAAGTAATTTAATCCTTAACATGTTGAAGTTCATTTAGCATAATCGGTTCACAAGAAAACCCGACTTGATTCTCGAACAACTTAAATTGGAATCCCGCCTCAAGAATTGTAATAAATAAACTTAGAGGAAGCTTCTCTTTCATTTCCTCCTCCTTCTACCTTTTCTCCCAAGCAACAAAAGAAATAAGAACACTGTAAACCATTTCCACCATTTTTCCTCATTTACAAGTTCACACAGATCACCATCCCGAACTCATTTCAACTCGGAACGAAGTGAGGTTTCTTCCTACGCGTTCCTCTCGTCGTCGCCGTCGAATCTATATCTTTCAATTCTTAAATTGTCATACTTGATTTCCGGGCTGTTTTAGCTCATTCTCGAATTTATCCCCTTTAACTCGTGTTTTATGCTTTTAGGTGCCGACTTGGACGACCCGGAAAAGGATACGTACATTGTAGAAGATTAAAAGTAAAGAATTTCTCTCTTAAGGTGACTATTATGAGTAACTCGGCTTTTTTTGTTATATTAGTAGGTTTTGTGTATACTTGTTGTGGTTTATTAACTTATGAAGAATCTATGAAATATGAGCATAGGAACATGTTATTAGGAATCAGTTTTGTATGCTTAATACATGATTTAGTTTTTGAATATGAAGTTCCTTATGTTGAACATGCTTATTTCATATGTTGAGGAAATTGCGACGGATATGAATGTTTGATCATAAGATGAGTGTCTATGAATGTTTAAGTCATTGTTTATATAGAAGAATGTTGTATAGTTACTGGGTAAACATTGTATGTTGTGAATTACAAGTTGTGTAATCGATTCCATAATTTTTTTTTGAGCATTCTTGTCGAAAAACTGTGTCGCGGGCATAGGGAGGTGCTCAGCCGGTCGAGCGGCTGAGAGCCCCTTATAGTGTTCTATGCATGTTTGAAGAAAAATAGGGGATGGGGTGCTCAGCCGGGTGGCCGGCCGCCGGTCCACCGGCTGAGAGCCCCTCCTTGAGCATTTTTGTCGAAATTGGAAGGAAGAGGATGGGCTCCCCAGCCGGTCCACCGTCCGTCGGTGGGCAGACCGGCTGAGAGCCCTATTCCCCCTAAAAGTTGTTGTAACTTTTGTTTCACATGTCAGTTTTGATTGATTCTTCTTCCGTATAATTCGTATACTTGTTTAAAGTCCCCGAAGTTGGGCGGCACTCGTGTTGGGTTCGGAAATGGATTTGAGGAGAAAGACCCCCCGGCCGGGCAACTGGAAGAGAAACCGGCTCTCGCCTCAAATTACTTCTGAAGTCGGATGAGTGTTATATGGATGTTTATAAATGATATATATGGAATGTTATCGAGCTGAAGTTATTGTAAATCTTTGAGATGAAAGTGTGTGATGAATGTGAACTGTTCTGCGCAGCTATATTACCGAGTTCTCACCTGACCGCATTGTGTAGCTGGTTGACCGTAGTGGCTTGGTCCTCACGGTCAGGTTTTAGATTGTCAGCCCGCCTTAGGGCGTATCTCGTTCTTAGCTAGCTCGGGTCTTAAAGGTATCTTAAGTCGGGGATACTTGTCGAATTGGGGACGTGGATTGTCTACGCCCGGAGAGTCTAGGCAGGTTTAGACTAGGACAGTCGATTGTCGTCGTCCTACCAGGGGGTTGTATAGTCTGAGATTGTGGACTTCTGTAGTGGTATAGTCAAGCCGATTGTCGGCCTGCTCATAGTGGTCTAGCCGAGTCGATTGTCGACCAGTCTAGTTGAGTCGATTGTCGACCTGTATTGTGAGTCGATTGTCGACCTATCTAGTTGGAGTAGAGTCAATTGTTGACCAAGCTCATTTGCTGACTGTTACTTAGTGACATGTTTATTTATGCTGTGGTTGCCGTAGTTATATGTTGTAATTAGCGTTGATCTTGATAGAATAAAAGATGGTAGAATTATGGTGAAATGTCGTGCTTCTCATAATGATGTTTATGTGGAGCATGCTGATATGTTTTACCTGTTATATGTTGTATGTTATGACAATAGGTGGCTAGGAGAACTCTAGTCACTCCCCACTGACTATGGCGTACATGTTTCATGTGTGTAGGTACATGAGGGCTGATGCAGGGGGTTACTGAGGGTAGCGAGCGATGATCCATTTCATCGATGACTTATACTTTATATCGTTTAGCTAGACCTAGACTTTACATACAATATTTTGGTGCTTGTAGGGATATGCTATCCCGGGCTGCTGTTTTGTACTTATGTTTTTATATACTTAAATACTTATCTAGGTTTTGTTTACTTCCGCATGTTTAGTTTGTTAATTCACCTTGTATCTTATCAAGCATGTTAAAGTTTAAATTCCGCGTAAATTTTGGTATGTTTGTATTTTTATATTTTCTGCTACGACGAGGGGTTTTACAGGCTTTCCATAGAGTGGATTTTGCAGTTCTTGGTGATCTGAAGAGTATTTTCCATAATGTTACAATTTTTTCCATTTTTTTCAACAGGCTTGAATTGGATTAGTTTGCTACACACATAGAATGAAGGGGAAGATTGCTAGCAGGAGGATTCGAATGCTACTTTGGATTATTAAATATTTGTGGCTACCGATTTTTGTTATACATGTAACTACAACATACAACAAGTGCATCTACCGATTTTTGTTATACAATCACTGAATTTGTGCATTCCTTTTAGTGGTCACCTTGTGTTTCTGCTCACATTGGACTCCATACTTTTTAAATAGTTGACGTATCTGCACGCTTCATATATGTACCTACAGTATAAAAAATATGTATCTATCTATTTTATGACACACGAACTATTAGAGCGTTAAACCGTTCCTCAAAAAACGAACGATCATATTGACATCATAGGAATCCATCGCCAGCTTTTTGTAATTGAAAGGGGATGCTTCCGGGAGAGATACACATGTCTCTAATAATTTAAAAATGATTAATATTGGTGTCATAAATAATATTACTAGTGATTATGATCATCATTTTTCCTGATGGTGCCCACCTTAATGCTTTCATCGTTGATTAATTATCAGATTTTGGGTTGTAGCAGCAACTATGGTAGTGCTAATGATGAAGATATAAGAGGGAAGAGTGACCCTCTCGGTATTATAATACTAGTAATTATTCACCGTGTGCTTCGCTTCGATTAATTGTCGCATCTGTACGCTTTATATATGTACCTGCAGTATACAAAATATGTATCTATCTAATTTGTTATTAAACACAAAAAATTTTAGGGCGTTATTTCATACACATAATGCAAAAAAAACGTTCCTCAAATCAAACGATCATATTGACCAGTTACCAGTGAGGATGAATAAGTCAGTAGGACACATCAATAAAACATCAAGACTTGAATTTTCATTGTCTACAATGCTTTCGACATCCACGCCATCCTCATTTCGTTCGTTCATTCATTCATTTTTCATTGTGTAAGTATGCTGAAGTTACTTTTGATCAACATTTATATGTTTGCTACAACAAAATAAAAACATGTGCCTTACAAAAACATTACACAAGATAACGATCATATTGACCCCACGTATTTCCTCACTAGTCTCATACGACACTTCCATGACACCCTCCTGCCAATGCGCACTTTCCATGAACTAAAAAAATCTGCATAAGTCATTAAAATCGGAAACATCAAAAACACACAACGTTTAACCTGATGGGGAATATTAATCAATGAAGACAAGTGAATTAACGTTTATACCTTTCTTTTGTTTTCCTGCCATCGTAACAAGCTAACTGCAACAGTCTTCCTATACGTAGCCATAGCCTGTGTATATATATTCTGTTGGGGCTGGTGTCCTTGACAGTTAGTACAATGACTTACTAAATCTCTTAAAGGATCACAAGGGCATACTTCAGTATTATTATCAGTTGATCCACGTTTATCAATAACGGTTGACTTGCTAGATAAGTTTGACGTTATTTTCATACGGATGGCGGTGATCAACTGGTCCCTATACGTCACACCTATAGGACACGTTTGAGAGATGTGAAGGTATGAAAATACAGTCACATTTATGCTGAATACGACTAAACAGGTAGTCAGAGGTATTGACTATTAAATTAGTCAATGAGATGTTGAGATTATTATTTAATACGGATTAAATAATTTTTAGCTAATACGGATTACATGTTTAATTCGTAAATTAAATATAAACGGTTATATTTAATTGAATATTGAATTCGTGTATTAATATAAACAGTTATATTAATTTAGCTAAATATACAATATCGTAATTTTATCAGACCATTATTAATGTATCGACTACATTAATATCTGATAACGTGCATACGATTTATCATTAAATCCCGCAAATTATATTTTAGCAATGAGGGTCGAATCACGTATTAGAATAAGGTAAGAGTGGAAAGCCCGCTCTCACCTTGACCTAATTTCGGTCGAGAGAGTTACAAAAGGAGAAGAATTCTCCTTTTGTCAGACTACTCATTATACTGACTAATAATCTCATCACACAGAAAACTACGGTTTTTGAGAACTGCTTTCCCAAAACCCTAGATCTCACATCTGAAAAAACCTCACAAAACTCTCCCCGTATTGCAAGGCAATTGGAGAGCATTTCTGGCACACGCGACATCATCTTGAACGGGTCTTGGGTGCAAGTTATAGGAGGGAATTCTTTAATTCCTGTTCTTAGGCCATTCGCGCAAAGGACCTAAGGTTGTACTCTTATTCATGTTTTTCATCTTATGACTATAATCGCATATGTAATTTTCGTTATAATCATGCAATTTTTAGGGTGAATAGATGTTCATTCCCCACAAGTGGTATCAGAGCCAAGGCCACGAAAATTTTACAATTGTGTTTTTCATAAGATGTTTTAAAACTAAAAATTTACATCTCGTAAGATGTCTCGGCCGTGTGCCATTTTTGTGTGAAATCGATCATGTTTTTCAATTTTGATTTGCATATGGTTGATTAATCGATATTTTAACAGTATGTAAGTTTTTTATTGTTGATTTACACGGTTAAAATCAATAATAAACACACGTTTTTGTTTTAAACAGTTCCTAGCATTCTTCTGCTACCCGTCACTCGATCGAGCAGTTTTTGCAGAAACCAGTCACTCGATCGAGCACTTTGTGACTCGATCGCGTACTTTGGATTCTACGAACGAGCGTATTTCTACTCTTTCGTAGTCTGCCTCGTTGACCCGTCACTCGATCGAGACTTGCTGTACTCGATCGAGTGACACTGTTCCTCGATCGATCATGTTTTAATTCGATCGAACAGTTGTCAGGGTATTTTTCCTTTTCTGAAATTTTTTTGTTTTCTCAAATTTTTTGTTTTTCGATCGAGTACCTGTTTTGCTCGATCGAACAACTCGTCTGACAAGGTTACTCGATCGAGTGACTTTTTTCCTCGATTGATCACGACTTAATTCGATCGAGCAGTTTTCTGGAAATTTTAATTTTTCTGAAAATTTTGTTTTTTTTTTCTGGAAACTTCTTGGGTTCGATCGAGTGCCTGTTTTACTCGATCGAGCAAAACCCAGTCTGTCAAGGACACCAGCCCCAACAATAGTGACTCGATCGAGCAAACCCTGTTCTGGCTGAATTTCGAAAATAAATTTTTTATTTTATTTTCTCTTGGCCCATGGTAATATACTATATACGGAAATAGTATATTGACTTTTGTGAAACGGTTCACACTCGTAAGATACATATTATTTTAAAACTGTTTAAAATAATGGATTATAAGTTTATTAAAATTTATGTGACTAAAGCGGTATAATCACATAATTTTAATCTCGTAAGGTGGTTTGGTAAAATTTATTAAACATAATAACGGTATTATGTCATGAATGAATTTGTTTTAGTTGATGCATTTTATTTATCGTCTTGTTGAATGCTTATGAATGCTTCTATAACGTATTTAATTTTGCAAACGGTTGTAACTTAGTGTGGCCTTAGAAGATTGTGTTACCGTAAGATGGAACACAGTCTTGTTTGTAATTTTGAGATCTCGCATCTCCGTTTTGGTTTTTGCCTTGTAATTACTTTTGTATTTAAATTAGAATGTAAATAGGTTTATATTTGTAATTTAAATTAGTAATTTTGTGAAGACCAAAGACGGAGACCGGATGCTCACTCCCGCTGCAAAGACCATGATGGAACATCAAGACAAGCTTCTAGGGTCCAACGGTGGATTCCAAGTTGTTTTTTATGTTTATTTTGGTAGGATAGGCCACACTAGGACTTTTATTTATGTTTATTGCTTTCTTTTATGCTTTCATTGATAATAGCTAGCTTGCATCATTTTCCGCCTAAAACCAAACCACCTATAGCATGCGTGAAAACTGACTCATGTAGAGGTAACGCGTTAGTTTTCAGTGACATACAGATGTCACGTGTCACATGTAAAGCCATCACTTAATTTCATTCATTCACGACAATACTAGATTTTAGTTCACTTAAAATGGATAAATATAAGTTGATGGGGTCTTTCTCGTATAACCAAAAATAAAGAAAAGTCTTTATAAATCAGACTCCCATGAATCCCTTCTTCGTCGGTAGGCATAATATGACCCCTTCTACGTCGGGTAAGTGGTAACAGATGATTTATTTTATCTCAACATTGTGGTCACTAGATACTATCTAGCGACTATGATGGACTAAAAGATGAGATTTACGGAAATCTATCGACCAAGAGTTCTAACAGTAGAACTAGCCAAACAGTTGGCTTATCAATTTACGGAAATTGAGTCTTGGGATTGTTTATATAATTCTTGAGGGAGATCAATTATATAAATGCATGATTCTACGAGTTTAAATTCAATTTAAAATAGACTTAAATCACAACGACGAGTTGCTTATATCGTTTTGTTTTATCTTCTTTTTAGTGTAGAACACGATCATATTAAAACTGCTAAATAACAAATGGCTGGTGACAATGCCAAGTGCCAAGCTAGCACGAGAATCCTGGCTTAAAGCCTTCATGGACTCCATGAATCAGTCTACTAGACTGAGGAATGATGGGTCAAACTTCTCTGACTGGGAGGCAGCATTACGGAATGCTGCCATTGCTGACGGAAAGCTCAAGTACTTGACTGAGCCTATTCCGGCACACCCAGGAACTAGAGCTAGAGCTAACGAAGTTCACGCTCATAACGACTTCGTCATGGAAGCGGGTGCGTTAAAGAACGTCCTTATCTATTCAATGGAATCCAATTTGCAAAGACGCTTCATCTCCCATGGTGCAAACGAGATTTTCACCACGCTCACTAACGCATTATCGAAAGCTCCGAGAATCGTTTCTTATGAGCATACCTGTCGCTTCTTTGAAGCAAAACTCAAGAAGGGCCAAGCGGTTAGCCCACATATTCTCAACATGATTGAGAATATCGAGAAACTGGAGGCCTTAAACTTCAAGATCAGTGAGAAAATAATCGTTGATCGAATGCTTCATTCGTTTCATGATGGGTTCGCCCTCTTTAGGGCCAACTATTACTTGAACGACATGAAGAAGACACCTCATGAGCTCCACTCCCTTCTCGTACAAACCGAGAAGGATCTGAAATTAAGTGGGAGCGTGAAGCTGGATGTTCTCATGATCTCCAGCAAGGGTAAGGGTAAGGGGAAAGCTAAAGCTCAGGGCGACCTAGCGGTAGGTAAGCCCATGTTCAAGAAACCAGGATTTACTAAGAGTCGGCTAGGTGAGTCGAGCAATTCACAGGGCAAAACAAAGAGCAAGGATACTAGCATGGAATGCCATCATTGCCACAAAACTGGGCATTGGAGGCGCACATGCCCCGTGTATCGGGAGGACATTAAAGCAGGCCGCGTTATTCCTGTTGGTATGTCTTCTTCTTCTTCTTTTATTCACATGATTGAGATTAACCATGCAAGTAATGGAACTTGGGTACTAGATACTGGTTGTGGTTCTCATCTATGTAATCATGTGCAGGGCCTCCGAAACCAAGAACCCCTCATCAAGGGTGCGGTTGACCTGCGTGTCGGGAATGGCACGTGTTGCTGCAGTCTCGAGGGGAACATACGTGATCCAGCTTCCAAGTGGATTCGAGTTATCTTTATATAACTGTTATTATGTTCCTAGTTTGTCCAAAAACATTATTTCAGTTTCTGCACTTGACAAACTTGGTTTTTCATTTGTAATAGAAAATAACAGTTGTATTTTCTCATTACACAATATGATTTATGGCAAGGAAGTTTCCATGAATGGAATTTATGTTTTAGATCAAACCACCGAAATATTACATGTGAATAACAAGAGATTAAAGGTAGGTGACAAAGATCAAACTTATCTATGGCATTGTCGTATGGGACACATAAATGACAAACGCGTAAAAGAGCTCATACAGAATGGAGCTATCTCGGCCTTTGATTTTGAATCATATGGCACGTGTGAATCATGTCTCATCGGTAAGATGACTCGTATTTCCTTCAAAGGTGTTGGAATGCGCGCTGCCGACCTATTAGGACTCATACATACGGATGTATGTGGGCCTATGTCGATCAACGCACAAGAAGGCTATAGGTATTTCATCACTTTCACGGATGATTTGAGTAGATATGACTATGTCTACTTAATGAAACATAAAAGTGAATCCTTTGACAAGTTCAAAGAATACCAAAATCGGGTACAGAACCAACTGGGAAGAAAGATTAAAGCACTACGTTCTGATCGTGGTGGTGAGTATCTTTCACACGAGTTTGATCAACACCTTAAAGACTGTGGTATCGTTCTATAGTTGACTCCACCTGGAACACCACAATTGAATGGTGTGTCCGAGCGGAGAAATCGAACTCTACTTGATATGGTTCAATCCATGATGAGTCACACCGTTGTGCCTGATTCATTATGGGGCTATGCTTTTTTGTCGGCCGCTCTAATACTTAACCGAAGTCCGTCTAAAGCTGTTGACAAGACTCCATACGAATTATGGAAGGGAATGGTCCCTAACTTGTCCTTTATTCGGGTTTGGGACTGCGAGGCTTATGTCAAGTGGAGACACGAGGATAAGCTCGGCCCGCGATCGGTCAAGACATACTTTATAGGCTATCCAAAGGGAACTTTTGGTCATTACTTCTACTCGCCAACCGAACAACGTGTTTTTGTTGCGGCTAGTGCGACGTTCTTAGAGAAAGAATTTCTCGAGAACAAGTCGAGTAATAGAACCTTCGATTTATCGGAGATTCAAGAACCAACTACCGAGCAACCATTGGAGGAAACAGTTCCTTTAACCGAGGCTGCGGTAGATATTACTGAAGAACCTAGGAGGTCGGGAAGAGTCTCTATTCCTCCGGACAGATACATTGGTATGGTCGAGGAACATGATATAGATGACGTCTTACTCCTAGAGGGTAATGAACCCACAACCTATAAAGGTGCCATGACCAGTTCTGACTCAAAGCTATGGCTAGAAGCCATGCAATCCGAGATGGACTCCATGTATGAGAACAACGTATGGGATCTTGTGGACCTACCTGCAAAGGTACGTCCCCTTCAATGCAAATGGCTTTACAAGATAAAGCATGCCGTGGAAGGACAACAAGATATCCACAAGGCAAGACTAGTTGCTAAAGGTTTCACTCAAGTGCCAGGCTTGCACTACGATGAGATCTTTGCACACGTAGTCATGCTGCGTTCCATTCGGATTATCTTAGCGATCGCCGCATTTCATGACTATGAAATCTGGCAAATGGACGTTAAAACCGCCTTCTTAAACGGTTATTTGGAGGAAGAGTTGTACATGGTACAACCCGAGGGTTTTATTGATCCAGAAAATCCTAAGAAGGTTTGCAAGCTTAAGCGTTCCATCTATGGACTTAAGCAAGCATCGCGGAGTTGGAATCATCGCTTCGACCAAGTGATAAAAGAGAATGGGTTTATTCGATCAGTCGAGGAACCATGTCTCTATATCAAGTCGAGTGGGAGCAAGATTGTCTTCCTAGTACTGTATGTCGATGACATACTCTTGATTGGGAATGGCATACCTCTCCTATCTTCGGTTAAAGCATGGTTGAAAAACCATTTCCAGATGAAAGATATGGGAGAGGCACAAAGAATTTTGGGCATCCGTATCTACAGGGATAGATCACGACGGATGTTGTCTCTCAGTCAGGAGTCTTACATAGATAAGATTCTAGAGAGATTCAGCATGACGAACTCCAAAAAAGGGTTCCTTCCTATGACTACTGGAATTCACTTGAGCAAAACTCAAGAAGCTAAGACATTGGAAGAGAAAGAGCGCATGAGTCGGATTCCTTATACTTCGGCTATAGGATCGATCATGTATGTCATGATATGCACACGTCCAGACGTTGCATATGCATTGAGTATGACAAGCCGATTCCAAGCTCATCCAGGTGAACAACACTGGATGGCCGTGAAAAACATTCTTAAGTACCTACGGAGGACTAAAGATTGGGGATTGACTTACGGAGGCGACTCGACGCTCTGCGCCACGGGTTACGCAGATGCTAGCTTCCAAACGGATCGAGACAACTCGAAATCTCAGTCTGGATTCGTTTTACTCTTAATGGCGCTGCTGTCAGCTGGAAAAGTTCTAAACATAGTGTTACATCAGATTCTACGACTGAGTCCGAGTACTATGCCGCTTCGGAAGCAGCTAAGGAAGCAATACGGATGCGTCAATTCTTACAAGGACTCTCAGTAGTGCCTAGTTTGAATGACCCAATCACCATTTATTGTGACAATAAAGGTGCCATCTTCCAAGCTAAGGAGCATAAGTCTAGCAACAAGGCATATACCGTTAATTTGACTCAAGATAGAGAAAAAAAGGCTGCATGAAGGCGATTTTTTGAGATCGTCTTCCTCGTTGGAATTTTGCTCTTCTCTTATGGCTCGACATAGATCAAACTCCCCTAAATCTCATCATACAAATAACATACAACAATCTAGTAGTAGTAGTGGCACTGTAAAACCAAGAGGGCCAGAGGAAGAGGATGTTTTACGTACGAAGGCTATTCATGAGGTTAATCCTATTCCAGGATTATCCTTCGATGACGAAGAAAATCCTGATGAAAATTTCACTCTAGTCACTAACAGGAGGAAAAAAAGAAGTGTGGATGTGTCCCATGCTATCCCTAATATTGAGAGTGAACCAGAGGAAGAGTTGTTTCAATTCACGGTAGAGGATACAAAGGAGGAGATTGAATATTGGAATAATGCAGTGTATTGTTTTGTTGTTGGAGCAAACCCTCCTTGGGAGATCTTACAAGGCTATGTACAATGTTTATGGGGTAAGCATGGGATTGATAAGATATCTTTTCTGCCAAATGGTATCTTTATGGTAAGATTTAAGGAATTACAAGCCAAGGAGTTAGTCTTGAATGCTGGATACCATATGTTTGACAACAAACCATTAATAGTTAAGGCTTGGCAGGAGAATATAGATTTGTTGAAGGATGAGGTGAAGGCTGTCCCTGCTTGGATACGTTTTCATGGCCTACCTCTCAAATTCTGGGGTAAGTGTTTGCCTACAATTGTTAATATGGTAGGTAAGTATATTAAATCAGATCAAGCTACAGAAACAAAAACAAGGCTTGGTTTTGCTAGAACCCTTATAGAATTGAAAGTAGGACAGAAATTTCCTAACATAGTCAAATTTAAGGATGAACATGGTCAGAAAGTTGAAATAAAACTGGAGTATGAATGGAAACCCCTCCAATGTGAGAAGTGCAAGGGCTTGGGTCATGAAGGTGTAAACTGTAGAAGAGTTGCCTCCAATTTGGTGACCAAGAAAGTGTGGAAGCCAATTCCCAAACCTCAACAGGCCTTGTCTGAAAAGGAATTCCCAGCACTACCTGTTACTAGCATGAACAAGCCAAAAACCATTGTGGTTACATCACCAGAACAGGTTCCAAAGGTATCCTTACCAGCAGATGGGATGCAACAGAATGATGTGATAAGTATTGATGATGGTGGTCATGATAATGGTAACCCTTTCAATCCCAATCCTAATGAATAATATTGGATTTTGGAATGTCCGAGGTCTAAACCATGTAAATAAACAGAATTTAGTAGAGTTTCATTCAGAATAAAGAAGTTAGTCTTTTTGGTTTATTGGAAACTAAAATAAATGGTGGTAATGTGAGTAATATTTCTCAAAAGATGTTTGATGGCTGGTGTGTGACTACTAATAGTAGTTTACATAAAGGGGGAAGGGTTTGGTTCCTATGGAAGCCTTCTCATTTTGATGTTGCTATCATTAGGTATGACCCACAGTTCATCCATGCTCAGGTGACTTGTAGGATTACTAAGATTGTGTTTCTGGTTACTATGGTGTATGCTTTTAATGAAGGGGAGAAAAGACTGGGTCTATGGGAGAGTCTAGTACAGATTGCTACCTCTTGTACTTTACCATGGGCAGTGGCTGGGGACTTTAACACAGTCATATCCCCAGAGGAGAGAATTAGAGGCAATACCAAATTGGAGGATATGGAGACTTTTATTGAATGTTTACAGACTTGTGGGTTAACTGATATCAAAGCGACTGGGGCCTATTACACTTGGAACAACAAACAAGATGAGAATTGCAGGAAATATAGTAGGTTAGACAGATTTTTGACTAATGCTCAATGGTCAGCTTCCTTGCCTGATATGAATGCTCATTTTCATCCTGAAGGTTTACTGGACCATTGTCCATGTGTGATTAGGAATATCAAGTTGGATGGGAGGAGGGATACTGGTTTCAAATACTACAATATGTGGAGTCATGCTAGTGATTTTATACCTACTGTCAAGGAAGGGTGGCAGCTGACTGTGGAGGGCACCCCTATGTTTAGGGTTGTGAAGAAGCTGAAGGCTTTGAAGCCTATGTTAAAAAAGTTAAACAGGGAGAGATTTGATAATGTGGAGGTCAGTGCTGATATGGCTATACATCAGTTGGAGCAACTACAACTCTTACTCCAACAGGATCCTTTGAATCCAGAACTGATTCAACAGGAAGCTGAGACCCAGAAGAATGTGAGACACTGGTCTGCAGCCAGAACCAGCTTTCTTCAACAAAAGTCAAAGGAAAAATGGTCTGAAGATGGGGACAGCAATACTGCATTCTTTCATAAGTCTATTAAGGCAAGATGCAACAGGAATAGAGTAACTCAGATTGAAAGTAAAGAAGGGGTGGTCTGTACTGAAACAACTACTATTCAGGATGCCTTTCTAGGCTTTTATGAGAATTTGCTGGGTAGACAAGGACTGACTGAAGCTGTTAAGGGGGAGGTGCTCTTGACTGGCAAGCTCTGTACCCCTGAACAATGTACTGCTCTAACCACCATGGTTACCAAGGCTGAGATAAAGGAAGTTGTATTTTCCATTCCTATAGATAAGGCCCCTGGCCCTGATGGTTATACTAGTGGATTCTTCATAGATGCTTGGGCAGTGGTTGGAGATGATCTATGTTTTGCTATCATGGATTTTTTCAGAATGGCCAACTGCTCACTCAAATTAATGCCACCAATATAGCTTTGATTCCCAAATGTGAAATGCCTGTCTTAGTTAGCCAATACAGACCTACAGCTTGTTGTAATCTGGTTTACAAGGTGATAGCCAAGCTTCTCTGCAACAGATTATCAGCTATTTTACCTGATATAGTCCAAGAGAATCAAGGGGCCTTTATAAAAGGCAGGTCCATCATGGAGAATATCCTCATTTGCCATGATATAATACACCTATATGGGAGGAAATATGTTTCCCCTAGATGTCTCTTCAAGATTGATCTTCAGAAAGCCTATGACACTGTTGAGTGGTCCTTTATAGAACAGCTTCTACAGGGACTGCTTTTCCCGCAGAAATTTATTCACTGGATTATGCAATGTGTTTCCACACCTGCCTTTACACTCACTTTGAATGGGTCCTCTTTTGGATACTTTAAGGGCAAGAGAGGATTGAGGCAAGGAGATCCAATATCAACTCTTATCTTTACCTTGTGTATGGATTACCTTTCTAGGTTGATTAATTATGCTACTGCCAGATGGCCTTTTCAATACCATCCTTTGTGCAAGGAACTGAAGCTTACCCATCTAATGTTTGCTGATGACCTACTAATGTTTTGCAAAGGAACCCCTGCTTCAATATGGCTCCTTATGAGAGCTTTCTCCTCTTTTTCCAAGGCCACTGGTCTGAGAATGAATAATGACAAATCTGAAATATACTTCAATGGTGTGGATGTAGACACCAAGGAAGGGATCAAGCAGGTTACAGGTTTTAAGGAAGGTACTTTTCCTTTCAAATACCTCGGGATGCCCATTCAACCTGGTAAACTATCCAAAACAGATTGTGCAGCCATTACTGAGAAGATGGTATCTAGAATCAGAAGTTTGGGTGCCAAAAAACTATCTTATGCTGGGAGAATTACTCTTATAAATGCTGTGCTTAACACTCTTCACAATTATTGGGCACAACTCTTTGTTTTTCCTAAGGGAGTCATCAATAGGATTATGGCAATCTGCAGAAATTTCCTTTGGGATGGGTCTTCAGAATACCATAGGGTTCCTCTTATTGCTTGGGATACAGTTACTTTAGCAAAGGAAGAAGGAGGACTGGGTATCAAAAATGCAGCACTATGGAATGTAGCATCAGTAGGCAAGCTAGTGAACTGGATTTACAGTAAAGCAGATAGATTGTGGATCAAATGGGTAAATGCTATCTATATCAAACAACAAAACTGGCATGACTACTCTTGTCCAGCTGATACAACATGGGTCTGGAAAAGCATTTGCAAGGTTAAGGAGAAGCTCAAAACTGGATATGTGAATGATGAATGGCTAATCAATGGGAGGGGATATACTATCAAAGATGGGTATGGTTGGTTACAGTCTTCAAAACCACAGCAGAAATGGAGCAATATTATTTGGAATCACTGGAATATACCAAAACATGCTATTATTACATGGCTAAGAATGCAAGGCGGTATGAATGTGAAGAGTAAGCTATATAGAATAGGATGCATACCTGATGATTTATGTTTTTACTGTGTCAGACCCAGTCTGAAACCATAGACCATGTCTTCACCAGCTGCCCCTATTCAATCATGATCCAGAATCTGTTGCAACACTGGTATGGTGGGACATTTCCATCTGTACAAAGTCTGAGTGAAGGTAACATGAAGGATGGGAGATGGAAAATCAGAGTGGCACTGTTAAATGCTTATCACTACCATGTTTGGTATCAAAGGAACAGTGCTAGAATGGCAGAGTGTATACTGAGGCCAGGGAAAGTGATGGAACAGATTATTCAAGAGGTGAAATGTCGAGTGAAATGCAAGGCAAAAGTGGATATACATCAAGCAGATGTAGATTGGTTATGTAGCTAATGCTTTTTTGCTTAAGTGTTTTGTCTTAATATGTGTTTGTAAGGGGATTCGAACCCTACACCTCATCTTGTAATTATCCTATATTTTAATATACTCACATTTCACCAAAAAAAAAACAAGGCTAGACATGTACAACGGAAAGCTCATCTAATCAGAGATTACGTGGAGCAAAAGGAGATTTTCATTGATAAGCTCGCTACGGATGACAACATAGCTGATCCTCTCACAAAAGCATTACCACGTGATAAGCATGAAGGACAGATTCATTCCATGGGAATTAGATGTGTTCCTAAGTTGTAGTACTCTTTTATGAATTCATGTAATAATTCATTTTCTCGTGTACTCTATTCAACCCCATTGTTATGATATATAATGTTTTGTTTTTTATGTGGAATTGTACGCCAATTTTGAACACCACAAAGTGAACTGATTAACATTACATCGTTTTGGTCCTTGATTACCCACTTGAGGTGATAACTCAGGTAATCATTTTGTGACGTTGGTTGATGGTGGGTTCAACGAGCCATAAGTCAAACAGTTGACTGACCAATCACAAATGCGAGTTATACGAATATCTCGTAGGACACCCCGTGACAACGTTATGGAGTCCTAAGTGTTTTATAACATTGGGTGCCAGGTCGTGGATAGGATCTCCATAGTGTTCCTTAGAGTCGAGTCTTTTGACTTTCAACTGTCTCTTAAGATTAAGGCAAATTTTGGGTAACTTTGGTTTCTTTCCCACGGTCTTCCATAACAGGGGCCAAGAGGATTTTTTTCTGGGTTATTTCATGCTGCGCTTACATCGGCAGGATTCGATTTGAGGGAAATATCCAAACCCTTATCAGGATTTTATCATTTCTCAGGGCCACTCGAGGAGTAGTAACTGAAATGCATGGCCATGCTCGAATACATATTCTTTTTATCAGTTAAGTTACTCTCTAGTCAGGGAAACCACTCTTGATACAAATCGCTTGTGAGATACGACCTTTGCGAATTCGGATTTGCAAATTGTCTTACATTGAGTGGGAGAAATTTTAAAAGGATATGAGAATCGGTTATCGCACCTACACTTGTGCGGACAAGTGGGAGTTTGTTGGAGCTTGTGTCCTCCACATGTAGTGTGATAACGTCATTGCACATACCCTTGTTCGGACAAGTGGGAGATTGTTGGGGATGGTGTCCTTGACAGTTAGTACAATGACTTACTAAATCTCTTAAAGGATCACAAGGGCATTATTCAGTATTATTATCAGTTGATCCACGTTTATCAATAACGGTTGGCTTGCTAGATAAGTCTGACGTTATTATCATACGGATGGCGGTGATCAACTGGTCCCTATACGTCACACCTATAGGACACGTTTGAGAGATGTGAAGGTATGAAAATACAGTCACATTTATGCCGGATACGACTAAACATTTAGTCAGAGGTATTGACTATTAAATTAGTCAATAAGATATTGAGATTATTATTTAATACGGATTAAATAATTTTGCTAATACGGATTACATGATTAATTCGTAAATTAAATATAAACGGTTATATTTAATTAAATATTATATTCGCGTATTAATATAAACAGTTATATTAATTTGGGTAATTATACAATATCGTAATTTTATCAGACCATTATTAATACATCGACTGCATTAATATCTGATAACATGTGTGCGATTTATAATTAAAATCACGCGAATAATATTTAGCAAAACGGGTCGAATCACGCAAAGGAATAAGGCAAGAGTGGAAAAGCCCACACTTACCCTATAACCATTCGGCCGGCCGACCCAAGTAATACAAAAAGGAGAGTCCTTCTCCTTTTGTCAGTCGACTGGTTAATTTACAATCTCAAGAATTAGGGTTTTGAGAACATTATTTTCCCGAAACTTAGATCTCACATCTAAAACCTCACAAAAACTCTCCCCATATTGCAAGGCAATTGGAGAGTCTTTCTAGCACACACGACATCGTCTCAATCAAGTCTTGGGTGCAAGTTATAGGAGGGAATTTGCTTTAATTCCTGTTCTTAGGCCTATTCAAGCAAGGACCCAAGGTTGTATTCCTTTTCATGTTTTTAATTATCTTATGACCATTATTCACAACTGTAAATTTCGTTATAATCCTTCATGTTTTAGGGCGAATACATGTTTTATTCCCCACATACGGAACATCCTAAGAAGGTTTGCAAGCTTAAGCGTTCCATTTATGGACTTAAGCAAGCATCACGGAGTTGGAATCATCGATTCGACCAAGTGATAAAAGAGAATGGTTTCATTCGATCAGTCGAGGAACCATGTCTCTATATCAAGTCGAGTGGGAGCAAGATTGTGTTCCTGGTACTGTATGTCGATGACATACTCTTGATTGGAAATGACATACCTCTCCTATCTTCGGTTAAAGCATGGTTGAAAAACCATTTCCAGATGAAAGATCTGGGAGAGGCACAAAGAATTTTGGGCATCCTATCTACAGGGATAGATCACGACGGATGCTGTCTCTCAGTCAGGAGTCTTATATGGATAAAATTCTAGAGAGATTCAGCATGACGAACTCCAAGAAAGGGTTCCTTCCTATGGCTACTGGACTTCACTTGAGCAAGTCTCAAGAAGCTAAGACATTGGAAGAGATAGAGCGCATGAGTCGGATTCCTCATGTTTCGGCTATAGGATCAATCATGTATGCCATGATATGCACACGTCCAGACGTTGCATATGCATTGAGTATGACGAGTCGTTTCCAAGCTCATCCAGGTGAACAACACTGGATGGCCGTTAAAAAAAAAATTTAAGTACCTACGGAGGACTAAAGATTGGGGATTGACTTATGGAGGCGACGCGACGCTCTGCGCCACTGGTTACGTAGATGCTAGCTTCCAAACGGATCGAGACGACTCGAAATCTCAATCTGGATTCGTTTTTACTCTTAATGGCGCTGCTGTCAGCTAGAAAAGTTCTAAACAAAGTGTTACAACAGATTCTACAACTGAGTCCGAGTACTATGCCGCTTCAGAAGCAGCTAAGGAAGCAATATGGATGCGTCAATTCTTACAAGGACTATCAGTAGTGCTTAGTTCGAATGACCCGATCACCGTTTATTGTGACAATGAAAGGGGCGTACCTTTGCAGGTAGGTCCACAAGATCCCACACGTTATTCTCATACATGGAGTCCATCTCGGATTGCATGGCTTATAGCCATAGCTTTGAGTCAGAACTAGTCAGGGCACCTTTATAGGTTGTGGGTTCATTACCCTCTAGGAGTAAGATGTCATCTATGTCATGTTCCTTGACCATACCAATGTATCTCTCAGGAGGAATAGAGACTCTTCCCGACCTCCTAGGTTCCTCAGGAATATCTACCGCAGCCGAGGTTGAAGGAACTGTTAACTCCAATGGTTGCTCGGTAGTTGGTTCTTGAATCTCCGATAGATCGAAGGTTCTATTACTCGACTTGTTCTCGAGAAATTCTTTCTCTAAGAACGTCGCACTAGCCGCAACAAAAACACGTTGTTCGGTTGGCGAGTAGAAGTAATGACCAAAAGTTCCTTTTGGATAACCTATAAAGTATGTCTTGACCGATCGCAGGCCGAGCTTGTCCTCGTGTCTCCATTTGACATAAGCCTCGCAGCCCCAAACCCGAATAAAGGACAAGTTACGGACCGTCCCCTTCCATAACTCGTATGGAGTCTTGTCAATAGCATTAGACGGACTTCGGTTAAGTATTAGAGTGGCTGACAAAAGAGCATAGCCCCACAATGAATCAGGCACAACGGTGTGACTCATCATGGATCGAACCATATCAAGTAGAGTTCGATTTCTCCGTTCGGACACACCATTTAATTGTGGTGTTCCAGGTGGAGTCAACTGTAGAACGATGCCACAGTCTTTAAGGTGTTGATCAAACTCATGAGAAAGATACTCGCCACCACGATCAGATCTTAGTGCTTTAATCTTTCTACCCAGTTGGTTCTGTACCCGATTCTGGTATTCTTTGAACTTGTCAAAGGATTCACTTTTATGTTTCATTAAGTAGCCTTCTCGTGCGTTGATCGACATAGGGCCACAAACATCCGTATGTATGAGTCCTAATAGGTCGGCATCACGCATTCCAACACCTTTGAAGGAAATACGAGTCATCTTACCGATGAGACATGATTCACACGTGCCATATTATTCGAAATCAAAGGCCGAGATAGCTCCATTCTGTATGAGCTGTTTTACGCGTTTCTCATTTATATGTCCCATACGGCAGTGCCATCGGTAAGTTTGATCTTTGTCACCAACCTTTAACCTCTTGTTATTCACGTGTAATATTTCGGTGGTTTGATCTAAAAAACATAAATTCCATTCATGGAAACTGCCTTGCCATAAATCATATTGTGTAACGAGAAAATACAGCTATTATTCTCTATTACAAATGAAAAACCAAGTTTGTCAAGTGCAGAAACAGAAATAATTTTTTTCGATAAACTAGGAACATAATAACAGTTATACAATGATAACTCGAATCCACTTGGAAGCTGGATCACGTATGTTCCCCTCGAAACTGCAACAACTCGTGCTCCATTCCCGACACGCAGGTCAACCTCACCCTTTATGAGGGGCTCGAGGTTTCGGAGGCCCTGCACATGATTACACAGATGAGAACCACAACCAGTATCTAGTACCCAAGTTCCGTAACTTGCATGGTTAATCTCAATCATGTGAATAAAAGAAGAAGAAGACATACCAACAGGAGTAACGTGGCTTCCCTTAATGTCCTCGCGATACACAGGGCACGTGCGCCTCCAATGCCCAGTCTTGTGGCAATGGTGGCATTCCATGCTTGTATCCTTACTCTTTGTCTTACCCTGTGAGTTGCTCGACTCACCGGGCCCACTCTTAGCAAATCCCGACTTCTTGAACGTAGGCTTACCTACCGCTAGGTCGCCTTGAGCTTTCGCTTTCCCTTTCCCTTTACCCTTGCCTTTACTGGAGATCAGGAGAACATTCTGCTTCACGCTCCCACTTAATTTCAGATCCTTCTCGGTCTATACGAGAAGGGAGTAAAGCCCATGAGGAGTCTTCTTCATGTCGTTCATGTAATAGTTGGCCCTAAAGAGGGCGAACCCATCATGAAGCGAATGAAGCATTCAATCAACGATTATGTTCTCACTGATCTTGCAGTTTAAGGCCTCCAGTTTCTCGATATTCTCAATCATGTTGAGAATATGTGGGCTAACCGCCTGGCCCTTCTGGAGTTTTGCTTCAAAGAAGCGACAGGTATGCTCATAAGAAACGATTCTCGGAGCTTTCGAGAATTCGTTAGTGAGCGTGGTGAAAATCTTGTTTGCACCATGGGAGATGAAGCGTCTTTGCAAATTGGATTCCATTGCATAGATAAGGACGTTCTTTAACGCACCCGCTTCCATGACGAAGTCGCTATGAGCGCGAACTTCGTTAGCTCTAGCTCCAGTTCCTGGGTGTGCCGGAATAGGCTCAGTCAAGTACTTGAGCTTTCCGTCAGCAATGGCAGCATTTCGTAATGCTGCCTGTCAGTGAAGTTTGACCCATCATTCCTCAGTCTAGTAGATTGATTCATGGAGTCCATGAAGGCTTTAAGCCAGGATTCTCGTGCTAGCTTGACACTTGGCATTGGGTCTTCATCAGCCATTTGTTATTTAGCAATTTTAATTTGATCGTGTTCTACACTGAAAAGAAGATAAAACAAAACGACATAAGCGACTCGTCGTTGTGATTTAAGTCTATTTTAAATTGAATTTAAACTCGTAGACTCATGCATTTATATAATTGATCTCCCTCAAGAATTATATAAACGATCCCAAGACTCAATTTCCGTAAATTGATAAGAAAACTGTTTGGCTAGTTCTACTGTTAGAACTCTTGGTCGATAGATTTCCGTAAATCTCATCTTTTAGTCCATCATAGTCGCTAGATAGTATCTAGTGACCACAATGTTGAGATAAAATAATCATCTGTTACCACTTACCCGACGTAGAAGGGGTCATATTTGTTAGGTTTTTAGTTATCTCATAATCTAGTATCTTAGTCATACTAAATATAATCCTTTAATTAACATTTTAATTAACATATTATTAGATCTTATGCATGCTAAATATATGCGGAAATAGGAGAGATTTCGACCCTTACATACGGTCCAAGAATAGCAAGGATGATCCTCCAAGTATTCAACAAGAACACCTCCTTTGTGATGCACCAAGACACCCTTTGATTGAAACCGAAACTTGAGTATGCTAGTACCAAAACCGGTTTTTCCTTAAACAAATTCTAATCTTTATTTAGAATTGAAACTAATATATAACTTATTATTATTAGTATTATTATTATCTCACAATAATAATATTAGAGGATTTGATGTTGTTATTTTCTCACACTAGAAAATTGCCAAGAGATTAGAATGAATCACAATGTGTGAACAACTTCACATTTGATGGATGTTACTTGGTTTAGGCGTGATACACACAAAAGAAAACCAAGAGGGAACATTTTGTCTTTCCTATGTACATAGGTGGGTGTAGGTGCAATTCACAAGGTTTGTGTTTTTATGTTCTTAAAACACAAAACACACTTTAAATTACACCTTCCCAAAACCGGTACCATCACAATTAAAATGGACTTCCATTTTATCAAATGTCATTTTGTACAATTTGTATACTTATGTGTGACATACAATATGTTACAACATAAAATTAATTGTTCTAATTTAAAAATGCATATTTATCAAATAAATATCATTTATAAATTAAATAAATCATATTTAACAATTTGACTAGTAATTCATAATTACTTATGTATAAAATGGTAATTTCAATAATCGTCAATATGATTTACAACACTTGTAATAATATAAAAATCTATTCATTCTAATTACGATATAATGAAATATCGTTTAATGTTTAACAATTGACACGTTTCAATTTTAAACATAAATCTTACAATAAGATTTAACCTCTGATTTCTCGATATACGAGTTTAAGGAATATGATCAAATCGTATCAATATACATTTGATCACTTTATCAATTAAGGGAATTGTCCTAAAGGTGTGACCTAAAGGGATCAACTGACCACCACCGTCATACGACAGTATTGTCAAACTCTAGCTAGCCAATCATTAGCGATTAATGTTGGTCAGTTGACTTATATAAATCGTATCATCCCTTGCGCATTCTCGTCATGAGATTTAATTACGTGATCGCACTATTGTTGAGGACACATTTCCCAACAATCTCCCACTTGTCCTCGACAAGTGTGCGTCACCAATTCTCTTGTCCTATTACAATCTCCCACTCAATGCAAGGTGTCTCTCTGAGGCCGTACTTGCATTCGATCATATCATGAGTGGTTTCCTCGATCTGGAGAATAACTGTTTGACCGGAATTATCTACCATAGATACCTTCCGAGCGTGGCCACGCATTTCCAGTTAACTTCTCCTGGAGTGGCCTTGAGATTTGAACAACCCTGACAAGGGGTGGACAATTTCTATCGCACTACTTCCTTCAACTAGTCACAGTCAGTCACGACCCAAAGCAATCCCATTTGACTCCAGTTACGAAAAGTCGTAGAGAATGGATCAAGGTTATGCCTAAACTGTACCATCTTGGGAGAGTAGTCTTTAGTCTAAGAATTGACTCACAAGAATACTATAGCAGCTCTTGCCACGACCCGGCTATTATAAAATTTCCAGAACTCTATAAGCGGTCACTTTGCCCGACAGAGTGTCTTTTGCAGTCTGCCTATGTGATCGACTAGTCATCACATATGACTCTATGACACTTGAACTTGCCATCAATCGCCTCACATTCCAGTCGCTTTGAGATGTCACCTCATGTAAGCGGCTAGGGGCTATACTAAGTCAATCCAGTTCACTTATGGGGTTCAATATTGTCTCATACAACCCATTTGGATTTTGACAAAGTATCCTTCATCTTGAGTTAATTATAACTCAAATGACATTGTTATGCAAAAACAGTCAATACTATTTCATTGCATTTGATGCACAATCATCTATTTGTATTAATGTTTTGCGAATAAACCTTTTATTCATGATTGCAAAACCTACAAATTTTGGTCTCCTTCCGACTCATATTATCTCACATAATATGATCTTATTTGAGCACGTATCTAGAACTCATTCTAGATCTTGAGTTTCCTTTCTTGAGGGAAGCTCCCGCTGTTATCTTATAACTCGTGACGTATTGATATACTAGAGAGATTAAAGAATCACTCGAAATTATCTAGTCACTTATGTGCTGAAATCTATATTGTAGTTATTAGTGATTTCATCACTCTTACTATTTTCAAACATCTTGGCTATTTCATCAAGGTTATTCATATCTAACCATTTTAATTTCTAATGGGCGACCTTTTATTATCAATATAATAAACCTTCCCGTAAAACTCCATCATCGTATGATATAAGGTATTAGTTCATCTAGAATTGAAAACCTCTTATTCTTTACACCTTAAAGAATCACCCATCCTCTCTAAATGGTAGGCTTAATTCTTTTAATGAATATCGCTCCACTAAAATCAATATTACTCGATCTCTTAAATGAACCTTTCATTTCTTGCATGTAAATCTTTATTTATCACTTGAATCATTATCACCATCACTATCCCTATAGTGATCTATTTTCATTCAATCAATCATCACCCTCTTTTCATGTCTTGGTTTCCTCGAGACGAATATGATAATTTCCTTATAACTACATTGAGAGAATTGAGATGATTTCTTCTCTTTTATCTTATAAATTTAGAAAAATCATTTATTAAGGAACCTTTTTCCTTCCGATTTCATACGGGGTTTCATGTCTCCTCTCTTTGAAACAATGAACATAAGGAACCTTTCCTCATGTGTCCTCCCGTAGTTTCTTCAGTGTCCTCTCGTAGTTTCTTCAATTCATTCATATAGGACTTTTCTTAAGTTTCCTATGTATGAATCTTCTCTAAGATCCTACACTTATATCACACGTATATCATTGGTTTGCGAGCGAAATATTTTCTCCCACTCTATCCTTTTAACAATAACTTTTACTTGTATAAGGATAGCAATTTCGATTTAACCAATGCATATGGATGTTTGAAGTTTTATTGGTGTGATGAATACATTCTCATTTTCACTTAAAATGATCATCGTATAATGAATTAATGATTTCTTAATTTGATTAAAAGTATCTCATGGGGTGTAGTTCTCCGCTTTAATCAACACTTTGATTATATTCTATTGATCGTATCAATGTGATTTATTTTGTGATAAAAATCACTATTATTCATGTTTTAACAAGGTATGCAATTTACTTTAGAAATCAAGAAATTGATTAGGAACAAAAGTAGTGACTCGGGTTGAAAACCAAGTCACTAATATCCAAAATTACAACCATTGTTTTAGGATTTGAATCCTTGTCTTGCAAGAAAATAAATTGCAAAATATGAAAGAAGACGATATGAAAATTAGAGCCTAGCTCTTCAAGTCTTCGATCAATTGGAAGCTACCGTAGCCATCCAAGTAAAGAACTTCATGCTTCCTTCTCCTTGCCCTTATCTTTATAAGATGCACCTTTTAAAACAATTTAAAAGGGGTGATAGTCAACAACTTGTATCGTCATACAAAAGTTAACAAAAGAACATGAAAGTAAACGAGAATTGTAACCTACGGCGGTTGCCTTCCCAGTTTTGAGATCGCTTAAGTATTTGGGGCAATTACGCTTCCAATGACCGATCCTCGTGCAATAATGGCACTTGTCTTCGGATTTTGAAGACGAGGTGGAAGCGCCTTTCGAAAAGGTCTTTTCTTTGGTCGCTTTGGGCTTGAACGTTTTCTTGCCCTGGCCTTTAGAGGCATTCCTTTTGAAGCTTGTTTTCCCTTTCTTATCGATATTCAAGACATCCTTAGTGGAACTTTCATGAAGTCCCATATCCCTCTCGGCTTGGACGGACATCTTATGCAACTCATCCAACGTGGTCTCTTGGTTTCGCATATTAAAATTCACCCGGAATTGAGCATACGATTTAACCTTATTGAGCGAGTGAAGAACTCGGTCAATTATGAGAGAGACGGGAACATCAACGTCTTGCGCTTTTAGAGTCTCCGTGAGCTCAACGAGTTTGAGCACATGAGGGCTTATCTTTTGCCCTTCCTTCAATGTAATGTCGAAGAAGGGGGAAGCCGCCTCATATTGGATCACCCTTGGAGTTTGCGAAAACATGGTCGCAAGCTTGGTGTATATCTCATACGATGTGGTCAACTTAATCATACTCCTTTGGAGATCCGGCTCCATAGAGAAGATGAGCACATTTTTAAGAGCGGAGTACTCTTTCATGTAGGCTTCATAGGCCTCATGATTTTGGACCGATGAACGAGCGGTCGGAGCGGGAGGAGCGGCTTCGGATACGTAACGACTCTTATCGTCACCTTGAGCGGCCAAAAGTAATTGCGCATCCCAATCCTTAAAATTGGAACCATGCTTATCGAGTTTGCAACGATCCATAAAGGACCGAAGCCATGAAACGTTAGTGAGAGGTGGAGCGTTGGTTGCCATTGATGATGTTGAAAATAAAACTACAATAAAATGAAGGAAATAAAACAACATCATTTTAAAATTCATAATTTAAACTAAAAACTTAAACAAGTTAAGTATATTTACTTAATGATCTCTTACCCAATTAAGTAAACAATCCCGAGACCCAAACCCATACTAATCCGGGCACGGTGTAGCCGATTCAACCCGTATCGGTATAATTTGGTGGATTAACCCTTTAATCGGTTCTACCTTAGAACTCTCGGTCGACAATTTTCTTAAAATCGTCTTTAGCCCGAACTTATTGCAACTACGGTTACGAATACTTTTGTTGAGATCAACCAAATTTCAAGGTGTAATCTTATTACCCCACTTACCCAACGTGACAATTTTAGCACCCCGGTGTAGCCGAGCCTACGTTTTTGTGAAGAAGGGATTCATGGGTCGGTAATTTTTGGTAAGGCTAAGTCTCAATATTTATATGTAATAGATCTAGTCAAATCACTACAAAAAAATGCTCCCCTTGCGACGGAAAATTTGCGACGGATAGAAAAGCCGTCGCAAACTTGGGTTTGGGACGGATTTTGCGACGGATTTTTTTTTTGCGACGGACCTAAATTTCCCAGACCCGCGAAGTGAAAGTCAAATGGCGGGAAAGTTTGCGACGGAAAGTCCGTCGCAAATATTGACTTTTGCGACGGAATTTCCGTCGCAAACATATTGACCAGACTTGACCAAAAGTTGGTGAAGGTCAAACTTTGACCAGATTTGCGACGGAAATTCCGTCGCAGAAGTCAAAATTTGCGACGGAATTTCCGTCGCAAATCTGGTCAAAGTTTGACCTTGACCAGATTTGCGACGGAAATTCCGTCGCATACTTTTTTTATACAGACCCCGCGGGTCTTCTTTTTTCCCCAAATCGATTTCAAAATTAAAAAAAAAGAAAACCCTAAAAGCGATTCGGCGATTTACTACACCACCACCCTACCACCCTACAATCCTGCCGCCGCCGCCGCCGCAGCCGCCGCCGCCACCAGCCCTCCTTCTCCCTCCTTCCTCCTTCTTCTTCCTTCCTCCTCCTTCCTCCTCCTTCTCCTTTCTTCTCCCTTCCACCTGCCACCTCACCGCCGCCACCACCTCACCGCCGCCACTTCTTTCTTCCTTCTCCATTTCTCCTTATGTATGTATACTAACTTTCGTTATTAATATACCGTCTTAATTTTTTATGTTTAATCCGTCGCAAAATTCCGTCGCAAATTCCGTATTATTGTTTTTTTATTGTTATTAGGAATAGTTAGTTTAGTTTAATTGTTATTTGATTAGTTTAGTTAGTATTGTTAGGTGGTTAATGATATTAGGTTAGTAGCTAATTCCGTCCCAAATCCGTCGCATATTGTTGTTAAGATGTTTAGGACGATTGATTTTTGATATAAAATTTGCATTGTTGTTGATTGTTAGTGTTGTTGATTTGTTTAGAATATTCTTGAATAGTACCCGTTCAATAATTACACATTAGGTGTAATTGTTGAATAGTCCCCGTTTTGGGACTGTCTTTGAATCTTTCATGCCATTTAGGTAGTAAACACTCTTATATTTTCTTGATTGTAATGAAACAAAAATTGGGCAACACTTCCTTATTGTTCTCCAAATACATTCAATATAATGTATTTGGAGAACAATAGGGAAGTGCTGCCCAATTTTTGTCTCATTACAATCAAGAAAATATAAGAGTGTTTACTAATGGTAAGAAAGATTCAAAGATGGGTTTAGGCTGGAGAGATAAGGACCCCAGACCAATATATGTAAATTGTTTTTTTTGCAGGTTGGTGTTGGTGCTGGTGTTGGTGTTGGTGTTGGTGTTGGTGTTGGTGTTGGTGTTGGTGTTGGTGTTGGTAGTTGTTGTTGTTGTTGTTGTTGTTGTTAGTTGTTGTTATATATATGTAGTTGTTATTTAATTGTTGTTGTTAATTAATTGTTGTTGTTGTTGTTGTTGTTGTTGTTAGTTGTTGTTATATATATGTAGTTGTTATTTAATTGTTGTTGTAATTAATTGTTGTTGTTAATAAGTTGTTAATTATCTTATTAATCTTATTATTCAAGTTTTTAATTACGTAAAGCATTTCTTTCTAATTGTTGCTATATTAGTTTGATAATTATATGCCGGGCGGAAGACGACGAGGTGGTGGTAGTCGTCAGCCTGAGGGAGGACGATCGGGAGCTAATGATGATGAGGACGAGATTGTTCCACCTGAGCCTCAGCCGCCTACACATCGAATACACCTCGATCCGACTGATTACGAAGGCGCCAAGTGGTAAGTATCTTATTTGTTTACGGATAATTGATTATATATATGTATATATTGATTATAATATGATTACTTGTTGACTATTTTATTTTCACATTTAACTCTTTTTCAGGTTCAGTCACAAAGACGTTTCTAATCTTATAACACAGACCATTATTTGCAACTACAAGGAGTATGCGCCCAACTGGTCAGAAGCGTCGGATGCCATTAAGGAAGAGTGGTGGAATTGGTTTGAGGTATTTATTAACTGTTTACTACCTATTTCCGTTTTATTATTTATTACCTATTTATTGTTTCATATTTATTTAACTATTTTTTTTTTGAAACAGAAAAAAGTTACCTTTCACCCTCGTGATAGAGCAGCGGTTAGGTCGGCGTGGGAAGACATGATGAAAGACCGCCTTCGCAAAAGAATCCACTACGCTATGAGGAAAACAACGGAGCAAAGGCCGCAGTGGATACCGCCCGATATTTTCGAACAACTAAAGGGAAGAAAGGACGATCCAAAATGTTGGGAAATGTGTCCTCAACAATAGTGCGATCATGTAATTAAATCTCATAACGAGAATGCGCAAGGGATGATGCGAATTATTAGTCAACTGACCAACATTAATCGGTAATGATTGGCTGGCTAGAGTTTGACATTACTGTCGTATGACGGTGATGGTCAGTTGATCCCTTTAGGTCACACCTTTAGGACAATTCCCTTAATTGATAAAATGATCAAATGTATATTGATACGATTTGATCATATTCCTTAAACTCGTGTATCGAGAAATTAGAGGTTAAAACTTAATGTAAGATTTATGTTTAAAATTGAAACGTGTCAATTGTTAAACATTAAACGATATTTTATCATATCGTTATTAGAAACGAATTGGAATGAAATTGATACAAAGGTTGTAAATCGTAATGACGATAAATGATCATTTTACATTAGTAATTTCGAATTACTTATTAATTGAATAAATATGATTTATTTAATTATGTACAATATTTATAGGATAAATATTTATATGTTCTAAATGTACTAAAGTATTTTATATCTTAATGACATATAAGATGTCACACTTTATACAAATTGTACATTTGACAAATTGTAAAATGAAGTCCATATTATGGACTAAATGGGACGGTTAAGAGGAGATGGTGGCATGGGTGATTAGTGTGTTAAATACACTATAATCATATGTTAGACATGTGCCTTAAGAACACTAACCTAGTAACCACCCTAGTGTCTTGAGAATGCAATTGTTCCCTCTTTTGACACTCCCTATGGCCGGCTCCCCTTCACCCTATGTTGCATGCTTAAGCTAATTAAATGGTCTTAATTCAAATGAGCATGCTTAGGGTAGATATATATATATATATGATATATCACATTCATTCCCTCTTATTCTAGCCCTAGCCGAAAAATCACCAAGCAAGGAGAAATTATTTAACCTCTAATACTTACTATAAGATAATAAAATTATACTAAAAGTAGTATTCAAATATTATTCTAATTAGTGAGATTAGAATAAGTTTAAGGAAGAAATCGATATCTAGTCTAGCATCTACAAAGATTCGGTTTGTTAAGGGGTTGTCTTGGTGCATCCAAAGGAGGTATTCTATCTTGGGTACTCGGAGGATCATCCTTGCTAAGCTTGGACCGAGTGTAAGAACACGGTTTTCTCCTTATTTCCGCATATAGTAGCATGCATAAGATCTAATAAACGAGTTTATTAATATGTTAATTAAAAGTTAATTATAGGTTTTTGTTAGTATGACTAAAATTAGTTTATGAGCAACTAGTTAAACCTTACAATTGGTATCAGAGCATTTGGTTGTTTGCATGCTTTCCGTTTACGTTTTTACGGAGTTATAGAGATAACATAAATAAAATATGGAATTTTCGTTTTGATATATGATATGCACGAAATTTATTTAGCATGATACCTACTGTTTCCTAAAATGTTTTAGAATAATTTGGAATATATTTTGCATGAATATTGTTTATTGGTACTTAAATCTCGGTTTTAATATGTTTTAATGGTTAAAAATGTTTATTTTTGGGAAAAATAGTTAAAATAAGCTTCTGGCCGAGATTTTTCAGTATGATATCACATGTATTTTCCATAAAATGAATATGAATTTTCGTAAATTATGGACCTTTAAATCGTGTGATATGAATTTTAATGGTTAAAATGCAATAAGATGAATAAAAATGGGTTAAAATAGTTATATTATGAATTTGACTATAAAAAATTTATGAGGATGTCACATGCAATATTTAAAATTTATGTTGAATTTTCCAGAAATTTATCTCAAATATTGCAATATTATAGATTTTTAATGTAAAAATCGGGTAATTAGTGACATAATTTCGACTTTAATAGTTTAAGTTGGAATTTGGCCATAAAATTTTAACACGATGTCATATATATTATTTCCAGCATGTATAAAATTTTCGAGAATTTTATCTTATTTTATGCTTGAGAAACAATTTTAAGGGTTAAAATCGTACGATATATGATGTAAATCGTTAAAATTTGCAAAAGTTGTTAAAATGGCCGAAAAATGTAACCCATATTAGTCATATATGATATGTTCATCATGAAAATTATCTTGGGAGCCAAAAGTTTCAGATTTGATTTTATTTTATTTTAATTTGTTAAAAGTAGCATTTAAAATTAAATAAAAAGAGTCATGCATTTAAAATTTCGGCTATGGGGCAATGTGCCATTTAATTTTCTGTCCATTTTGTGTTCTTAAAATGTTTTGGAAGGTATAAAAATATTATTAGTATTTATTTTGCATTTATGAAGTTAATTATTGAATTTTCCGACTTAAATTGCTCGTTTTACGTGTTATTTTCGAAATAATGTTAAAACCGTATAAATACTAATATTTTAACATTCTGAAAATTTTAAGAACATTCTGGATTTTTCAAAATTTGAATTTTGAATTTTCGAAATTTTATGACTCTATTGAGTTTTATATTATTTTTCCCGTAAAACCGAGTAATACCGATCAATATTGAAATATATTAAGTTAAGTCATGTTCAAAGTTTGAGTAAGACTAAATTTTGAATCCTATAAGAGTTAGGATGATTAACTTAAGGATGAAAACCGTTTCATATAATGCATAGTGCTGTTAAACGTTAAAACACGCGATTCCATAAACCAAGGTTTACGATAACTATTTAAATAAGTGTTTTAAATAGGACGATTTGGCTTAGGGTTTGCATGTTAATTCATATTTACATAAGCATTGCATATTATATTATGAATGTCATGATTTATTTTTACGTAATTTTGGGAATTATGTAATTTACTTAGTATGGCCTTAGTTTTTAATCGGTATTTCCCGTAATGTAAGGGGTTACCGATTCGGTTGTAATTTTGTGATCTCGTATCACCCAATTGTAATTTTATTTCTATTTTATAATGTATAAAGTAGACTAGAAAAGTTGTAATATTTGTAAAATCCGGAGTTCCTTGAAGACGGTGTCATTCGGAAAGGAGTTCCGAACAAGACGGTGTTTACCTCGAAGTGCGTGCCGCATGAAGTTCAAGGGACCAAAGGAGTTGGTTTCCGAATTTGTACTTTGTTATTTCTTTTCTAGGAAAGGCCATACTAGGGTTTATTTATGCTTTTATTTTTTGCTTTTTATATGTTTGCATGCATAGCCAAATCGTCATACATCGTATCATGCATGTTTCGACCTAGTCGACCTAGTCTTTTATTTTATCGATAATTCACCGACTTCGTTCACTTAAACGGAGATAGATAATAATTTGACTAGATCTCTTACATATAAATATTGAGACTTAGCCTTACCAAAAAGTACGGACCCATGAATCCCTTCTTCACAAGGACGTAGGCTCGACTACACCGGGGTACTAAAATTGTCACGTTGGGTAAGTGGGGTAATAAGATTACACCTTGAAATTTGGTTGATCTCAACGAAATTATTCGTAACCGTAGTTACAATAAGTTCGGGCTAAAGATAATTTTAAGAAAATTGTCGACCGAGAGTTCTAAAAGTAGAACCGATTAAAGGGTTAATCCACCAAATTATACCGATACGGGTTGAATCGGCTACACCGTGCCCGGATTAGTATGGGTTTGGGTCTCGGGATTGTTTACTTAATTGGGTAAGAGATCATTAAGTAAATATATATAACTAAACTTGTTAAAGTTTCTAGTTTAAAATTATGAATTTAAAATGATGTTGTTTTTCCTCTTATTATTGTAGTTTAATTTTCAACATCGACTATGGCAACCAACGCTCCACCTCTCACTAACGTATCATGGCTTCGATCCTTTATGGATCGTTGCAAACTCGATAAGCATGGTTCCAATTTTAAGGATTGGGATGCGCAATTACTTTTGGCCGCTCAAGGTGACGATAAGAGTCGTTAGCTATCCGAAGCCGCTCCTCCCGCTCCGACCGCTCGTTCGTCGGTCCAAACTCGTGAGGCCTATGAAGCCTACATGAAAGAGTCCTCCGCTCTTAAAAATGTGCTCATCTTCTCCATGGAGCCGGATCTCCAAAGGAGTATGATTAAGTTGACCACATCATATGAGATATACACCAAGCTTGCGACCATGTTTTCGCAAACTCCTAGGGTGATTCAATATCTTTCAAGGAAGGGCAAAAGATAAGCCCTCATGTGCTCAAACTCGTTGAGCTCGCGGAGACTCTAAAAGCTCAAGATGTTGATGTTCCCGACTCTCTTATCATTGACCGAGTTCTTCACTCGCTCAATAAGGTTAAGGCGTATGCTCAATTCCGGGTGAATTTCAATATGCGAAACCAAGAGACCACGTTGGAAGAGTTGCATAAGATGCTCGTTCAAGCCGAAAGGGACATGGGACTTCATGAAAGTTCCACCAAGGATGTTTTGAACATTGAAAAGAAAGGGAAAACAAGCTTCAAGAGGAATGCCTCGAAAGGCAAGGGCAAGAAAACGTTCAAGCCCAAGGCGACCAAAGAAAAGACCTTTTCGAAAGGCGCTTACACCTCGTCTTCTAAAGAGCAAGACAAGTGCCATTATTGCACGAGGATCGGTCATTGGAAGAGAAATTGCCCCAAATACTTAAGCGATCTCAAAAATGGGAAGGCAACCGCCGTAGGTAATAATTCTCGTTTATAATTCATGTCATTTATCAACTTATGTATAGTGATACAAATGTGTTGATGTTTACCCTTTTTAATTGTTTTAAAGGGCCACCCCCGAATAATGATAAGGGCAAGGAGAAGGAAGCTTGAGGTTCCTTACTTGGATGGCTATGGTAGCATCCAAATTGATCGAAGACTTGAAGAGCTAGCCTCTAATTTTTCATATCGTTTTGCATTTATTTATGGAACAATTTATTTTCTTGTAAGACAAGGATTAAAATCCTAAAACAATGGTTGTAATTTTGGATATTGGTGACTTGGTTTTCAACCCGAGTCACTACTTTTGTTCTTAATCAATGTTTTGATTTCTCAAATAATGCATGCCTTGTTTAAACATGAATAAAAGTGATCTAATCACGCAATAAATATTGATACGATCAAGTATAAGATAATCAAAGTGTTGATTAAAGCGGAGAACTACACCCCATGAGATACTTTCAATCAAAATGAGACTATATCAGTTCATTATAAGATTTTCATTTTAAGTGAAAATGAGAATGTATTCCTCACACCTATCAAACTTCAAACATTCAAATACATTGGTTAGTCGAAATAGCTATCGGCCTTAAACAAGTAAAGGTTATTGTTAGAAGGATAGAGTGGGAGAAAATATTTCGCTCACAAACCAATGATGAAAATAAAGGAAGGATCTTAGAGAAGGTTCTTACTTGGGAGTCTTAAGAAGAGCCCTAAATGATTTCTAGAAACTACGAGAGGACACTGAAGAAACTACGGGAGGACACTCGAAGAAAGGTTCTTTGTGTTCATTGTTTCATAGAGAGGAAACTTGAAACCCCGTATGAAATCATCGGTAGGAAAACGGTTCCTATGTAGTTATAAAGAAATTATCATGACATTTTCGTCTCAAGGAAACGAAGACATGATAAGAAGGTAATGATTGATTGAATGGAAACAAATCACTATAGGGATAGTGATAGTGATAATGATTCAAATAATAGTTTAACATGCGAGAAATGAAAGGTTCATTTAAGATATCGAGAGATATTGATTTTAGTGGGAGCGATCTTCATTAAAAGAATTAAGCCTACCATTTAGAGAGAATGGGTGATTCTTTAAGGTGTAAAGAATAAGAGGTTTGAAATTCTAGATGATCAAATAATTTATATCATAAGATGATGGAGCTTTACGGGAAGGTTTATTATATAGATAATAAAAGGTCGCCCACTAGTAGTTAGAATGGTTGGATACATTATTCATAACGATGAATAAAACCATTATCAAATAGCCAAGATAAGTGAAAATTATTAAGAATGATGAAATCATAAATAAAACTACAATATAGATTTCAGTACATAAGTGAGTGTAGAGCGTGATTTTAATCCCTCTAGTATATCGATACGTCACAAGTTATAAGATAACAGTGGAAGCTTTCCTCCGGAAAGGAAACTCAAAATCTAGAAAGAGTTCTAGATATGTACTCAAATAGGATCATATTATTCGAGATAATATGAGAATGAAGGAGACAAAAATTTGTAAGTTTTGCAATCATGAATAAAAGGGTTTATTCGCAAAACACTAATACAAATAGATGATTGTGCATCAAATGCAAGATAATAGTATTGACTATTGTTGCATGACAACATCATTTGAGTTATGATTAACTCAAAGTGAAAGATACTTTGTCAGAATCCAAATGGGTTGTAAGAGACAATATTGAACCCCATAAGTGAACTGAATTGACTTAGTATGGCCCCTAGCCGCTTACATGAGGTGACATCTCGAAGCGACTAGAGTGTGAGGCGATTGATGGCAAGTTCAAGTGCCATAGAGTCATATGTGATGACTAGTCGATCACATAGGCAGACTGTAAGAGACACTCTGTCGGGCAATGTGACCGCTTATAGAGTTCTGGAAATTTTATAGTCGGGTCGTGGCGAGAGCTGCTATAGTATTCTTGTGAGTCAATTCTTAGACTAAAGACTACTCTCCCAAGATGGTACAGTTTTGGCATAACTTTGATTCATTCTCTACGACTTTTCGTAACTGGAGTCAAATGGGATTGTTTTGGGTTGTGACTAACTGTGACTAGTTGAAGGAAGTAGTGCGATAGAAATTGTCCACCCCTTGTCAGGGTTGTTCAAATCTCAGGGCCACTCGAGGAGAAGTTAACTGGAAATGCGTGGCCACGCTCGGAAGGTATCTATGGTAGATAATTCCGGTCAGACAGTTATTCTCCAGATCGAGGAAACCACTCATGATATGATCAAATGCAAGTACGACCTCAGAGAGACATCTTGCATTGAGTGGGAGATTGTAATAGGACAAGAGAATTGGTGACGCACACTTGTCGAGGACAAGTGGGAGATTGTTGGGAAATGTGTCCTCAACAATAGTGCGATCACGTAATTAAATCTCATAACGAGAATGCGCAAGGGATGATGCGAATTATTAGTCAACTGACCAACATTAATCGGTAATGATTGGCTAGCTAGAGTTTGACATTACTGTCGTATGACGGTGATGGTCAGTTGATCCCTTTAGGTCACACCTTTAGGACAATTCCCTTAATTGATAAAATGATCAAATGTATATTGATACGATTTGATCATATTCCTTAAACTCGTGTATCGAGAAATTAGAGGTTAAAACTTAATGTAAGATTTATGTTTAAAATTGAAACGTGTCAATTGTTAAACATTAAACGATATTTTATCATATCGTTATTAGAATGAATTGGAATGAAATTGATACAAAGGTTGTAAATCGTATTGACGATAAATGATCATTTTACATTAGTAATTTCGAATTACTTATTAATTGAATAAATATGATTTATTTAATTATGTACAATATTTATAGGATAAATATTTATATGTTCTAAATGTACTAAAGTATTTTATATCTTAATGACATATAAGATGTCACACTTTATACAAATTGTACATTTGACAAATTGTAAAATGAAGTCCATATTATGGACTAAATGGGACGGTTAAGAGGAGATGGTGGCATGGGTGATTAGTGTGTTAAATACACTATAATCATATGTTAGACATGTGCCTTGAGAACACTAACCTAGTAACCACCCTAGTGTCTTGAGAATGCAATTGTTCCCTCTTTTGACACTCCCTATGGCCGGCTCCCCTTCACCCTATGTTGCATGCTTAAGCTAATTAAATGGTCTTAATTCAAATGAGCATGCTTAGGGTAGATATATATATATATATATATATATGATATATCACATTCATTCCCTCTTATTCTAGCCCTAGCCGAAAAATCACCAAGCAAGGAGAAATTATTTAACCTCTAATACTTATTATAAGATAATAAAATTATACTAAAAGTAGTATTCAAATATTATTCTAATTAGTGAGATTAGAATAAGTTTAAGGAAGAAATCGATATCTAGTCTAGCATCTACAAAGATTCGGTTTGTTAAGGGGTTGTCTTGGTGCATCCAAAGGAGGTATTCTATCTTGGGTACTCGGAGGATCATCCTTGCTAAGCTTGGACCGAGTGTAAGAACACGGTTTTCTCCTTATTTCCGCATATAGTAGCATGCATAAGATCTAATAAACGAGTTTATTAATATGTTAATTAAAAGTTAATTATAGGTTTTTGTTAGTATGACTAAAATTAGTTTATGAGCAACTAGTTAAACCTTACACAAAATTCCAAGAGAAATCCGACAAAAACAAGACCAACCGGATGTCGGGAAATACCGAAAAAGGCAAGGCCTTAGGTACTCACATTATGGGTCGTAAAAACACCCTACAGATGATGGATGAAATGGTAATTTCTTAGTTTTTAATTCACTTTTTCTTGTCTTGAATAATTTTCACCCTTTGACAATCTTGAATGTTTTTTTTAACAAGTGCCTTTGGATTTAAATTGCAGGCTGGAGAAGATGGGAGGGATGTACCATCCGCCTTGAAGTTGCTGGAGAAGACAAAAAAGCATGCCAAGAAGGGTTGGCTATCAACGAAACCCAAAGCACTCTTTGTAAGTTAACAGAAACTTTTCTTTATGTTTTAGTAATTTGGTTTACTAATTAATTAACGTATACTAATCACATTTTATTTTTGTTTTGTAGGAAAAAGTTTTTTCAAGAAAGTCGAAAATGATAAGTGAAGGGATCCCGGAGCAAGATATCGACGACAACGAGATCTACTTCGAAGAACACGGCGGTTTCAACAAGAAAGGGTTGATACTCGGTATGGGAAATGCAGCCCCAGTCATTTACGAGCGTCGTCGTCACTCAAGTGCTGGGACCCAATCATCATACACCCCAGGTTTGTATTTTATAGTTTATTAAAAATTAAGACTAACCAATTATTTAACCGTTTATTAAATGAATATAATATCATGTTTGACTATTCATTGCAGGTATCGTCGGCAGAGTTCTTCGAGAGAATGCTCAGCTAAGAGAACGTGATCTCGAGACATCCCAAAGGCCGAAGGCAATTGAAGAATACTTAAGTCAACAGGGGGCGGAGTTCACTACTCAGAGCTGCAACCCGGGAGGCTTTTCTCAGCCGAGACGCGACTTCGACGATGATGGCGGCGACAATGCTAGGGCGGCCACTCATTTCGCCACCCCACAGCCCACCGACACGACCGTTAGATAGGTTTTATTAGGTTGTTTAGTTGATGTACCGCGGATTAGGTTTAGTTTTTAGTTGGATGATCATTTGTACAACCTTCATTTTAGTTATGAAAAGACGTTTTAAAAACCTTGTCTCCGACAAGTTTTTTGTTGCTGGGTTGTTTTTCTGAAATTGCAGGTTTACAAATCATGCAAAAGGGAAAAAATGAATCATTTCAATGGAAATGGGGAGCTGGAAAAACGGCTGAAACCCGAAAATCATACAGGAATTTGCGACGGAAATGTCTCAATTTGCGACGGAATTCCGTCGCAAACCTTGACTAAAAGTCAAAGTCAGTCCAGATTTGCGACGGAATTTCCGTCGCAAATAGTCCCTTTTGCGACGGAATTTCCGTCGCCAATCTGGACTGACCTTGACCAAAGTCAAGGTCAGTCCGTCGCAAAATAAGGTCAATCCGTCGCAAAAGTGTTGCGACGGAAAAATCCGTCGCAAATAAACTTTTTGCGACAAAAATATGGGACAGATGCAGTCCGTCGCAAAAACATCATTTGCGACGGATTTCACCCTTTTTGCGACGGACAATTCCGTCGCAAAGAGCGCATTGTTTTGTAGTGAATTATTATCTATCTCCGTTTAAGTGAACTAAGTCGGTGAATTATCGATAAAATAAATGACTAGGTCGACTAAATCGAAAAATGCATGAGACGATATATGACGATTTGGCTATGCATGCAAACATATAAAAAGCAAAAATAAAAGCATAAAATAAACCCTAGTATGGCCTTTCCTAGAAATGAAATAATAAAGTACAAATTCGGAAACCAACTCCTTTGGTCCCTTGAACTTCACGAGGCACGCACTTCGAGGTAAACACCGTCTTGTTCAGAATTCCTTTCCGAATGGCACCGTCTTCAAGGATCTCCGGATTTTACAAAAATTACAACCTTTCTAGTCTACTTTATACATTATAAAATAGAAATAAATTACAATTGGGTGATACGAGATCACAAAATTACAACCGAATCGGTAACCCCTTACATTACGGGAAATACCGATTTAAAAACTAAGGCCGTACTAAGTAAATTACATAATTCCCAAAATTACGTAAATAAAATCATGACATTCATAATTAAAATATGCAATGCTTATAAATATATGAACTATCATGCAAATCCTAAGCCAAATCGTCCTATTTAAATATCAATAATATAAATAGTTATCGTATATCTCGGTTTATGGAATCGCGTGTTTTAACGTTTAACAACACTATGCATAATATGAGTCGGTATTCATCCTTAAGTTAATCATCCCAACTCATATAGGTTTCAAAATTTAGTCTTACTCAAACTTTGAACATGACTTAACTTAACATATTTTAATATTGTTCGGTATTACTCGGTTTTACGGGAAAAATAATATAAAAATCCAAAAGAGTCATAAAAATTTCGAAATATTCAAAATTCAAATTTTGAAAATTCCAGAATGTTCTTAAAATTTCATAACCTTAAAAATATTAGTATTTATACGGTTTTAACATTATTTCGAAAATAAGACGTAAAATGAGCATTTTAAGTCGGAAAATTCAATAATTAGTTCCATAAATGCAAATAAAATACTAATAAAATTTTTACACCTTCCAAAACACTTTAAGAACATAAAATGGACAGAAAATTAAATGGCACACTGCCCAATAGCCGAAATTTTTAATTAGATGACTCTTATTATTCAATTTTAAATGCAACTTTTTAACAATTCAAAATTAAATCAAAACAGCAACTTTGGCTCCCAAGAATAATTTCGTGATGAACATATCATATATGACTATTATGGGTTAAATTTTTCGGCCATTTTAACAACTATTGCAAATTTTAACGATTTTCGTCATATATCGTACGATTTTAACCTTTAAAATTATTTCTCAAGCATAAAATAAGATAAAAATCTCGAAATGTTTATACATGCTGGAAATAATATATATGACATCGTGTTAAATTTTTATGGCCAAATTCCAACTTAAACTATTAAAGTCGAAATAATGTCACTAATTACCCGATTTTTAAATTAAAAATCTATAATATTGCAATATTTGAGATAAATTCTGAAAAATTTAGCATTCATTTTAAATATTGCATGTGACATACTCATAAATTTTTATAGTCAAATTCGTAATATAACTATACAAACCCAGTTTTATTCATCTTATTGCATTTTAACTCTTAAAATTCATATCACATGTTTTATAAGTCCATAATTTACGAAAAATCATATTCATAACATAGGATATACATGTGAAAACATACTGAAAAATCTCGGCCAAAAGATGATTTTTACTAATTTTCCCAAAATAAACGACTTTTAACCATTAAAACTTAATAAAACCGAGATTTAATATACCAATGACCAATATTCATGCAAAATATATTCCAAATATTCTAAAACATTTTAGAAAACAGTAGGTATTCATGCTTAAATAATTTCGGCCATATCATATAATAAACGAAATTCCAAATTTTATTTTGTTATCTTAATAACTCCGTTAAAACGTAAACGGAAAGCATGCAAACAACCTAGTTGCTCTGATACCAATTGTTAGGTTTTTAGTTATCTCATAATCTAGTATCTTAGTCATACTAAATATAATCCTTTAATTAACATTTTAATTAACATATTATTAGATCTTATGCATGCTACATATATGCGGAAATAGGAGAGATTTCGACCCTTACATACGGTCCAAGAATAGCAAGGATGATCCTCCAAGTATTCAACAAGAACACCTCCTTTGTGATGCACCAAGACACCCTTTGATTGAAACAGAAACTTGAGTATGCTAGTACCAAAACCGGTTTTTCCTTAAACAAATTCTAATCTTTATTTAGAATTGAAACTAATATATAACTTATTATTATTAGTATTATTATTATCTCACAATAATAATATTAGAGGATTTGATGTTGTTATTTTCTCACACTAGAAAATTGCCAAGAGATTAGAATGAATCACAATGTGTGAACAACTTCACATTTGATGGATGTTACTTGCTTTAGGCGTGATACACACAAAAGAAAACCAAGAGGGAACATTTTGTCTTTCCTATGTACATAGGTGGGTGTAGGTGCAATTCACAAGGTTTGTGTTTTTATGTTCTTAAAACACAAAACACACTTCAAATTACACCTTCCCAAAACCGGTACCATCACAATTAAAATGGACTTCCATTTTATCAAATGTCATTTTGTACAATTTGTATACTTATGTGTGACATACAATATGTTACAACATAAAATTAATTGTTCTAATTTAAAAATGCATATTTATCAAATAAATATCATTTATAAATTAAATAAATCATATTTAACAATTTGACTAGTAATTCATAATTAGGCCCTGTTCTTTTGGACTTCAAGTCACTTAATTTAAGTTCACTTCAGATCCTATATATAAGTTCAGTTCAGTTCAGTTCAGTTCCTATAAGTTCAGTTCAGTTCCTATAAGTTCAGTTCAGTTCAGATCCTATAAGTTCAGTTCAGTTCAGTTCCTATAAGTTCAGTTCAGTTCCTATAAGTTCAGTTCAGTTCAGTTCAGTTCCTATAAGTTCAGTTCATATAAACTCAATTAAGAAAAGTTGTATACGGAGTATTATTTTTAACAACCGATACAAACATTTTGCTTTAATTATTCGATACACGTCATCTATAAAAAAACAACTCATTAATAATTTACCCGTCTTTTACTCTTTAATTGATGTCAAACTATCATCCTCGTTAATGCCAAAAAAAAAACTACTCATTATACGACACACTCACCCTCACCAATTGTCACTCTCCAATTAATCAACTTCTTCATTACCATTGTTAGAGAAAATAAATGGTTAGAGAAATTTGTAATAGTGAGTATTTTTTATCGTAATGTAATCGTAGTATAATGTATGAACTATGAACAAACAATTATATATAAAGTTGAAAATATTTTAAATTACCATGTATTTTAGACTATTTTTATCAATGTCATATAATAATAACAATAATAACAACAACGACATCAACAACAACAATAATAGTAATAATAATAATAATAATAATTACAACAACAACAATAATAACAATAATAATAATAATAGTTAACTGAAATTAATATAAAGTTAATTAAGTTCGGGTTTTATAAGTTTAGTTCAGTTCAGATCCTATAAGTTCAGTTCAGTTCCTATAAGTTCAGTTCAGATCCTATAAGTTCAGTTCAGTTCAGTTCAGTTCCTATAAGTTCAGTTCAGTTCCTATGAGTTCAGTTCAGTTCAGTTCCTATAAGTTCAGTTCAGTTCAGTTCCTATAAGTTCAGTTCAGATCCTATAAGTTCAGTTCAGTTCAGTTCAGATCCTATAAGTTCAGTTCAGTTCAGTTCAGTTCAGTTCAGTTTCAGTCCAAAAGAACAGGGCCTTACTTATGTATAAAATGGTCATTTCAATAATCGTCAATATGATTTACAACACTTGTAATAATATACAACTCTATTCATTCTAATTACGATATTATGAAATATCGTTTAATGTTTAACAATTGACACGTTTCAATTTTAAACATAAATCTTACAATAAGATTTAACCTCTGATTCTCGATATACGAGTTTAAGGAATATGATCAAATCGTATTAATATAAATTTGATCACTTTATCAATTAAGGGAATTGTCCTAAAGGTGTGACCTAAAGGGATCAACTGACCACCACCGCCATACGATAGTAATGTCAAACTCTAGCTAGCCAATCATTACCGATTAATGTTGGTCAGTTGACTTATATAAATTGTATCATCCCTTGCGCATTCTCGTCATGACATTTAATTACGTGATCGCACTATTGTTGAGGACACATTTCCCAACAATATTATGCCTACCGACGAAGAAGGGATTCATGGGAGTCTGATTTATAAAGACGTTTCTCAATTTTTGGTTGTATGAGGAAGACCCCATCAACTTCTATTTATCCATTTTAAGTGAACTAAAATCTAGCATTGTCGTGAATGAATGAAATTAAGTGATGGCTTTACATGTGACACGTGACATCTGTATGTCATTGAAAACTAACGCGTTACCTCTACATGAGTCAGTTTTCAGGCATGTTATACGTGGTTTGGTTTTAGGCGGAAAATGATGCAAGCTATTATCGATGAAAGCATAAAAGAAAGCAATAAACGTAAATAAAAGTGGGTAGTCAAGGACTAAACATGAACAAGAGTACAACCTTAGGTCCTTTGCGCGAATGGCCTAAGAATAGGAATTAAAGAAAATTCTCACCTATAACTTGCACCCAAGACCCGTTCAAGATGATCCCGTGTGTGCTAGAAATGCTCTCCAATTGCCTTGCAATATGGGGAGAGTTTTGTGAGGTTTTTTCAGATGTGAGATCTAGGTTTTTGGGAAAGCAGTTCTCAAAAACCCTTGTTTTCTGTGTGATGAGATTATCAGCCAGTCCTTGTGGGGAATGAACATGTATTCACCCTAAAAATTGCAGGATTATAACGAAAATTACATATGCGATTATAGTCATAAGATGAAAAACACGAATTCAATATTCAATTAAATATAACCGTTTATATTTAATTTACGAATTAAACATGTAATCCGTATTAGCTAAAAATTATTTAATCTGTATTAAATAATAATCTCAACATCTCATTGACTAATTTAATAGTCAATACCTATGACTAACTGTTTAGTCGTATTCAGCATAAATGTGACTGTATTTTCATACCTTCACATCTCTCAAACGTGTCCTATAGGTGTGACGTATAAGGACCAGTTGATCACCGCCATCCGTTTGACAATAACGTCAAACTTATCTAGCAAGCCAACGTTATTGATAAACGTGGATCAACTGATAATAATACTGAAGTATGCCCTTGTGATCCTTTAAGAGATTTAGTAAGTCATTGTACTAACTGTCAAGGACACCAGCCCCAACATATTCGTTGTAACACCCCCATTTATTTAAGGGCCTGTACTAGGACTGCCCAGATAAATAAGGATGTTACCATCCCGGTTTCCCGGGCAGTAGATAACAAAGGAAAGAACACAGTACTTTATTATTAAATGTTAAACTGAAAAGCAAGTTCTTACAACCATCTTGAAAACTGTCTTAAATAAAACAAGTACAACTCATGACAAAAGACTATAGTGATCTAGACTCTAGTCTGGTCCGGATCCAAGCTCTCCCTTCCCTTAGCTCCCATAGTCTCAAGCATCTGTCAATCTGCTCCCCAATAAATTGGTTCATCACAGGTGATCACGAATACACAGGGTCAACCACGAGGTTGAGTAGAGGAAAATGAAACAGTCAAACATTATTATAAACATAAGGTCAATCATCTCCACTCCGAATCACAAGACCCAATATTCTCCACACGGTATCACAAGACCCATTATCTCCACACCAATCACAAGACCCATTAACTCCGCACCAATCACAAGACCCATTAACTCCGCACCAATCACAAGACCCATTATCTCCGCACCAACCACAAGACCCATTTTTCATCACCTCATATCGTATCTCAGAATTATATAACCAAATAACACAATATATCAATCATATGATAATATAAAATAAACATAGTTATCATCAAATAACCAACAGATTACTCATCATTATGTACACAGTATTTCCCCTACCTCGAATTGCAGAAACGCAGACAAATCCAAAGCTCGCTAAAAATGTTGCACACGAAAACCGCCACCTGACTTCAGATCAGAATTAGGGGAAAACGCAAGAGTGTTTGTGGCCGTGAGAACCCTCCTTCTCTTCTGTGTGGTGGCGGCAATAGGCTTAGGGTATTAGTTGTGTGAAAGATAGGTTAGAATTAGGGTGGATGCTACCTCTTATATGGCGGCATGGGAGTGTATCCGTGAGGTGTGAGTGTTTGTGAGGGTTTTGTTAGGGTTTTTCGACAACATGGGCTGTTCTGATATGCACAACAATCGAGGCCCAAAACTTAACCCTCAAGGTCCCGTGTTCGAAACCCACGGGAGACACAAATCATAACTTAGAAACATATATAACAAGTACTCATATTAAGTACTAAACTATCGTAACTTAAACTATCTTAACGTCAAGAAAAATAAAAAACATCGTAACTTAAAATATTCGAGGTATTACAGTCTTCCCGCCTTAAAATGAACTTCGTCCCGAAGTTCAACCTCACTTAGGTGACAACCAATCCGTCGCAAGCGAACTTGGAACATAACATATTAACCAAAACACAGAAATGTTACATTCCACCCCCTTAAAAAAGAGTTACGTCCCCGTAACTTACCTCAATCAAACAGATGCGGGTAATGCTCTCTCATGGATGCCTCGGCCTCCCATGTAGCTTCCTCCAGATTATGGTTGGTCCACAGAACTTTTACCAAAGCTGTCTCCCCATTTCGAGTCTTTCGCACCTTCCTGTCTAGGATTTCCTTTGGAGTCTCAACGTAGGACAATTGCTCATCTACCACAATCACATCGTGGCATAAAACATGCGATGAATCGCTCACATATTTCCGTAACTGAGACACATGGAACACGTTATGGACCTTGGAAAGGGCTGGAGGTAAAGCTAATCGGTATGCCACCTCTCCAACTCTGTCCAAAATCTCAAACGGCCCAATAAATTTCTGACTCAGTTTGCCACACTTTTCAAACCTCATCACACCCTTCATTGGAGATACCTTCAGCAGTACCTTCTCCCCCGCATCGAATGAAATATCGCTCCTCTTTAGATCTACATAGCTCTTCTGTCTATCCTGGGAGACCCTCATCTTCTGTCGAATAACCTGAACCTGCTCCACCATCTCCTGAATCTTATCTGGCCCCAAAGTCAAAACATCAGCTCGATCATCCCAACACACACGACTCCGACACTTCCTCCTATACAATGCCTCAAAAGGGCCATCCCTATACTGGCATGATAGCTGTTGTTATAAGAGAACTCTATCAGTCCCAGACGATCCTCCCAAGATCCTCCGAACTCAAGTACGCATGCTCTCAACATATCCTCAAGGGTCTGGATCGTTCTCTCAGTCTGACCGTCGGTAGCTGGATGGAAAGTTGTACTCATCTTCAACTGGGTACCCAAAGCGGCTTGCAACTCCTGCCAAAATCTAAATATGAACCTCGAGTCCCGATCCGAAACAATGTCCTTGGGCACCCCATGCAAGTTGACCACATTCTGAACATATGACTTAGCCCGCTCAGCTTTACTCCAGGTATCTTTCATGGGAATAAAGTGAGCAGACTTAGTCAATCGATCTACAATCACCCAAATCATGTTGTTGCCCCGCTGAGTCCGAGGCAACCCCACAATAAAATCCATCGAGATGTTCTCCCACTTCCACTCCGGTACATCTAATGGTTGAATCTTCCCTTGTGGTCTCTTATGCTCCCCTTTCACTCTTTGACATGTCAAACATCTCGACACAAACTCAGCGACTTCCTTCTTCATATTTGGCCACCAAAACGTCTTCTTAAGGTCTTTATACAACTTATCACCCCCTGGGTGAACGGAATATGGAGTAACATGAGCTTCAGTCAGGATTTTCTTCTTTAGCTCCTCAATATCCGGAACGCACCATCGCCCACTGAACCTCAAACTGCCGTCGGTATGAATACTGAACTTGGTTTCCCGGGGCAGTAGATAACGCAAAGGAAAGAACACAGTACTTTATTATTAAATGTTAAACTGAAAAGCAAGTTCTTACAACCATCTTGAAAACTGTCTTAAATAAAACAAGTACGACTCATGACAAAAGACTATAGTGATCTAGACTCTAGTCTGGTCCGGATCCAAGCTCTCCCTTCCCTTAGCTCCCATAGTCTCAAGCACCTTTCAATCTGCTCCCCAATAAATTGGTTCATCACAGGTGATCACGAATACACAGGGTCAACCACGAGGTTGAGTAGAGGAAAATGAAACAGTCAAACATTACTATAAACATAAGGTCAATCATCTTCACTCCGAATCACAAGACCCAATATTCTCCACACCGTATCACAAGACCCATTATCTCCACACCAATCACAAGACCCATTAACTCCGCACCAATCACAAGACCCATTAACTCCGCACCAATCACAAGACCCATTATCTCTACACCAACCACAAGACCCATTTTTCATCACCTCATATCGTATCTCAGAATTATATAACCAAATAACACAATATATCAATCATATGATAATATAAAATAAACATGGTTATCATCAAATAACCAACAGATTACTCATCATTATGTACACAGTATTTCCCCTACCTCGAATTGCAGAAACGCAGACAAATCCAAAGCTCGCTAGAAATGTTCCACGCGAAAACCGCCACCTGACTTCAGATCAGAATTAGGGGAAAACGCAAGAGTGTTTGTGGCCGTGAGAACCCTCCTTCTCTTCTGTGTGGTGGCGGCAGTAGGCTTAGGGTATTAGTTGTGTGAAAGAAAGGTCAGAATTACGGTGGATGCTACCTCTTATATGGCGGCATGGGAGTGTATCCGTGAGGTGTGAGTGTTTGTGAGGGTTTTGTTATGGTTTTTCGACAACATGGGCTGTTGTGCTATGCACAACAATCGAGGCCCAAAACTCAACCCTTAAGGTCCCGTGTTCGAACCCCACGGGAGACACAAATCACAACTGAAAAACATATATAACAAGTACTCATATTAAGTACTAAACTATCTTAACGTCAAGAAAAATAAAACAAACATCGTAACTTAAAATATTCGAGGTATTACAGTCTTCCCCCCTTAAAATGAACTTCGTCCCGAAGTTCAAACTCACTTAGGTGACAACCAATCCTTCGCAAGCGAACTTGGAACACAACATATTAACCAAAACACAGAAATGTTACTTTCGTCAAGCATTTTGATAAATTGACATAAACCCTCGTATAACACCATAAGTGCGAAGTAGATGGACAAAATATATACAAACCTTATAATATCCCTTATCTTCCCACAAAGATCTGTCGCGGGTAGCTTCCAACCAATTAAGTACATAAACACCGCAATCATGCCTTCGCCACCATTAACAAGCAGAAAATCTAATTAGAAAAATGTCAACTTCTGATGTCATCTGGATGGGGCAAAGAGAATAAAATCGTTACACTTACACATTTAGTTGTTGAGGGCCAGGAAAATGTGTGAATTCAACTAGAGGGACACCTGCAAAATGTTTGTACCCATTGGATCGGCATAAAATCTCGACGACATTACGTACCTACAAAACAAAAAAAACAAAAAAGATTGACTGTATACGTTTACATCTAAAATTTCAACGGACACCTGTTCAAAAATGATATAGTATAATGATATGTACCACTTCTGCAACAACATCCACGTCCGCTTGACTATCCTTAGTACGTAGTGAGTTCAGAATATAATTCTGCTTCATATCCAAATTACAAACACAAAGGAACCAGTGCTCTTTTTCGATGATGGGTATAAACATCTGAAAACACAAAATGATATACTACTAAGAACGGTAAAGTCAAAAAAATAAAACAAAAAAAAACTCTAAACGCTCTCTAGCATGGCGAACTGAAGGAGATTTGACGGCTGAAGTTGGAGAAGACAACCTGTGCATATGGCTATGGAAAGCTCTCCTTCCCTACTGCGCAATATCACCAATAGGAAAACCATGACAAGTAAGGAGCGTATGACGAAGAATGCTGAGAATTTTAGACCAGAACCTAACGTTGCAAATAATTATGGGAGCATGATGAATATTGTAGGAGTTGCTCCATATGATTTGACTGCATCCCCGTGTATTGAGAATGAACAACAGACTGTCACCAATGCTAATCTGGGAACGCAGGGTAATGAAGATACCTCTATGGATGAATGGTTTGATCACCTTGGAAAGAAAATTGTTACCATAATAAAGGATGAGGATGATATCGTGGAAATTAAAGTAGAGGATGTCCAGGAGGAGTTGGAATTTTGGAAGTTTGCAGTCTATGGCTTTGTTATTGGCACGAATCCTCTATCGCCTGTCTTTGAAAGATACCTTCATCGTATATGGAGACACCATAAGATTGAATCTATCTCCTTCTTGCCTAATGGAGTGTTTATTGTAAGATTTCAAACACAAGCCATGCAAGAAGATGTTTTGGAGGTAGGCATCCATATGTTTGATAGCAAACCTGTTATCATTAAGAGATGGCTGCCGGAATTTGATCTAGAAAAAGAGGATGTGAAAAAAGTGTAACACCCCCATTTATTTAAGAGCCTTTAGCAAGACATTCTCAAATAAATAGAGCTGTTACCATCTCGGAATGTCTGAGGTAGTGAATAACAAAGTAAAACAACCAAAGTACTTTATAAAAGCTGATAAAATTTAAACTTGGTTATTACAGTTACTACATAACAGAAAAGAAAATACAACTGATGACTGCTCTAGATGTGATATAATTCTCGGTCGGTCCAAAGTACGCATCTCACATTCCTGCCCCAGCTCCTAGCTCATCTGTCTCTGACCTGCAGAATCTACTCCCCATTCCGGATCATCGTAGGTGTACACGAATACACTGTCAACCTCGCGGTTGAGTAGGGTAACACAATAATTATAATGCAACAATTATGATATGAAAATGCAATGATATGCTCGAGCTCAATCTCAATCTCAATTCTCAATCTCAAACTCATACCCTTGCACCAAGCCATATCGAACCTCCCGGCAGACTATAATCGGTCGTCACCGAACACCAGCTCAATTGCTGATAAGACACCAGGCCTGGTCTGCAGAACCACCCTGGGCTTTATATCAGAACAATATCTGACCATAACTTTCTCAGTAACCAATGCATATGCTATGCTCATGAATGCCACAATATAATTATTTAATCATGCTATCAAATACTGAAATACTCATGCCATTGCCAATAATCCAAAATCAATCCAACTAATATCATTCTTATATAATTCATGCTTGCATCCATCACATACAAGGTAACATCCTTTCATAACACATCACAGAGTAAACATCCATTCATATCACTTCATAAAGTATAGTGTCAGTGTATCCTCCCTGGATAGCAATATAGTCCAAAAACAAGCCAGCGAGTAAACAGAACAATGCCACTTCCAAAATCGTCACCTAACAATATAATATACGTAATTACTACTAATATAACTACGTAAAAAAATATAATATATTAATTATTCAAATTAACGATTTAAATCATATATTACGCATAACGATATCTTATTAAACACGACTACTTCAATTAACGTAACCAACCCGACCTTATTACTTTTATAACTAATTTCAATTGAATAAACAAACATAGAAAATATATAATCAACTATCGATAACCGTCACATTCTTGTATAATAAAATTTACAATTTAATAAATAAATGTCATGAACAAAATTATTAATAGTAACATGTCGACACTAACAATATTATGAAAATAATATGTTAATAATAACCATCAAATAATTACATTTATAAATACTAATAACTTATACTAATAATACTACTAACAATAATAACAACATTAGTAGTAGTAGTAATAATAATAATAATAATAATAATAATAATAATAATAATAATAATTCACAAACAATGACACAACAAAGAATACTAATATAATAATAATAATGATATACAATAGTAAAAATAAGACAAATGCACCAACAGCAATATGAACGAGTAATAATAACAATAATTAATAATAATAATAATAATAATAATAATAATAATAATAATAATAATAATAATAATAATAATACCAATGATCATAATCTAATGATACTAAAAGCAATATGTACAACCAGCCCCACAGACCACGAAACATTAGCTGAAAATACCGAACAACACAAACAGACCTCGACACTAACAGCCCCTCTAAACGACCCTCATCGACCACCTTTTTGCCGCTTGTACCACCACCACACCACTGTGGCTTCCACCCTTGCACCATGATGAACCCACTGACACTAACCACAACCCCTCACATGACCATACTAGCCCTCGAAAATAGTGACAAAAACACCCTGCTCACAAACAAATTTACCGCAACCGATAGAAACCCGTTTTGCTCTCCCTGAAAATCCCGTTCCAGCCACCACTATCACCACCCTATCCACCACCTGACACTACCCTCGACACCACTCACACCTCACGACCCTATTGGTGGTAACCACCAGACCTCGACACCCCTACAACCACCTCAAATAGCCGCCACAAGAAGGCTTCACCACACGACCATGTACGCCCCTGTTCTCCTCTGTTTCCTCTGAAAAGTCGACATTAAACCGTCGGGTTCATGGTGCGGCCACCACACGACACCCCATAGCAACTCAAACCATCTACCCATATCGTATTTCGACTACCCAAGACTCGTATCAAGACACAACGGAAACAGTTCGATATAAAACAATAAAAAAAAACTCGAACAAAGTATTTTCGAAGGTCTGACTTACAGATAATGGTGAGCGATGAAGATGATGACAAAGTGACTGATCTCCCTAGTCCTTCCTCAATCCCACGCCTCTCTTTCTGAATTAGGGTTTTTGGTTTTTTTTTCAATTAGGGAAGTGTATGAGGGGTGTGATATGTCCTGTAACAGTATAGGTAAGGTAGGGTTTGATATTATTTTGTTTGCTCCGTTTCCCTCACCCTAGACCCGAGTCCAACACGCATCTCAAGACACTTACACGCCGTTCTCGACTCACCACTTAAAATTACGAGTCCATACATAAAATTATTAGGATTTACGTAAAAATATATATATAATTAGGATTTAAATACCTTTACGACTTAAATAATAAAACCAGTATAGATGAGAAATAAATAGAAAATAAGAAATATATTTAATTATAATTATATTATCAAAATTAAAGAAAATACGAACGAATGTCATTTTATGGAATAATTATTTGTTTTAAAATCATTATGAAATACGAAATAATCGTAGAAATACGATTTATAAAATAATAACAATTTACGTAAAATACTTTATAAACATTCCATTCGAAATATTTGTATGAAACATGGTTTGACTGCCGTTGACCGAGGCTAAAATACGGGGTATTACAGTCTTCCCTCCTCAAAATGAACTTCGTCCCGAAGTTCGCCATCCCGTAACGATAAGGAAACACATAAAAACATGAAACGATCACAAGTAGCATTTATACGAGTACCCAAAAAGTGAAATGTTACATTCTATCCCACTTAAGAGACTTTGTCCACAAAGTTTAACATACAACAGTAAAACATGACACTTAAAGAACCACAATATATCATATAACAGAAGTAAAGTATAGTCAAACAATCACGACATACCAATTAGCCATGTCATAACAACTAGGCATATCAAGATTTTACAATCCTATCCTCCTTAAGACATGGTTACGTCCCTGTAACCCCATTACAAAATTTTACATCCAATGCTCAAGAAGATCACTGAAACCATAGTCACAATTCATCTAATAAGTTAATTACCCTATACTGGGCAACTAGCGTCCGACTTTTCAAGCAACAACATATACTTTTCAATTTCATGCTACGCAGTTAAAACAAAGTCAGGTAACACACTTATATACTCTTGAAATTTTAAGACAAACTTAACATATTTATATCGATGTAAACAATCAATAACTCAAAATTCATAAATGACAAATTAAAACATTCTATGCTCATAATCATATTATAGAAGCAAAAGTATATTCTAGAAAAGGCATAAAGCAAAATTTAACCATTATAATTAAACATGGAGCATTGACTTATCTCGCGAGATATACACCAATCTTAGACTAGCAAGACAACTTAGCAATTCCAGATATAAATGGCTTAAAAAAAATCATTTAGGTACCCTTCTCATCTATTCACATTACATCATTTGTCATAAAAACTAGTAAATATGACTTGCGAAATAAGAGGTTTATATCTTGCGGAACAATTTCATATTCAAGCATAATTTCATAAACACATAGTTACAGATTTTGTCAGGTTGCAAAACAATTACCAGAGTTATCAATCATCGGCTTTATCATGGATTATCACCCTGAAAACATTTTGAAATTTTCTGACAATGAAGTTGTAATTAATGACAATTTATAAACACGAATCAACTGACAATGTTACAAGCTACAGATCGAAAGCTAGACTAGCACTTCCCATAATTCACATATCAACCAGATTACTAATTCAATACATTGTGATCAGATTTAAACATAACAATATGTAGTTCACCTTGTGGCATAACAATAGTGTCGGTATAAATAAAACTACCTTTATATAAAACTCACCAATAATAATTAAGGTTATATTATTATATAACAAAGTTCACATCCATATCATATGTCTATTGTTCATGCTACTAATGTCATATCAGAATATTACATGGTTACATCACATAATTCATATTTGATGAAACTTTTATATTGAAAACTTACATAACTTACATTTTCAACAATCATACATCACGCTGCAACATCCAAAAATCATAATTAAATAACCGCTTAGCTATCTTGCAAACTATTATAGTTTTTAGAAAAAATATAAGGAATTAAATAATCATGGGAAAATGAATCAATTCCAAAGCTTAAGAGAATTATTTATAACAAATTTTACAACTCAGTTGGTCTGAACAAAACTTTTCAGCAAATAAACAGAAAATTGGGCAACTTGTAAAAATCACTATTAATTAACGACTCATTAAGATTTTACGTGGCTTATCATTTTGAAACATGAATGAATATTCTAAACAGTGGAGTTGGAATTATGCATAAACAATAAATACGGTTTAAATGGTGTCATTTGCAAAAACATGGGTCAAAACAGAACTGTGCAGTAACAATCTGACCACTGTCGACTAAGATATTTATTTCTCTCAAACTATAATTCGTATTAACATGAAACCAAAAGCACTCTAAAGCTAAATCAGAAGGTTATCACACACAAAATTTTCACATTCATATAAAGAACACATTTTAAACAGCAGCCCGTACAATCAAGGTAATATCCAGGAATTTATTAAAACTTTTGGTTCTTTTAAAATTACTACACATTATCACACAATCATACTTTCTCCAAAACATGTTGACATATCATTGAAGCATTGAAATCACATTGCACCATATTAACATGTAATTGCCATCTAAATCAAAACGGTAAAGATTACGAAATCGCAAATAAAATCAACTAAATAACTCAATCATCATGCATGTATAGGCAATGCAGTAGTTTCTATCCTCGTAACAATCACAATTTATTTAAGTACGTAAATATATCCTAGAAGTCACTAAGATGCCACTTATCAGCAACTCATTACACATATCATTTTACTATATCTCTACCTACGGGTTCAGGGATCATATAGCCGCATGCATATCACCAGACATGGATTAATATAGCATACAAATCTGATCATTCTTATTCAAATACCAAACAATATATTACATAATTGCGATAGTCATTTAATAACCAGATATCATATAGACATTTCGAATCAACAAAATCATATGATCATATCACTCCAAATTATTGTTCAATAAATATACAACCATTCTCTGCAAATTTCAATTCAATCATTCAGATCAACCAGCATTTCAAGATCAGTCGTATACTTCTAATGCACATCATCATACAAGTCAAGCTTATGTTTCAAAGTCACATTCCAATTTTCATGTTCCCAATACTTAGAAGTCATATATATCAACCAACATTCAATATCATTATCATGCTTCACAATACAGATCATCAACCATATTTCACATCATAACTTACCTCATTTCTTTTCTGCGGAAACGTTAGTACAATATGCAAGGTCTAACTTTTTATTTTATTCTACCCACTCTCTGCATCACTCAAGGGTTACCAGGTTACACTGAAAGGGTCAGTGGCTTGGTTTGAGGGGGGCCCTAACTCATCCCAATCCTGGGGCTCCTAATAGTTATTAACCTGGGGTTCATTTTATTAGACTCTTCCTACGTTCATTATTACTCACTTGTTTTAGGCCTGAGAATCGTTCGCTCTGATACCACTTTGTAACACCCCCATTTATTTAAGAGCCTTTAGCAAGACATTCTCAAATAAATAGAGCTGTTACCATCTCAGAATGTCCGAGGTAGTGAATAACAAAGTAAAACAACCAAAGTACTTTATAAAAACTGATAAAATTTAAACTTGGTTATTACAGTTACTACATAACAGAAAAGAAAATACAACTGATGACAGCTCTAGATGTGATATAATTCTAGGTCGGTCCAAAGTACGCATCTCACATTCCTGCCCCAGCTCCTAGCTCATCTGTCTCTGACCTGCAGAATCTACTCCCCATTCCGGATCATCGTAGGTGTACACGAATACACTGTCAACCTCGCGGTTGAGTAGGGTAACACAATAATTATAATGCAACAATTATGATATGCAAATGCAATGATATGCTCGAGCTCAATCTCAATCTCAATTCTCAATCTCAAACTCATACCCTTGCACCAAGCCATACCGAACCTCCCGGCAGACTATAATCGGTCGTCACCGAACACCAGCTCAATAGCTGATAAGACACCAGGCCTGGTCTGCAGAACCACCATGGGCTTTATATCAGAACAATATCTGACCATAACTTTCTCAGTAACCAATGCATATGCTATGCTCATGAATGCCACAATATAATTATTTAATCATGCTATCAAATACTGAAATACTCATGCCATTGCCAATAATCCACAATCAATCCAACTAATATCATTTTTATATAATTCATGCTTGCATCCATCACATACAAGGTAACATTCTTTCATAACACATCACATAATAAACATCCATTCATATCACTTCATAAAGTATAGTGTCAGTGTATCCTACCTGGATAGCAATATAGTCCAAAAACAAGCCAGCGAGTAAACAGAACAATGCCACTTCCAAAATCGTCACCTAACAATATAATATACGTAATTACTACTAATATAACTACGTAAACAAATATAATATATTAATTATTCAAATTAACGATTTAAATCATATATATTAATTATTCAAATATAACGATATCGTATTAAACATGACTACTTCAATTAACGTAACCAACCCGACCTTATTACTTTTATAACTAATTTCAATTGAATAAACAAACATAGAAAATATATAATCAACTATCGATAACCGTCACATTCTTGTATAATAAAATTTACAATTTAATAAATAAATGTCATGAACAAAATTATTAATAGTGACATGTCGACACTAACAATATTATGAAAATAATATGTTAATAATAAACATCAAATAATTACATTTATAAATACTAATAACTTATACTAATAATACTACTAACAATAATAACAACATTAGTAGTAGTAATAATAATAATAATAATAATAATAATAATAATAATAATAATAATAATAAGAGTTCACAAACAATGACACAACAAAGAATACTAATATAATAATAATAATGATATACAATAGTAAAAATAAGACAAATGCACCAACAGCAATATGAACAACGAGTAATAATAACAATAATTAATAATAATAATAATAATAATAATAATAATAATAATAATAATAATACCAATGATCATAATACTAATGATACTAAAAGCAATATGTACAACCAGCCCCACAGACCACGAAACATTAGCTGAAAATACCGAACAACACAAACAGACCTCGACACTAACAGCCCCTCTAAACGACCCTCATCGACCACCTTTTTGCCGCTTGTACCACCACCACACCACTGTGGTTTCCACCCTTGCACCATGATGAACCCACTGACACTAACCACAACCCCTCACATCACCATACTAGCCCTCGAAACCAGTGACAAAACACCCTGCTCACAAACAAATTTAACGCAACCGATAGAAACCCGTTTTGCTCTCCCTGAAAATCCCGTTCCAGCCACCACTATCACCACCCTATCCACCACCTGACACTACCCTCGACACCACTCACACCCCACGACCCTATTGGTGGTAACCACCAGACCTCGACACCCCTACAACCACCTCAAATAGCCGCCACAAGAAGGCTTCACCACACGACCATGTACGCCCCTGTTCTCCTCTGTTTCCTCTGAAAGTCGACATTAAATGGTCGGGTTCATGGTGCGGCCACCACACGACACCCCATAGGAACCCAAACCATCTACCCATATCGTATTTCGACTACCCAAGACTCGTATCAAGACACAACGGAAACAGTTCGATAAAAAACAATAAAAAAAAACTCGAACAAAGTATTTTCGAAGGTCTGACTTACAGATAATGGTGAGCGATGAAGATGATGACAAAGTGACTGATCTCCCTAGTCCTTCCTCAATCCCACGCCTCTCTTTCTGAATTAGGGTTTTTGGTTTTTTTTTTCAATTAGGGAAGTGTATGAGGGGTGTGATATGTCCTGTAACAGTATAGGTAAGGTAGGGTTTGATATTATTTTGTTTGCTCCGTTTCCCTCACCCTAGACCCGAGTCCAACACGCATCTCAAGACACTTACACGCCGTTCTCGACTCACCACTTAAAATTACGAGTCCATACATAAAATTATTAGGATTTACGTAAAAATATATATAAAATTAGGATTTAAATACCTTTACGACTTAAATAATAAAACCAGTATAGATGAGAAATAAATAGAAAATAAGAAATATATTTAATTATAATATATTATCAAAATTAAAGAAAATACGAACGAATGTCATTTTATGGAATAATTATTTGTTTTAAAATCATTATGAAATACGAAATAATCGTAGAAATACGATTTATAAAATAATAACAATTTACGTAAAATACTTTATAAACATTCCATTCGAAATATTTGTATGAAACATGGTTTGACTGCCGTTGACCGAGGCTAAAGTACGGGGTATTACAAACAGTCCCTACATGGATGAGATTACACAAACTACCATTGAAGTTTTGGGGTGCCAGCATTCCTAAAATAGCAAGCAAGGTAGGGAAATTCCTAAGGAAGGACCCTACTATTGAGGCAAAAACCAGAATTGGGTTTGCCAGGGTTCTGGTTGAGGTACAAGTAGATCAACAGTTGCCAAATAAGGTGCGTATTAAGGATGAAAAAGGAGCAGTGCTAGATATCATGGTGGAGTATGAGTGGACTCCTCACAGATGCAAAGAATGCCAAGGCATAGGGCATATTGCTCAGATGTGTAGGAAAAGCATGGGAATTAGGAGTCAAAAACCAGTAGCTCCAAAGAAAGTGTGGAAAACGAAGGAACTATCAAGCATTCAGCCTGTCTCCAAAGAACAGCCTGTTCTAGAGATCATGACTTCACCTAAATCAACTGATCAGCAGCAGGAGACACAGACAGAGCCTCGTTTTGGTATGCTTCTAAATTTCAATCCAGAACAGCCAGGAAGTCCTTCCTTCAAGGCTGTTTTGACAGGGCATAAGAGTGCAGGAACTAGTAGACCTTCATGTCCAACCCTGGATCCATGATTATAGGTCTATGGAATATTCGAGGTATGAATAATGTACAGAAACAGCGAGATATTAATAAGTTTATGTTAGCCAATAAAGTAGGTCTTTTTGCTTTATTTGAAACAAAAATAAAACCACAAAAACATCAGCAAGTTATGTCTATTTTTGAACATTGGAGCTTCAGTACTAATTCTCATACACACCCTGGAGGAAGAATATGGATAGGGTGGAATCATGTGGAGTTTCAGGTTACTTTCTTGGAGAATGACCCTCAATATATTCATATAAGTGCTACTCATATACCTAGTCAGAAAAGTTTTCAGTGTACAATGATTTATGCCTTCAATGGGATAACTGAAAGAGAGAGTCTTTGGGCAAACCTTACTAGACTGGCTGACAACATGACAGATGCTTGGGTGATTGGAGGGGATTTTAATTGTGTTATGCATCCTGAAGAAAGGTTAGGGGGTAGTTTTACTACTGCATAAGCTACTCCTTACCAATAGTGTATCTCCTATTGTGAACTGATGCAATGTCCTACTGTGGGTGCCTACTACACATGGACCAATAAGCAATGCCCAGCTGATAGAGTATATTCTAAGTTGGATAGGGTCTTTGCTAATGAAGCTTGGGATAGTCTAATGCCTAATATGCAAGCTAATTTCCTGCCTGAAGGGGATTATGATCATAACCCATGCCTTCTTCAACCTGGTCAGACTTTGGAGCAAAGAAATAGGCCATTTAAATTCTCAAACATGTGGTGCAGTGTCCCTGAGTTCCAAGAAGTGTTGCAGCAGCAATGGAGTACTGATAGATATGGGACCTCTCAATATCTACTGGCTCTGAAAATGAAAGCTTTGAAATTCCCTTTAAAGCAGCTTAATAAACTGAAGTTTACTGACATTGAGAGAACCACTGCTATGGCTCACAAAAAGTTACTAGAGTGCCAAACAGCTATCCTTCAGCACCCAGGGGATGTCAACTTGATACAGCAGGAGTATGAGGCTCATGGAAATTATAATACTCTCAAACATCAACTGCATCTGTTCTTGAGCCATAAAGAAAAAGCTCACAGGTTACAGAAGGGAGACCAGAATACTAAGTATTTTCATGGCCTGTTAAAGGCACGAAGGCGACAGAACACAGTGTACCAGATTATGGATAGTGCAGGGGTTGTCCACAACACCCCAGATAATATTAAGGCTAGCTTCTTGGAGTTTTATACTGATCTGCTGGGCACAAGCAAACCCACTACGCCAGTGGCCACTCAGATAGTACAGCAAGGTCCCCTTTGTACTGAAGCTCACTCTTTGATGCTGTTAGCTTCTGTATCCAAGGAGGAGATTAAAGAGGTCATGTTCAGTATCCCCAAGGATAAGGCCCCTGGGCCTACAAGCCAATTTTTTAAAGCTGCGGAGCACATCCAAGATGATGTATCAGATGCTGTCACAGAATTTTTCAGGACCAAACAACTGCTCAAGCAATTGAATGCAACTAATATATCTCTTATTTCAAAGGTAACTAATCCTCAAACTGTTTCTCAGTTCAGACCTATATCATGTTGCAATGTCATCTACAAGGTCATCTCTAAGTTACTATGCAAGAGGCTGGCCTATGTCCTTCTAGATATTATTTCTCCCACCCAAGGAGGTTTCATTCAGGGTAGAGGCATTATAGAAAACATCTTGATATGTCAGGATCTCATTAGGCTTCATGGCAGAAAGTCTGTGTCCCCTAGATGCATGTTTAAGATTGACCTTCAGAAAGCTTATGATACCATTGAGTGGAGTTTCTTGTCCCAAATGATGAATGCGCTCAAGTTTCCACAGGAGTTCACAGATCTAGTAATGGCATGTGTCACAATTGCATCCTTTTCTTTATGCCTGAATGGTGATACCTTTGGCTTCTTCAAGGGTCAAAGAGGATTGAGACAAGGAGACCCCCTATCTCCTTTTTTGTTCACTATATGGATGGAATACTTATCAAGGCTGCTGCATCACACTACACAAGTTAATAAATTCAAATATCATCCACTCTGTACTCCAATGAAACTATCTAGCCTGATGTTTGCAGATGATCTCCTCCTTTTTAGCAAAGGAGATATAGGATCCATTATGGTGATTTTAAGAACCTTTTCTACCTTTTCAGCGGCTTCTGGGTTGAGAATGAGTCCTGGTAAGTCCAATGTTTACTTTAATGGATTTCTGGAGGCAGTGAAGGTAGATGTACTCCAAGTATCTGGATGTGTTGAAGGAATGCCCCCTTCAAATATTGGGAGTACCTATTAAGCCTACTAAGCTAAATGCCAAGGACTGTAGGCCAATCATTGAAAATATTATGGAAAGGATAAGGGTTATAGGGGCCAGGAAACTTTCCTATGCTGGTAGGTTGGTGCTAGTGAAATCAGTTCTTAAAACCTTGCACAACTACTGGGCCACCATCTTCATCTTACCTGCTGCAGTGATTCAGAATATTGAAAGCCTTTGCAGGAACTTTTTATGGGATGGGGGTACTGAATATATAAGGAGTCCTCTAGTAGCCTGAGAAAAGAGTTGTAGACCAATCAAGGAAGGGGGCCTGCGGAAAAAAAATGACTCAGTGTGGAACAAAGCTGCCATAGGGAAACTGGCATGGTGGGTAGCATCTAAACCAGACCTGCTATGGGTTAGATGGGTGCATAACATCTACTTGACAGGGCAAACATGGACTGAATACAATCCTCCCATAGATGTGTCTTTGACTTGGAAAAGGGTCTGTAAGATTAAAGAGTTGCTTCACTCTGTGCTCCCTGACTACACTACACAAACAAGCTACTCTATCAGCAGGGTGTATGATCTCATTAGAGGTATACAACTCATTCAGCAATGAAGTTATCAGATATGGAATGATTGGACACTACCGAAACATTCATTTGTGGCCTAGATGTATCATCATAATGCCATGAATACTGTTGCTAAGTTATACAGGCTGGGCATCAGTGAGAATGAGCATTGCAGCCTCTGTGGGACAGGAACATAAACACTTGAGCATTTGTTCTTTGAATGCAGTTACAGTACCCGTCTTATTCATTTGATGCGGAGATGGACATGGATTAGATATCCTTCAGTGGATATCCGTCAGTGGTGCTTGGCCAGAAGAGGGTCGAAGGTCAGGAGAGGGGTGCTTTTTGGGCTGTTAAATGCTACTATATATTATGTTTGGAACCAAAGGAACAAGGCACGGGTTGAGCAAACTTTGCTTAGGCCTCATATTGTCCTAAAGATGTTGAAAGAAGATTTTAAATTCCATATAGCACGATGTTGTAAAGGTCGTATCTCTAGTAGAGATAAAACCTGGATAGATAATATGCTGTTGTAATTTGCTGATGTAATCTCTTGATATAGAAGGCTTAGGCCTTCTAACACCTTGGTAATTTATATATTTTACATTTTACCAAAAAAAAAAAGATATACTACTAAGCTGACTAACCAACAACATTACTTTAAGACATCAATATCCTACATTGATGCTTTAATGTATGAGTAAAATACTTACAACTTTGACATACATCCCATCCTTTGGCACATAGATGTCTTTATGCAGTTGCGCCCAAGAGTCTTGTCTTTCTTTGGATTAAGATGCTGCAATTAATAACAATCTTAAATCATTCCAGAGACATGAAGAAAACCCGACAAACAACGTGGCAATCTGCAATGCAAAACTAATAAATAGGTTATACTCACTCGTGCGATTGTTGGAACGTATAACAGCTCCGGTGAGAGTAAACTTGAGTAAATTCCGAACAAATCAATCACCTATAAATTAAAAGAGGAAAAGCAATGTAATAACTAGTACAAAAATAAACTGTAAATAGTAATAAACAATGTATAGCTTAGGAAATAGCAAAAAACCATATCACTGATCCATTGACGAGGTTTCAAAGAAGGTATCCCCATCTTTGTTACTTGCCCGAAAATTGTATCAACCACTACCTCACTGTTAAAAAAAAACGCATAAATATATCAGCATATGGAACACACAGGTACCAAATAAGAACCAATACCTGAAAACCAACTGATTTAATATGACAACTATAATAATGGTATTTACTGTGCTTCTGCATCTTCCTTGGATTGAAGAAACGTGTAATCCACGAGTTGTGTATCTGAATATCTCACGTCTTGTTCAACAGCTTGCTTCCTTTAAAACATTAATGAATAATATTTAGTTCAAGCAACCACAATCGTTATCAATTAAAAAAAAGAGATTTTGCCTCATGTTGAACTGTAATAGCATCTACTATCGGGCGTGTATTTTTTGGTGCCGTTGTGGGGGAGTCAACAATATCAGTAGGGTTATTAGGTAACCTGGGTGTATCAAGTGAATCCGAATTAGATCTGTCTTGATATTCAAATAAGTCGAAGGTCGGATAATCAAGGGCAACTCGCCTTTTCTTTTTTGATGGCTCGTCTACCGGTACTTTGTTGAATGCGCTGCTTAACGCGCACACAACATCCACAAAAGTGGGGTCATTCTAGCATGGATCATCACCATCATCAGTACCCTCCGTCATATTTGTCACTCGAACACCGCATCCTATCGCATCTGCCCCACTGCCGGTCATATCAGTTTGACACTAATCACCATGTACCGTATGAAATACATTTGAAAGTTGGACATCGACGAGTTCATCTTTGCACATGTCATTCGGGTTTACTTCAGTTTCGCCTTGACCACACTCTCCATTTGGTTTAATCTCTTCCTCGTATGTACTAGTTGGCATTAATCGAAACCCACCTAGTAAGGATTATGCCATCTCAGAAGCTGCCCCATAACAAACGAATTTGGCATTATGATCTAGGCACCGTTGATTGAATCTGCGAACTGTTCAAATGCATGAGCAAGCGCTTTCCCTGTGTTTGCCATATTTTTAATGCAGCTTGTAACTCGTAATTTGTTATCATCATTGACACCACATTCACTCTCATTACTCACTCCATGACTATGCGTCGCCTTGATATCCTGATCAACCTTAACATCAATACCTATTCTGATTTGGCTGTCCACATAACCATCCCCATAGCACCCTGGGTGCTTGACCAGCCAATGTTCAACAAAACCAACCCCAAAACGACGAGCTTCCCGTTTTTCTTTAGAAACCCGCAATGAGATCGCCCTCTTAGTCCATGAAAATAATGTGGGGAAAACTCGATCGACCTTTCTGTAGGGTTTTTGTTACTCATAAACTAAATATTTAGTCATACTAATCAAAATACTTTAATTAACATTTTAATTAACTTATTTATGTGATCTTATGCATGCTTAATATATGCGGAAATGAGAGAAATTTCGAGTCCTTACACTCGGTCCAAATGCTAGCAAGGATGATCCTCCAATGTTCAACAAGAACACCTCCTTTGTGATGCACCAAGACAACCCTTAATGAACTGAAATCTTGTAGTTGCTAGACTAGAAATCGATTTCTCCTTAAACTATTCTAATCTCTCTAATTAGAATATCATTTTATACTACAAAATAGTATATTTATATTATCTTATAATATTGATTTGAGGTTGAAAATCTCTTCTTACTTAGTGTAATTTTCGGCTAAGAGGAGAACTAGAATGAGGATGATATATCTTATATATATTAAGCATGCTTTAACTTAAGATAATAAAATTAACTTAAGCATGGACATGGGGAAAGGGGAGCCGGCCTTAGGGAGCCTCAATGGGGAACATATTCTCTTCTCAAGGCATATAGGGTGGCTAAGTAGTGTGTGTTCTCAAGGCAACACATTAAACATAATGATTAAAGGTGTAGTTAACACTTAAAACACCTTACACCCACCTTCACCATAACCGGCCACTTAATCCATAAAATGGATTTCATTTTACAATTTTGTCAATTGTATAATTTGTATAAAATGTAACATCTTATATGTCACAAGGCAATACAATATAATTATCTTATCTTAAAACATATAAATATTTATCGTATAAATATTATATTAAATAAATCATATTTATCAACTGACAAGTAATTCGAAATTACAATTGTAAAATGATTATTTATAATTATCGTCAATACGATTTACAACCTTTGTATTAATTATAACCCGACACATTCTAAATACGATATTATTAAATATCGTTTAATGTTTAACAATTGACACGTTTCAATTTTAAACATAAATCTTACAATAAGATTTTAACCTCTGATTTCTCGGTATACGAGTTTAAGGAATATGATCAAATCGTATCAATATACATTTGATCACTTTATCAATTAAGGGAATTGTCCTAAAGGTGTGACCTAAAGGGATCAACTGACCACCACCGTCATACGACAGTAATGTCAAACTCTAGCTAGCCAATCATTACCGATTAATGTTGGTCAGTTGACTAATATAATTCGTATCATCCCTTGCGCATTCTCGTTATGAGATTTAATTACGTGATCGCACTATTGTTGAGGACACATTTCCCAACACTTTCTTGTCTTGAAGACCATTCTATCAAGATATATGAGTATTAAAACCATTATAGGTCCCTTAAAAATTTCCACACTACCCCCTTTGGATGCCCTTTCGTTATCAACTCTCCATCGTCAAACACTATCTATTAGATGGTTCCGAGTGAAGTCACACCAATTCAGACTTTGTATAACAGATACATCACCCAAACACTTTAGTATCTGAATGCTTGGAAAAGAACCTCTCACCCCCATTAGGAAGGCGGACACAACATATACAATAAAGTTTCTCTTGAAATCATCACCGCCTTCCCTCTGTTCAACCATCTTATTCAATATGTGGGTAAACTTGATTTTTTTGACCCCGCCATATTGGGCCTTCCATGCGTTAACCAGATCTATATACTCATCAGTATGCTCGTATTTTGTCGCTTGCATAATCGATACCTCGCCCATAGGTATGCCGGTGGCGAGATGGTTATCTTCATCCCGAATAGGCAGTTGGATACTTAAAAAAGAATACGTGAAAGGATCAAAATCAGAAACAAGCAATATGCTAACTGCCCAGGAATCATATCAGTCTTAAGGTATAGTAACCCACCAAATCCCATCTCTCTGATATCTGAAAGTTGCCTATCAGACAGATCACTGTTTATGAAGCGTAACAAGGCGCAAGGGCTCATTCTTGTTTTTAAAACCGGGTACCTCTCTGGTGCAGCACGTTTAGCTCGCCTTTTGCTTTTTGACCCTTTCTGCTGATTACTTGTGGTATCTACTGCCACTGTCAACTTTAACTGTCTAGGACTCTTCTTGTCTACGCATATATAAACATTGCGTTTACGTATCTAACAAACTCATACATGTATCTAAATGTATGATATTATTAACTACTGACCAAATTAGGTCTAATTATTTCAGGCCCCTGACACTTAAGCATTTGGAATGCGTATCTAGGTTTCAATTAAAGCGAACCCAGAATACAAAACAACGTACATATCATCATATATCATACTCTGATTGATATAAACACATGTTCCGCCAAAAAATGCATTTGAACACATAATAGTTGTAGTGATTCCAGCTCCCTCACACTTAAACATTTGAAATGCGCATCTAGTTTCAATCTGAACACATAAATGATTAATTAAACTGATACATACACTAACAAGAAAAATTACAATCATCACCGTATCTCAACCCACTGCAATCAGAGAACATCCGCAACTTACCCTACATTACCCCAAAACACAAATTATCAACAAACACCTGACAATTGTAACATGCATGTAGTGAAATCAGTATTTTTGGAAGCTAAAAAAGGCATAGATGTACTATCGAAATCATAACATCAAACTAAATTATTTGAATCAATTGAAAACTATAGATTAAAATTGGGAAACTTACCTGATATGAATTAATTGCAATGTACTGTATAAAATGAGTAAGCTAAATCGGCTAACTAAAATGATGATCAAAAATATATCATAGAATTGAATTGATGAACATTTGAATTGATTGAATTAATTGGAACACTGAGAGAAAACAGAATAATTGGAACACGGGGAGAGAGAAAGTGTGTAATAACAAACGAAACGAAATAAGCATGATGACAGGTGTTTTAATCATACACGTATGTTTTTGTTTTAATCTAACGGATATTACTAGTTCTCACCGTTTGCACCGAATAATGGTTCTCACCCGATCCTAAATCTCTCTCTCTCTCTATATATATATATATATTATATTATATATATATATATATATATAATACGCAATATGATACTAAATGCAATATGCGACAAAACCGTGACATGTACTATTCTTGACCATATTACATCACACATAACTGTACCGGGACACGCCCAAGCGTACCCTCAACCACACCACATCACTGATGTGTTTTAGAACATGTTCAGTCATACTCCTGAGTACCCGTGCTGAAACTTTCTAGTGTAAATTTATTAAAAGCAAGACATTACACGGAGATTGAGTATATTTGATATTAGAGGTCTAACAACTACTTTGAGTGTAATAAAGAACTTAAACGTTCATTTATGGATTGACACTATATTAAGGGGATTGTAGACACATAATGAATTTTTTCTAAGTAGTTATTGTGTGATAATCACAGCTTGATTATATAAATTCATTAGTCTCCAGACTTGGCATTGTGATTTAGGACATTTAAAATCCAACTGCATTATATATTACTCCCTGAAATATTCAAATTTTTTTACAAAAATGCCCATATAAATCCTTATCGATGATATGAGAAATTGAGATGGTTATGACCAATTTTGGACTATACATTGATAATAATTTTTACCACCTTAGGAGAAGAATGATAAGGTTCATGAAATTAAAAATTAAAAATATAGGTTCATGTAATTAAAAATTAAAAATTGATAATAATATGGTTATGACCAATTTTGGACAATACATTGATAATAATTTTTACCAACTTTGTTTTCAATATAAAAGGCATCAAATATAGGTTCATGAAATTAAAAATTGATTATGAAGATGTATTAATAATACCAGTTTGATCAAGTTAATTAACAAAATATGACATGTTAAAATCTATGATTTAATTATAGAAAAATTAACCCTACTTATGGAATAGCGAACTATAAATTAGTCACTGAAACTTTATAAATTCGAATTCTTGCCAAATTAAACTATAATCACACATGAAAGGTAGTGTGAAATCGGCTATCACATTTCAAGTAATAAGAAAATAGCAAGCATGAGCAGTTGATACTCATCTATAGTAAAGAAATTTGGATGTCCCGGAACTAACATAGATATCTGAAGGATAATAGATGACCTATTATATAGAAAAAGGATTTGTACGACCGTATATATTCAGATATCACTTATTCAGTACTGACAATATCTAATTATATCAATATGGTTGAAACCGATATGCATTTGCGCGCGAAATTTAATGGACTAGAAAATGAGGATCTTATATTTACGTCCAGTTTGGTTATCGACATATAATATATGATTATAAATGAGATCATGGACGAGAAATCAACTTATTGACTTAATGTAAAATTTAAGTTATGAATATTGGTAAAAGAAACGTTACAATTTGCATTATCGAGTCATCATCATGTGCATTTAGAGATTAAGTTTATCATTTGCATCTTAGTTTTAATATATATACATTATTTCATTGTTTTAGAATAAGTTATATATTGTATATTAATTATATTGTTATATTTTGATAAATCTTTAAAAAGGAAAAATCTTATCTTTTGAGATACTACAACTAGGATAACTCCATGTAAGAGCCTCTTATAAATGATCATCAAATGATCATGTTTTATTAATTGAATTTTGGGAACTTAGGATTATATATTAACCTCTGTGACACGATTGATAGGTTATCGTGATTATTTCCAAAATGGAAAATTCAAACTCCTATAGATTTACTTCATGTAAATTATTATTTTCTCAACATGAATTTTGAGCATATGAGAATAATAAATTAAATGAGTTTCATCCCGAACATTTGAAATTATTTTATAGTCCAGAAGTATCATAATGATTGGAAAATATTGTAGTTAAAATCCACAATGAGAATGTCAGGTAATACACATATGGTTTAGCAAAGAAAATAGCTCCAAGGTATTGGATGATTTATTCAATAATTATCGGATTAGTTCTCCTTAATACAAGGAATTAATGAATGATGGCTACACTTTTTTTCCCTTCGACTTCGTTTTTTGTTACAACGGGTTTATCCTAGCTAGGTTTTAACGAGGTAGCAGTATAAGCGCGTTATTACGCTATAGTCATGATCGTCATTATTGTTGAGATGACAATTATTTTTGACATATAATGTTATGTCTTTTTTTGTGGAGAAGTAAAATCATTTTTGCGGAAGTATTAATTGAAATGAAGATTCAAGAGTATTACAAAGTGATTTGAGTTAGAGTGTGAGTTTTCAAAGAAATGTGATATCGAAACTGTCATGGATTTCTATTGACCGGAGATTCAAGTTTATTAACTACAATGAGTATTACTTCAACGATCAAGAAATTATGTCAAAGGATGGATCATTTCATGATTTATCAAGTTATGTATTTATCCGTGGGAGTATCACGCGTTGTACTCTTTTTCCTTCGTCATGGTTTTGTCCCACCGGTTTTCCTATGAAATGTTTTAACGAGGCAGCTTGTTATGCGTGTTTAAAGATTAATGCATGTATTCTTTTCTTTCACTAATGTTTTTCTTACGAGGTATTTTAGGAAGGTTTTTACCTAGCCATCTTCTTCAGTGGTGGACATTCAAAGGGGAGTGTTATGAAATATTATAGTATAATATTATATTATAATATTATATGGTTGTCCAAAATATCCTAGAGTGTTTTATCTTATGAAAACTTTATCTCATTGTATGTGTATATATACCCCTCATAATGGAATGAGAATAAAATTTTGTCTCTCTTACTTTCTCTCTACAATTCTCTTTTGTCTTTATTTCACAACAAGTAAAGTAATGTATTGTTAAAGGTAAATAGATAAATTTTATTTAAAAAGTGAATAAGAACTCAATAAAAAGAATCTAAATATAGGCTAAAAATCTTTGAAATATTATGTATTTAAACTTGATTTAATTTTTTTTTTACCCACAAAACTAAACAGTTAAATGTTACAATACTCCCTCCTCCAATCCAATAATGCTCCCTTGGGCTCAGACATATATTTTAATGTGAAATGACATGATAGGTGTATTTATAAAAAGACGTCTATGATGCGGCCGGAGTTTTAATAGGGTAGTTGCAAAGATATAATTGAAAATGATAGTTATGCCAACTAATTTACCAAGTAAGGAAGATGAATTATTGTTTAGATTGTACGAAGATAGAAAGTGGAAACATTTCAATGGATTGAAGGGATTATATGTATGTGAATATTATATGACTAACTTCTAATCGAGATTTTGTTTTTCATGATGAGAATGATCCTAATTAGACACTCTCTATTATATCGTCACGAGTGTACTATTTGGATCCCTCTTATTTCCCAATCCAACAAGGTTTTGATGATCATCACATTTTATTGTTCTCTATTACTTTTTTGTTCGACAAGGTGTTAAGTTATTAATTGATTAAAATCTAAAAGAATAGTATATCAAATAATAGAGGTACCATGAGAATTTTACAGCTCAAACGAGTAGACCGGCCACAATATATATGCAACTTATTTTAGTATTGGTGCAATGCATGAGAAAGATAACTAGTTATGTTGTATTTATTGTTGGAATGATACAAACTACACTTATAGATGACCTGCATATATATGTTGCTTATGTGACATTAACATTGCAATAGAAAAACCAGTGACCAAGATAGGGATCCATGCATTGTTGAGCACCTCGATCGGCCGGACAGAGATGTCTTCTCTCGTAGTAACCGTCATCTGGATTAGAAACTGAATCATCTGAAATCATTTACGTCACTTACCATAAACCAAACATCCAAAATGAATAGTCAATAGTAATTCATTGTCATTTCTAAAAATACAACAATGATTGTTTATTTATAATCATAATAGATGGTCCCTCAAGTAGTAAAGTAGTAATGATATAAGTTGGTTTAGTGTTTAGTTACATGATTGTCCTACTGAGTGCAATGTAGTCTAAGCTTGATTAACGTGAAAGTTAATGGCGAAAGCAACAACAGGCCCAAGCTAAGCCACAGGTTGCCTTTGCATGTCATGGACCAACTCCTACATTCCCCAATTTGAACATTAAATATTTCTAAAACCAGGTTGGATCTCAACCTTTCCAAATCATCTCTCCATTTTTCAACTTAATAAAGATCATTAACAATATAATTTGTGATAATAAATATAGGATTGAATGATTTGAATCCCATTTCATTTTGTTTAAACTATACCTACTTAAACACTATACTATAATATATACTCATTGGTTATATTCCTCGTTTGCCAAGTAAGAACTCGTTCCAAATTATTTGTTTTCCTTTGTTTAACATACCTTCCTTATAACTCATTTGCCGAGTAAAAAAATACAAATAAAGACCAGCATCTAAACAAATATGACTATTATTTATAAATATCGATAACTCTTTAACATTATCCTTTCAGAATCAACGACTTTTTAGAATCGACTCTTGTAACTTTCTCCTTGTAGGCTTAATTTCTTAACTCTTAAGCTAAGCCAACCATTTCCATTTCCTACTTTATGTCATACAAACCTCAATAAACAAACTTGTCATTAGCCCCACCAATTAATCAATTATGTCTTATATATGCACGTTGTATTTCACTATTCCCCCATTCTCTAAATTAAGTTTATATCATTTCTAGTCAAAAAAGAAAATTCCGGTTCTTTATTATTCAAACTACATAATACTTTTTCGTCTTTGGTTTTCCCTTGACTTTTCCTTGATCGCAGTGTTCAGTGAACTAGTATGTTTGCATATCATGGAATGCTTAACATTGTTTTGATAATTTCATGCATTTTCAATTCAACGTATCAACTATCCAACCTGGCAACATATATCCACTTGTCATATTCAAAGTATTTATTTGCAAAATCTCATTTTAGGCCACTTATTTAGGCCATATTTTTTTTGACCTATTTTCAACTCGTTTCAGTTCAACTCAATACTGTTCATCTCAGTTCAGCTACATTCAGTCCGGTTCAGTTTAGTTCAGTTCAGTTCAGTTTATTTCAGTTGAGTTTAGTTTAGTTCAGTTAAGTTTAGCCCACATTACTATTATTATTATTATTATTATTACAGTATTATTATTATTATTATTATTATTATTTTTAATTATTATTATTATTATTATTATTAAGGTAAAATCAAAGTTTACAAGAAATTAGTGGGCACCCGAGATACAAGTTGGGCGCCCACTCCCTTTTATCTTGACGCATTGCGCGCCGGGGTTCGTTGTTTTGCCGGGAAAGCAGCCCACAAGTGAGCGCTCCCCGGCTTGGGATAGGGACGAGCCGGCACACAAGGCCACCATGCAACGCCCCAACACCCATGAGGTTGAACATGTTCGCGGGTATTATTATTATTATTATTATTATTATTATTATTATTATTATTATTATTATTATTATTATTATTATTATTATTTGTGAAACATGGGAGATTAGAGAAAAAGGTACTCCCTCCGTCCCAGTGATATGTTTACACTTCCTTTATTTCCCCTCACAAAAAAATGTAAACATCCCAGTGGGACAGAGGTAGTACTTGAGAAGTAAAATTTGATAATATTCAAATAGTAATATTTGTTAACACAATCCAAAATCATAATCTTGAAATTTAGATATCATTAGCACAAAAGATATCATCTATATTCCTTCGTTTTTAACTTCTATATCATCTTGATGTGTTTCATTACGGTGGTAATTATGGACACCAAGAACACACCCTATTTTTTTGAACTTTCTCCATGAATTTCTTCCGTTCTTTATCATCCATGTTTGAATCTGTTCTTGCTTTTTGTACTTTGATGTTGTATAACTGGTATACCAAGTTTATATATCCGAATGAAATTATTAATAGCTTTTTTTTTAAAACCACAAAGTTTTATTAATCAAACAAAACTATTATTATTATTATTATTATTATTATTATAGTTAGTTCAATTTAATTAAATTTCATTGACTTTTATTAATTTCAGCTTCATTTAGCTCAATTCAGTTCAACTCGATTAAATTCAGTTCAGTTAAGCTCAGTTTAGTTTAGCTCAGTTAAGTTCAGTTCAGTTCAATCCAGTTCAGCTCGATTCAATTAAGTACAGTTCAGTTCAGCTTCATTCAGTTCAGTTCAGTTCAGTTAAGGTCTAAAAAGTCATAAAGAACAAGGCCTTAGTCTAAAACTTTTCAAACTTACAAGGCCAGATTTGACCATCTGTAAATGATAACATAAACCCATCTGAAATACGATTTTATATTATATATATATATATATATATATATATATATATATATATATATATATATATATATATATAGAATTAGCTATGCATGACTTTGGGGGCTACGCTAACAGTTGAGATAAAAATAATAAGAAACATGATATAAAGGGGTGTTTGGTTGGGGGGTTTGAAATGGAATGGAATGGAATGGATTTGGGAGAATTAAGGGGTCGTTTGGTTCAGTGTTTAGGAATGGAATGGATTGGAATGAGAAACTATAGCAGTATGGGGTTCTAACTCCATACCTTTCAAAAGATGTTTGGTTCATTAGAAAAATAAATATAAAGGAATGGAGTGTGAATCCATGGGGAGGAGGTGGGTTTGGGATTCCAAGGGGTTAGGGTGGAATGAGAATCCTGATGGATTCTAACTCCATTCCAAAATGTCTCAACCAAACACTAGAATGTGTAAAATCCATTTCATTCCATTCCAAACCACCCAACCAAACACCCCCTAAGTGTTTAGTTGGCTTATTTTGGAATGGAGTTAGATACTTGATGGATTATAACTCCATTCCAACCCCCTTGAATGTCATACCTTACTCTCCCCCCATGTTTCCCACTCCATTCCTCCCATAGTTGAAAAGTAGTCAAACCAAACAAATTTAGTGTGGTATGAAAATCTCAATCCATTGCACTATAATATGACATTCCAACCCATTCCATTCCACCTACTCGAACCAAACAACCCCTAAAAGATGTATAAAAACTAATTATGAGAATAAGAAATAACAATAATAGAAAGAGAACAAGAATGAAAGCAAAAATAAAATAGATTAAAGAGAAAAAGAAGAATTACAAGTAATTCCGAAGTTCGAGATAAGGAGAAATGAGGAAGAAAGCAACAAAGAATTCTGATCTAGAAAGGTGAGAAAAGTTACTGCCTAGTAATGTGTGTATAATGATTAGTGCTAAATGATAAGTGATCAATGTTGAATGATTAACCTAATCCCCTTTTATAAGAGAGCTTAAGTCAACATAAAAATCTAACCTAAAGCACGAGCTGCAACCGAGGCCAATCAACCTGTTTTTGCTCGATCGAGTGCTTGATCCACTCGATTGAGTAAAATTCTTCAAAATTCCCCTCGATCGAGGAAGTGGTCTTCTCGATCGACAACTCCAAGAATCGGCTTCTATCGATCGAGTGTTTCATCTACTGGATCGATCATTCTTCAGAATGGATTGCTCGATCGATCATTGTATGTACTCGATCGCGTGTTTCTTCATCCAACTCTACTCGATCGAGCATCTGCTTCATTTCAGCCTACGTTTTTTCTTCAAAGTAACCTTCCGCTTGGACGATTCACGTTTCCCAGGGCTTGTGAGCCCCGTTCCGGGTTCCATCTTCTAAATGAACGTACTTGGGACAACTTTGGCTTGGTTTTCACCACTTTCGGGTCCATTCCTACAAAATAGTAAGAAAAACACAAAGTAGCCTATTCGGGGAAAAAAAGGATATAAAACACTCGTAAAGCATAGAGATGCGTGACAAAAAGGTGCTGAAAATTGTATGAAATATGTGACACGGGTCGTCGTAACACGGTCAAAGATAAATCCTAGGTACTACTGATTCGTGTCTTTTATAGGATGTTTTACACCTCATTTTACACGCATTTTAGAGCTCAATTACGAGTTTTTGGTTGTTATTTTCCTATTTCGTCTACTTTCGTACTTTTATGCACTTTTGCAGATTTATGCAGAAATGAGACGATTTCGAGCCAAGTTTATCCTCAAGAGTTTCGCATGGCTAAGGGAATAAAGGAATGAAGAAGGAACGGAGTTTAAATGCGCGTTTCAAGACCTGAAAGACCAATTTCAGAAGCAAAAGGAGCTGACACAGCAGATACATCAGTCAACCGACCTAGCCCATTGGTCGGTCGACCAACATACCTGTTGATCAAAGTTCAGAAACTTTATTTTTCGAAGCCAGAAGTTGATGGGCCCGATAATCGGTCGACCGACCAACATCACTGGTCGGTCGACTAGCAAGCAGATTTCGGAAAATTCAAATTTTGAGATTAAAGCCAATATTGGAAGGGGGGAACATCGGTTCCCTCCGATGTAGGTCACATATAGTATCGCACAAGGAATTTTTGGTAAGTGAACGTGTAGTATATTTCATTTGAGATTCTTAATTTTTCTTTATTCATAGGAGCGTAGGTATCAAGATAAATGTGGATTTAATAAGTGCCTTGGTTGAGAGATGGAGGCCGGAAACCCATTCCTTTCATTTGGGTATTGGCGAGGCTATTGTGACCTTGCAAGATGTACAAGTGTTGTTGGGGTTAAGGATAAGAGGGGACGTTGTTAGTGGGCAAACTGCTTATAATTGGCCTTTAATGATAAATGAGCTCTTAGGCCAAACACCGGGTGACGATGACCTTAAAGGGGTTTCGTTAAGGATAGGATGGTTGTTGGAGAACTTTACCGGACTTCCAGAAGATGCAAATGATGTTGTTTTACATCAATATGTGAGAGCTTATTTGCTTGTCTTAATAACAACTATCATGTTCCCGGATAAGAGTGGAAATGACATTCAAGTTGTTTATTTGCCTTTGTTGAGGGATTTGGACAACATCGACAACTACTCTTGGGGAAGTGTCGTGCTTGTTACTTTATATCGCAATTTATGTAGAGCAAGTCACCTCAAGTCTAGAGATATTGGAGGTCCTCTTATTCTTTTACAACTGTGGGCATGGGAGCGAATTACAATAGGTCGACCTCAACTCATGGACCCCGTAGGTGCTACTCATCATGGACCCAACCCATTGGGCTCTCAACATATGATACAGATTGACTCATTGGGTCGTAGGTGGTTAACTGTGAACCGAAAGAGACCCGAAGCCATAACCACACTACTTGGGTATAGGGATGCTTTGGATACCATGAGACTAGATCAGTTTACATGGCAACCGTACACTCCACAGATTGTCTTTTTTGCCTCCCTTCTGTCATGATGACTCGGATGATTGGGTTGTGATGGTATCTTTAATATGTTTCGACATAGTTGAGTGACATTTCCCTAATAGGGTGGCTCGTCAGTTTGGGTGGAAACAAGATATTCCCGGACCTTGTGATACTGAGCCAAGATTGCACAAAGTTGATAAAAGGGGTGCCCACACACGCAACTGGATGGACAAACATGCACCTTATATAGCAATGTGGCTTAGGAGGGGACAATTTAGGTTCCGTGGTGTGGAAGATAACAATTAGATGGCATACTACGACCTTTACATGGTTTGGTACCGAGAGCGCATACTACTATTCCTCAACCATTTCAATTAACAAGCAATCTATCAAGCACCGTTTGGAGCAACACAATATCTTGTAAGTACATTGTTTTGATACTATTGTTTTTGATTTAAGCTATTGTTTTCCCATTACCACTTAACCAATATTATTTCGTTTTAGGCTCAAGGTTTTGTCAATGTCCATATGACATGTGATAGGGAGTTTCAAAACATGCCTCGTGAGGTGCCCCCTCATTTCCGCTCCATGGTTTCCAACCTCCGAGATTACTCCTCTCAATCCCTCCAAAATGTGGGTTATTCACATCTTCTTCAACAAACCGAAGCACCAAGGGAAGCAGATTCAACCATGGGTGATGAGTCTCTAGACTCAATGGACTTGGAAGACGACTTGCCATTGAGGCATTACACGAGGCGATCTCCACGCGCTAACACTTCCATGTCACCCATCAATGAACAAGGTACCCTGGAGCCTTCAAAGGAAAAGTGGTTTTGGTCTCGCCTTCGAGGGAAGAAGAAGACTTGAAGTACTTCTTGTAATAGATTAGTCGGTAATGTAATAGACATTTTAGTTGCTACACTTAGTATTTGATCAAATCTCTTGTGCTACACTATGTACTTGACATTTTAGCTCTAATAGACAATGGCTTGTTTTGTTTCCAATTTGCGTTGTTGAGAACGATGTGGTTTAAGTGAACATTGCAGGTGGATGTAAATAGCTTAGTATGTGGGTGAGAATGGAAGACTTGCGTGCTTTTGTAAAAAAAAAAAAAAAACTAGACTGCGTAGACACGCCACTATGAATGGCGGGTCTCTTCCCTATAACACGCCATACGTAATGACGTGTTTCCTTTTGTGCATTTTCCAGAAGTTCCTGGAATGGGCTTGAAAAATTTCCTGTATGGACACGCCATTTCGAATGGCGGGTTTATACCTACTAACACGCCACTAGGGGTGGTGTGTTTCCCTTTCATGAATTTCCAGTAGCTACTAGAATGGGTTGGAAAAATACTCTGCTGAAACCCGCCATATGTAATGGCGTGTTTCTTTCTGAAGACACGCCACTCGCATTGGCGTTTTTGAGTGTTTTTATTTTTGAAGTTTCTGCCCCCTATATGCATTATAGACACGCCGTTTGTAGTGGCGTGTTTAAGCCTCGAAAAACCCGAGCTTACGTGGACACCATTTTGACAATTACTTTAAAATCCAACCCAGAACGACAATTACTTTGTTTTTGAGCGCCATTTCAAAAAATCGTTCAATTTTTATTAATGTTTTCTTGAATGATTGATTGAATGAATTACACATTAAGGAATTCTCATATTTATACTAATTGACAGCTCATGCCAATTTCCCGCTAATTCCAACAACTTTCTTAACTAATTTTGGCATCAAAAACCAATTCTGTTACAATTTTGTTATTCTATAACAGCTGTGTTGGAGGAAAATTATATGGTAGCTTTTGGATACTTTGATGATGAATTCAATGCTAATTAAGGTATAGATGACTTGAATGAAGCAACTGTTTTCATTTTGCTTATGGATTATATAAACATGTACCGTATGCCTTTAGTAATTTTGTATTTATTGCTTCTGACAATTATGTTACTGCCTTCCCATATTTGTAATCACTTGATCTGTGATTTCTGTATCTTTGTATTTCCTGGAGTTTTGGACATTTTTAGTCATGTATGAAATATGAATCTAGTAGGAAACTCTGATAAGCCTGTGTTTGCCAAAATGCTCACAAGAAATATGATATTAAATTGACATTTGTTAATGAAAGGAACAATGGTTCCTGTATTTCATCTGAATAATATAATCATGTTACAAACATTACACACACTTGGATCAATAGTGAAGGACTTTTAGAAGTCTCAAGTATAAATCCTTAAGAAAGCGATCGTGTTTAAACCGGAGGGAGACTGTTACTAGCCTTGTCAGTCCTACGCGGCTTGAAATACATACGTGATAAATTGAATGGTGCAAACCCAAAACAAAACAAAAACATTACTCATAAAGGAAAGTTTAACCAAGCAAAAGATGATTATGGCTTAGGAGGACAGTTCTCAGGGCGGAAGGCCAAAGGCCCTGCAGAATAAATAACAGCCTGGTAATTCTCAGTCACAAAACTCTTTTTCTCATACCGGAGTGATGCCCCTTTGATACCGTAGTTGATGTTGGTAAAAACATCACAGGTCTCGAGGGGAGAGTCAACCAGCTTGACGGCGCAAGCCTGAAGAGGATGGTCAAGGAGAGGGTCCCTCATGGCAAACCCATCAAGTTTAGCGTAGAAGTAACCTTCTTCAGAAGTAGTAAATGCCTTATAATAGTTAATCCTTCCCGAGTTTTTCCTGCAAATTATGCTGATTGTTGCCCCAGAAATGGGCTCCGCATCCTCGAGACTCCAGGTGCCAGAGTAGTCACAGCTCTGACAGAATACTACTCCTTCCACGATCACATCGGTTTTTTTGTCATATGGCTTGGCTGGCGGGGACGATACTGAGTAATCAGAAGCAGCTACATTAGGGAAGACTAAGGCTAGAAGTAGAACAGATGAAATGAGAAGGAAATTCTGGGTTTTTGCCATTTTTTCTGGTTTTTTTTTTTTCTTTTCTTGATATTGGTTGGTGGGTTATTATTGGATTGAGAAGATTGTTGAGCAAAAGATCTTATTTATATTTGAATTCTGAAGTAATTGGCTAAGTTGATGAATGAAGGTCAGATAGACGTGGGTGCTACTAACGTTGATTGTTGAATGTTAGCTTCTTTTAGATTCTATGTATGGAGATAGACATGCAGGCTACTATTGCTAATGTACTTTCTAGCCTGCACAAATCAGAAGAATTCAACAATCAATGTAAACTAGAGATTATTGTTTACGTGAACTCCACAACTTTAAATATGACCACTTCACTGTTTTTTTCCATTTATGATTTTTGTTATCTAGTACTCTTTAACATGTTACCCATACTCGGTTATGTACTTATGTGTAGGCCTTTAAGGTCGGATTCGTGTGTTTTATGGAAAAATATCATACTTTTGGCTTAAAATGAAATGTCTAAGATGTGGTATCGTATCTGGATGGGGAGCCGATGTAATACGAAGAATTTGAGTATGATAGGTGCCGAACATGCTAAAAGCAAAAGTTTGTTCCTAAGGATATTAGGTCTCATGTGCTCCGTATCTTTTATCAGACAGATTTGAAATTGAGTCGTCTGTGAGATTGAGATAGATACTTAAAGTCGAGGAATTAATCTGGTTGTGTCATACGTATAGGTGTGCTATTCTATGTGGCTCATGGCCGCCTGTCTGCAACATCACATCCTGGTTTGTGGAAAAACAACTACGTGGTGGTAATTTGTAAAAAAAAACACTATGGTAATTTGAAAATCGAGGTGGTTTGCAAGTCTTGCTACCAAATAGCAGTCTCACTTCTTTTATGGATGACAAGGAAACTCGTAGCCATTACCTTGCCGTCTCACTTTTCCCATTGTATATTATGATGTATAGCAATGAAATGAATATAGGCAAATAGGCAATACTATGTTATTATTGTCCTCTGTTTGCCATACAATTACAATACTCCATCGAATCACAGGTAAAGGGAAAGTAAAAAACTGTATACCATACACAATTACAATCTTTTTCAAAAACCAAACTTTGTGCTAGACAAGAAATTAAAATAAAATAACATTAAAAATTAAAATAAATTCATTTACTCAACTCTTTTTCGAGATATATGTACAATCAGCAGTGTACATGAAATATACTGGGTTACCTTGTAGCTTACTCAACTACGCTGGCTGCTCTCCATTGACTGATCCCCTGGATTCGAGTTCAGACCACCAAAGGGGCGATAGCCTTGGGCCCGCCTTCTCCCGATCGATGCCTGTTATCTCCTTGATTGCAGTAGAAACATCTTCCATTGTAGGTCTCAGTTGTGGGTCAGAATGAAGGCAGTTTTTAATAAGTTCACTCACCTTCTCGAGTTGATCCTGTTTGAATCGTCTAAGCATCGGGTCAACCAGTTCTTGAACTGGTTTCTCGCCACTCAAATACTCTGAGACCCAATCATCAACTGTCTCGCTACTCACGACAGTGTGAGGGATACGACCTGTGATCATCTCTAACATCACCAACCCGTAGCTATAGACATTACTCTGAGGGCTAGTTGTTGATGTCCTTAAATTGGCCAAATCAATGGGTTGGACTTGCAAGGCAGCCACCTCATTCCAGAAGCAAAAATCAGAGATTTTCGCTGCGTAATCTTCAGAGAGGTGGATGGAGGCCGAGTTGAGGTTAGGATGAGTAACAGGCGGTGATAGTTGATGCATATGCTCAAGACAGTTGGCCATTCCTGTGGCTACTCTTAGTCTCATTCCCCAATCCAAGTGCTCGGCTTCTCTAACTGTTAGGATAATCAATATGATAACCAGCCATATAGTTGAAAACTGGAATACAGCAGCTTTTTATGAAGAGAGGAATAATTCAATAATCTTGCGACAAGTTTTACGTAATTTTTTTAGCAGCAAACTCAGTTAAGGTTTCTCTTTTGAATAACGATGCATTAAAGAAATATAGGATTGTCAATGTTCGGAAACCACCCATTAGTGTTATTAAGAGAGGTAGGAGTGTAAGGCTAACTGCTTCTAACCACATTGTCATAGGCGAAGCCTTATCAGCCATTGGCTAATGTTATTCTTTTTACCAGTTGGATAAGTAATAGTGTCTCCATTTCCAATGAATCCAAAGACTCGCTATTGTTTGAATTTGTCTGGGATAATACAAAGCAAAGTGGTTCAATGAAATTCTCTATAATGTCATCAAACTCATCATGGTTTCAACACTGAAGTAAGATCACATATATCCAACCTTGTAAGTTGTACCTTAGGTGAAATCCTACAGGGCACTGGGTAATGTTATTTGTCGTTGAACGTAAGGATGAATATTAAAATACTTACCGTGCAAATGCTCAAAGAGTGAGCCATTGGGAGCATATTCGAATACCATCATTCTTGTAAAAGGCTCTTCTTCCTCACAGTAGCCAATGAGATTGATGAAATTTTTGTGGTGCACCTTTGACAAAGTCTCAATCTAGAAAGACACCCGCACATTGGCAAAACAAAGTAGACAATAAGGAGAAGAAACAATACGAAGAGAAGAAGTTTCCATGATAATTGGATCATTAATCTAAAATTATTAAATCCAATCTCACCTTTTTCCTGAACTGTGACTCCAGATTCTTTGACCAGTTCTTCGCGGATGATACAGCAAGAGAAATGACGGCAATTTCAACTCCATTTGAAAGTGTTCCTTTATTAATTTTGCCAATAGAACAAGTCCCAATAACATTGCTAAAATCTTCACAGGCAGTATCTAGCTCAAACCTTCTCAAATTCTGTACTCCTGCAGTTTCAGATTCCAGTGCATCACGCTTTGTGAATGGAACACAAGTCTTATATAAGACGGTCTTACATGTGAGATCAATGTGAGACCAATCCAATTACTTTTACATTCTTCATTTAATTACAGGGTCAAAGTTCTACTCTCTTATACAAGTTTTTGTGAAAGGTTAGACTTATAGCCAGCCATACGGGAAAACTATGCATATATTGCTAGCTTGCTGTTTATCTGAATAATACGAGAACGAAAGGTATACTAACTCCATCCCTAATACATTGTTCTCATGTGGCTTAGGTGATCAACTAACATCATCTGTCCCTATGGATTTCTCCAGATTCAATTTAACAGTCGTATAGTCAAAGCCAACATCGCTTATAAAACAAAGTCGAACGGGGACAATAAACTGCCGGAGGAGTACTGCCTTCACTTAAATATGGTTTAACTTAGCATTGACGCGTAGGATTTCCTTCCTCTTAAAATATTTCAAGGCCAAATGAGACTTTGTATAAGCACCTAGCTTGTGAAGAATATATGATCTATTCTAGAGAAAGGATTGAATGTAACACTTCTGACCTTCTACAAAACTCGGTTTGTCACCGTCCACTCCATCTGATCTATCATAACCTAACATTTGTTTGTCATGTACACAAGTGTGAACATTCTGAACACCATCATGCTTATACAAAGAGATACCCTTTTGTACAGGAAGCTTTGCATACCTGACACAAATGCCTTTTGAAGTTGTCCAGTCAATCCTTTGGGCGAATCTGCCTTATTCCTGACCTTATTGCCTCTCCAGAAGCATACACCTATGGCTAAAGACAAAACAATGAACCCTAATCCTGCTCCAACCCCTACAAAAATTGGTGCTTGGCTCTTTTTTTTAGGAAGAGATGGTGGAGGAGAGGGGACGTTATCAACCAAAGGTGTAGCGAGTTCGGGTGTCTCTGGCGTAGGTGGTGGCTGGGATGAATCCCCGTTACTCGGTGATTGTGGTTTTGATGGTGGTGGTTGTGATTCCCCTTCACCGGTATTGCTTGATAGTAGTGGTGGTGCACTAGTTGAAGACTGGCCATTTAATTCTTGTAGCCTCCTGGAATGTACTACTGCTCTCTTTTCACCATCTTGCCTAACAAATGATGACAGGGATTTGTAAAACCAATAGTTTCGAATATATTCTCATAATAACATAGGTAACAGTTTTTACACTATTTATTTTTCAGTCACATGAAGTTGTTGTAATACCTAGTTGCTGAAGTTATTTCCATCGGAATGGTCAGTTTTTTGTCATTCCCTTGAGAGTCGGATAACAGTGTAAATTTTTCGAGTCGAGAAGATATGTGGCAGGACTGGCCATTGTTGTCTAACAAGCTGCAAATCAACAGCACAACATTTTGATTTCAGAGAAAACAACATTGTAAAAAGAGAAACTTCCTGTAAACTAATTTACTCGGCCTTGAGAGTACAGTGCATTGGAGACTGGAAGTGTCAGACTCAATTCAACTTTTAAGACATTGCGACTCTGTCAAGATTTGGGGAACACAGTTTAGCGGAGACGTCTTTCCAAAAAGGTGTAAAACATAAGTCTTAAGTCTTAACCATTTAATGTTTTTAGAGTGAAACAATGAGAAGTTTGAGACATAAGGCTTAAAACTGTTAAAACTTAAAACTAATCCGTCCCTTGATCTACTTTTGTCAATATGAGTCTAGCTTTTCGTCTCTACTATGAGAAGAGTTAAATTGGTAAGGACTGGGTATTAATTTTATACCCATATTACCTAGTGTCATATCGGGCATGGGTACGGTCTCAGAAACAAAAAGGTCGAAGTAATCAACTTACAGTACAGGGATGTCATATTCAAATTCATGTGGGAGTGGTCTTCTAAGATTGTTATAAGCCAAGTTTAGCAGCTTCAGTTCCTTAAGGACTACAATTTCTCTAGGAATCGTTCCAGAAAAGGAATTGTTCCTTAAAATGCTGCAAAAACAAATGCACAGTGAACATTCATAATCAGAAACTGCTTTGGACTATCGTTGTTTAGAATGTCTTACATTGACTTTATGTACAACAAATGATGAAGTTCAGGCGCAAGTGTTCCCTCAAGACAAAGGTTTTCCAAGTTCCTGCAAATTTCAGGTTGAGCTGTATGAAACCGTTAACATTCTGAAATCAAATATAAAAATAAACGTTTCAGAGCAGGCTATCGGGTGGATCATGGATTGGAATTAGGTAAACACAATTTAACAGCCTACATTCTGATACATGAGCAAGGAACCAACTGGATAAAGGTTCTTCAACTTAAGATTCTTATATTTTCCGACATCTTTTATGACCAAAAAATACGCAAAATGAACAAAGCGAGGCAAAAGAACGCAAAAGCAACAAAAGGTTCATCAGGTGAGTACCTATTTTGTTATATACCCAAACCCATTTTCTAATATTTAACATAATTTTCTAAAAACAACTGAAAAATCCATGATAGAATGCAATAATATATTTCCTAAAAGGCTAAAAATAATGCATCAGTATACGCTACCGCAATTATGAGTCATAGCACAATTCATTAATGGATTTGAGTCATTTGACATCAGACATGTATTTTCATGTGAATGATTCGACATTTAAGTTATTAAGGTGTGCCCTTAAGCCACACATTAGAAAAACCGATTACTCCCCCGTCTCAGTCATTTGTTTACTGTTATAATTTTTTGTGAGTGGTATTTAATCAAAATTAAACAAATGATTAGGACAGAGGGGTATAAGGACACAAGGGAGGATGAGTTACTGACAAGGAAATGACATGGCCATCAGCACACTGAATTCCAGACCACGAACATGGACATGTTTCTCCAATATTTCCATTCCAACTTGTCAAGGCTTCAAATGGATCATTCACCACTCTTTCCTTGAACTTCAACAAAGCCATTCCTTTTTCATCCAAACACAAAAACACATCAACCATTTCATCAAAATCATCGTGTACCAAAGCACTAGTTTATCAGGATGTAGCAGTCTGTCAATAATCGACAGAGTTTACAGGAAATAAAGTGTAAAGTGTAGGGAATCAATATTTGAGGCGATGAACTAAGGTTTAAAATAAACAACAACAGATCCTCATGTGTCAACAACACTGGACCCAAAATAAAAAAAAAATTACGCCAAGAATTGCATCGAATGACAATTAGTTCAGAATAAAAAGAGCGAATCAAGTTTAGTATTAATTTAGAAGCAACAGGCATCGGATAAGGAGTCCATGGCTTCATCGGATATGGAACCATCATCAGTTCATCACTTATGTACTAAAAGCATACATGATATTAAAAAGCCACCAGTTGCGGCGGATCTGTCTAATCTCGATAATTTTCATTATCGGTTATGTGAAAATGGTCCCTTAATCTTTTCTGCAGCGACAGCCTTAGAACCATTGGCTAAATGCTGCCATATCATCAAATACTCATTTATTTACATATCTCCTTCATTTAATTACCCCTTTATATATTTAGAAGATTAACAGATTGTCGTAGTAGGTAACATTCATGTTCGGGTTCAAATTTCGTCAACATCAAATTTAACCAAAGAAAAGCAAAGGAACTAGTAATATAAAGTACATACCTTCATCATTGAGAGACCGAATAAAGGATGCATTCAGCTGAAAAACTCCAATGAAAACCAATATGATGAATCCATTGATGGACCAAAAATCATGCATTTTCCTTTGTAAATTGTTAGATTAAAAATCAAGCCACCATCAAAAGTCCAACTTTATTAAGTACCTACAAATTCAAACAAGTGGGTTAGACCCAGTCTTTAAATTTAGCATTATTTTCACAAGAAACCATTAAACCATCATTTTAACTTTCCAATTTAGAGAAATAAAATGAATTAGACGAACAGTCTAAGATGACTTTGCTCACTCTTTATTTTTAAGGATTCTTGTATTGTATATGAAAAAGTCTCTGAATTTCAAACAAAATGTTTTCAAAGTAGATGTAGTTGTGCAATTTGGTGTAAGAAAAGTATTCCATTAGCAAGAGTTGGAAATTTTGTGTCACGGAAGACTTTGTGTATCAAAGGAGTTGACTTTAACAACTCAATTTAAACAGACCCAATTAACAGAGGAATGTTTGTTTTTGCGCTTATTTATAGTCAACACGCTTTAATACGTTACCGTATGAACTACGAGTCTCAATTATTTGGTACCACTAATTCTCATGTACAACCATCTCTTATATGAATATTGTGAGACGGATCATTTTAACTCATTTTCTAAATTGAATATGTTAAATGGATCAGATGAATAAATGGTTGTAATTGAAAGTTTGGTATAATAATTGACAGTTTTCAAAAATTCCAAGGCCGTTTTGAAAATTTTCATTTCCTCCTTTCTTAATTCACTTTTTTAGAAAAATGGTTAATCTACTCTCCTATTGAAGATCATATACACGACTTTCCTCATTTTTCATCCAGTTTTTTTTTGTTTCATTCTTCCATAATTATCTCAACATATTGAAGAAGAGATGAGGAGGAACACAGTACCAAGAAAAAGAACAAGTGAAGGTATGTTTATGTTAAATTTGTATCAGAAATTGGGTATTGTTAAACATTTTTAATTAGATTCCAGATTTTTAATCAATAATAGAAATCAATTTTTTCGAGTTGCATGTTCAATTTAATTGATTTTATTTCCATAATTTTCCTAATCAATTGTTTTTTGTGTTGTTGGTGGAGGCTGAAGAAGAAGTTGTTGACAATAATGGTAACGACCTTGAAAATTGTGGTAATAACAGCCCCGAAACCATTGTGGAGGAACTCATTGAAGCAGAACCCATTGAGGCAGAAACTGTTGGCAGCAAAAACTTGTGTTTTATTTGGTCGGTACCAAATTTATTTTGTCGTAGCAAACTATTGTATTTAGTTTGGTATTTTTTTTGGGTACTTTAGAAAACATAAGGCGCTAGAAATTTTAACTGGTTTGGTATTTTTGGGGTATTTTGAAAAACATAAATGCTTATTTAGTGAAGTGATTATTTACTTGGTTTCCTTACCGAATAATGACCACTTTATGATGACCATTAACCATTTTGCAGTGTTTATTAGCTTTTAAATATGCTTATTTTGGAAAAAAAAAACAGACGTTGTATAAATCGCAACTCTGTATTATAAGGTGGTCACTCTGTATGATAGAAGTGGTCATAGATAATGGTATAATGGTCCCTCTGTATTCAATATTAGTCAACATGACCATTTTGTAAAAGTTAACAAATCATATTTAAAAGCTAATAAACTGATCATTAATAACCAATATAATGGTAACATAGCACTGTATATGTGGTAACTAATCATATTATAATGATTACTCTGTATTAAAGAGTGACCAGTTTGCCAAAAATGTTTTAACTTGTTATAACTAAATTTATTTGTTAAAATTACACAAATGGTCACTCTGTATGATAAAAGTGGTCGGAAATCATATCATATCATCATATATCATATATTATATTAAAGCAAATACCAGAAGCCTATTTGATCGCCATATGTCACCACCTATTCATGTGCCATGTGTCAATAACTATTAATACGCCACGTGTCAAGTCCTAAAAAATAAAATATGTCGGGCATGTGGTGTTTTCTGTCGGATTTGTGTAAGCATGATTTGAAAATCAAAAATATATATGATTGTCATATTTAAATGATTGTCATATATGATAATTGCCATATTTAATTGACGACAAATATGGTATACTGGTTTAGAAAAAAAGATATATATTTTTTAAAAAATATCCCTAAGATCAGAAATATTATTCCGTTCATTAACAATATTAACCTTAATTTTCTCCTTAGTTTTCGACCAAATTTGGTGAAATCGGAAACATGTTAATTCCAATAACAATATTAACATTAATTTTCGACTTAAAGGAGTAATTCCGTTTATAATTTTCCGTTTGTAATATTCTGTTTATAATATTCAACTTAAATCAAAAACTTGACGTAGCCTAATCATATGTCACGTGTTAGCTGCTATAATTGTAAATCGTAATTTTAAAAGAAAATAATTTTAATTATAATTATAGACTTATAGTATTATAAATGTTGTAATTGATTGACCTATAAAAAGTAAGTAAATCAAAATCAATGGTGTGATTTTCAAAAATAAGTAAAATTATCCAAGTATCACCTTACCTAATTAACTTATCTTGCCTAAATTTAACACTATGTTCATATTTTAAATTTTAAAATTAATATGAAAACAATGTTATCATTGCAATATTTTAATGCACATTTAAAATTATCTTGATCGACATAAAAAATTAAGAGACAACCCAAAATTAAGAAAATAACAATATTTCCAAAGATACTGCAAAAATTACTCCAAAAACGACCAAAAACTCTCACTTTTTATGCGAATGGCTCAAAATAATACTTCAAAAGATTTTATTTGCTCATTTTTAATTGAATTTGTTCATTTTCAAGTCTTAAAATATGTCTTTTTCCTAACAAATATAACATAATTAATATACTATAAAACTTTTCATAACATAAAAAATAATCAATTATGGCCGAATTATCTCTAATAATAATGTACCTAAATTTATGACAAGTTTGAAACTATCTCCATGAATCTTGCCAATTATTTAAAGCGGATATTTTAATATTCAATGCCTCCAATTAAAAAGTTGACTTCTTCAACTTGAAGGACTCAATCACATATTATTTCCTTTACAATTAGTGGATTACTAGTGTAACACCCGTGAATTTTCACGGGGTTGTTACTAATTTTTAGAAATTAAATTTTTGTACTAAATTTGCGAAATAAGTGTAGCACAGTGAGTTTGATCATTATACGCATATATATAGTTTTTCGACTTTTGGTGTCCCCAGCTTCCTTGATATAAATATTAAATTGAGTTGAACTGTCTAATTCATTAATTTAAAATTTACGATACATGTTTTAAACTATGATTAATATAAAATTTATCATTTTGATTATGAGACGTATTCACTTGTCTTTCGTTGTTGCGTACTATTATTATCTCACTACTTATTCAATTTATATTGTTAGTTTCTTTATAGTTGTTGTATAGCTATTATTTTCTGTAACACCCCTGAATTTCGGCTAAATAAAAATCAACTTTTTAAATACAAACTGGCCGAAAATACAAGGATATTAAAATTAATATACAAAGTCTCTTATTACAAATCTCTTTTTGTACAAAATAAATTAAATTAAATTAAAATGCTTTAAATAAAACTTGACTTGAAATAAAATCCTTTTGAACTGCAGCGGAAGTCACCTGAAATAAAATCAGAAGACATAAAAGACTACCCCCATGACGAGTAGCCCCGAAGGGAGAAAACACGTCAGCCGGAAAGCTGAGTAGCAGATAAAATCTCAATATAATTAGCAGCTTAGTTTTGGTCATGGCGTGGAAACATATACACGTAAAAAGAAAAGAAAAGTAACATATAGTATAATAAAACGCTCCTCGGGTAACTATCTCAACCTCATACTAACTCCTCTCTACTTCCCTGATATAATAAACTCGCTACTGAAATAATTAACCAAGTCCCAGCTCAATACACAATCTTAATCATAACTTTTCTCATTTCTCCATCCCAGAACATACATCTCTAAACTAATTCAGTATCGTATTTTTATCGTCCACCCTAAGACAATGACAAGGGGTGAGTGAACTGGCGGTAAGACCGCTAAACAATATCTCCATCTAAATATCGATTCCAAACTCAAATAACTCAGTAATCATGGTCACTCTGGACCGTAAACATAACTCGGCACACAAGCCCAGTAACTCAATACTAGTAACCAATCTCAATCTCAATCTCAATATTGTCAAAGGTTTAAAGAACTGTGCTCAACACTTAGAGTAAAACTCTAAGCTACTCACCCACGAGTCAAGGCGGAAGGAAACGACAATAAATTTACAATACAGAAAACATATTAACCAACCTCAAAAATCCAATCTCACGTATTGAAATATTAAGCTAAATGCCAACACCATTATTTAATACAATTATTTGTCCATTATCACAGTCAGTGAGATTACTCCTTATCCTAATCGAAAATCATGACATTACAAGTCACCATGTTCAAGTGGTACCATCCGGATTAACTGTCTAACCTCCGATACCTAATACAGTAATACTTATAAACCTCACTTATATTATTATTATCGGCCAAGAAGCAACCTCAAAAGCCAATCACCTCTACATCCTCACGAGGACCCGACATCAACGGTCTTATCCCGAACTCGCCCAATCTCACTGAAAATCTTAGCGATAGAAAATATTATCTAACAATAGCAAATACCAATTAGTAATAGTTCATCCCAAATGACAACACAAAAAAGAGAAACGAAGTATCAATTAGCAAGTAATTCACAAAACCTCGAACAATAATAAGATTAATAGAGCCGGTAGAATCTACCTTAAAACCAAATTAAAAGCGAAATCTATTGAACACAAGGAAACCCGACCATAATTGATAAGGCAGGCGGTGCTACTTGAGAAAGACAAAAGTCGAGGAAGAGTTATTAGTTGTAAAAAAGAAGATTCAGAGGCTTCATAGAAATATTAAGGCTCGCAAGAACCGAGAAGCTTGATGATTATAAACGGTTTATGTACACAGTAGATTGCTTTGTGTAGAATGGATGAATATGATAGCAATAGCCTTTTTGGAATTAGATGACGGAAGAGGATGGCTAGCAATTCGGAAAATAGGGTTTATTAGAAAACTATGTAGTCAAAGATTATAAATTGGACGAAGTAAGTTGGGCTTTTGAAATTGAACTAATAATTCAGTCCATGTAAGCATAAGTAGTCATAGAAACATAGTTATAAATCAAAACATATACAATGAAAATAAGTTAATCAAATAAGTTTAAGACAATTATAAATATTTAGGACCAAAATATTTGGGATATTACAATCTTCCCCTCTTAAAATGAACTTCGTCCTCGAAGTTCGAGTTTAGAAAAGCAAAACTAGTTTAAAAATTTAACTGGTGTTATAATCCACCCTCCTTAAAAATAAAGTTCGTCCTCGAACTTAAAAATTCAAAACAAAATTACTATTTTTTTTTCAGTTCGAAATATTAGGAAAAGTTGTAAAAGTGTAAACAGGCGGTGATATGATATGACGATCTCAACACCTAACCAAGAAAGAACCCTCTCTGATACCAATTGTAACACCCCTGAATTTCGGCTATATAAAAATTAACTTTTTAAATACAAACTGGCCGAAAATACAAGGATATTAAAATTAATATACAAAGTCTCTTATTACAAATCTCTTTTTGTACAAAATAAAATAAATAAAATTAAAATGCTTTAAATAAAACTTGACTTGAAATAAAATCCTTTTGAACTGCAGCGGAAGTCACCTGAAATAAAACCAGAAGACAGAAAAGACTACCCCCATGACGAGTAGCCCCGAAGGGAGAAAACACTTCAGCCGGAAAGCTGAGTAGCAGATAAAACCTCAATATAATTAGCAGCTTAGTTTTGGTCATGACGTGGAAACATATACACGTAAAAAGAAAAGAAAAGTAACATATAGTATAATAAAACGCTCCTCGGGTAACTATCTCAACTTCATACTAACTCCTCTCTACTTCCCTGATATAATAAACTCGCTACTGAAATAATTAACCAAGTCCCAGCTCAATACACAATCTTAATCATAACTTTTCTCATTTCTCCATCCCAGAACATACATCTCTAAACTAATTCAGTATCGTATTTTTATCGTCGACCCTAAGACAATGACAAGGGGTGAGTGAACTGGCGGTAAGACCGCTAAACAATATCTCCATCTCAATATCGATTCCAAACTCAAATAACTCAGTAATCATGGTCACTCTGGACCGTAAACATAACTCGGCACACAAGCCCAGTAACTCAATACTAGTAACCAATCTCAATCTCAATATCAATATTGTCAAAGGTTCAAAGAACTGTGCTCAACACTTAGAGTAAAACTCTAAGCTACTCACCCACGAGTCAAGGCGGAAGGAAACGACAATAAATTTACAATACAGAAAACATATTAGCCAACCTCAAAAATCCAATCTCACGTATTGAAATATTAAGCTAAATGCCAACACCATTATTTAATACAATTATTTGTCCATTATCACAGTCAGTGAGATTACTCCTTATCCTAATCGAAAATCATGACATTTACAAGTCACCATGTTCAAGTGGTACCATCCGGATTAACTGTCCAACCTCCGATACCTAATACAGTAATACTTATAAACCTCACTTATATTATTATTATCGGCCAAGAAGCAACCTCAAAAGCCAATCACCTCTACATCCTCACGAGGACCCGACATCAACGGTCTTATCCCGAACTCGCCCAATCTCACTGAAAATCTTAGCGATAGAAAATATTATCTAACAATAGCAAATACCAATTATTAATAGTTCATCCCAAATGACAACACAAAAAAGAGAAACGAAGTATCAATTAGCAAGTAATTCACAAAACCTCGAACAATAATAAGATTAATAGAGCCGGTAGAATCGTGTTACCTTAAAACCAAATTAAAAGCGAAATCTATCGAACACAAGGAAACCCGACCATAATTGATAAGGCAGGCGGTGCTACTTGAGAAAGACAAAAGTCGAGGAAGAATTATTAGTTGTAAAAAAGAAGATTCAGAGGCTTCATAGAAATATTAAGGCTCGCAAGAACCGAGAAGCTTGATGATTATAAACGGTTTATGTACACAGTAGATTGCTTTGTGTAGAATGGATGAATATGATAGCAATAGCCTTTTTGGAATTAGATGACGGAAGAGGATGGCTAGCAATTAGGAAAATAGGGTTTATTAGAAAACTATGTAGTCAAAGATTATAAATTGGACGAAGTAAGTTGGGCTTTTGAAATTGAACTAATAATTCAGTCCATGTAAGCATAAGTAGTCATAGAAACATAGTTATAAATCAAAACATATACAATTAAAATAAGTTAATCAAATAAGTTTAAGACAATTATAAATATTTACGACCAAAATATTTGGGATATTACATTTTCACTACTAATTTTGTTGTTAATACGTATTATTATTTTACTACCCCTACAACAAATAATGCGTACTAACATCACTACTCAGGTTGTTATCTCTACTCTTGTTGATATTAGTGTTATCTTTATTATTGGCATTATTGATTATAATTAAGGGTTTTTTGTGAGAAATTACCTTATATTTATGTCCATTTGTGAACAACTACCTTACTTTTTATTTTTTGTTAAACACAACCTTACATTTTACTTTTTTGTTAAACCTACCAAAAATATGACTCGGCCAATTTTTGACGATAAATTGGATTTTTTTTTGTTAAAATATTGTATATTGTTCATCTGCTTCCCCATAAATCATTTTTAAAGCCTTTTCCTTAGCATAATATGCCATGAAATAACCCACCTCAATCTCCAATTCTTTTAACAACTTCTTCTAAAAAGTGTTTACCTTTGTCTTAATTGAAACCTCCAATAATCTATGTACCTCTCTGCTAAATAGAGGGAAGTACACTTGCTGTTGTGGTCAATTCAACCACAATTATCATCGGAACTTGGCCTGGGTCATACTTTTGGTAGGTTTTTAAAAAAAATAATATGTAAGGTTTTTTTTAACAAAAAATAAAAAGTAAGGTAGTTGTTCACAAATGGATATAAATATAAGGTAGTTTCTCACAAAAAACCCTATAATTAAATTTACGACGTCATCAATAATGATTTAATTTCATATTGTAAAGATTTTGAAATGTAAATAGAGTTTAAAAGTGTTAACAGTGAATATAACACATATAAAAAGAAAAAAATGATTTAATGTTAGTATCTAATTTAAGCTAAGTCGTGTATATCCGGTTTATGAAATTATGATTTTAAAGCACACATGTACCACATCTGTTCGTGTAGCCGCTTTGTTGGATAAGTTCTAAAGAAAAGATTGAGATGATAATCTTATATTGTAAAATTGTTTGAGATTTATTTTGGAAAATGATATATTTTGAAAGCACCATTTTTATTTTTGGGAAATATTTTTGGATGATTTTCGAGAACATTAATTAGTGGTTTTATAATTAATTTTCGAGAAAATAAACCAGTTTTTATTAGGCTTTGAGAATTGATACCCATATTAATTAACACGGTTAATTAGGTGGTTCTATAACTAATTTCAGTTTTTTATTTGTTTTAGTTTGCTGATGTGGAAAGATGACCAACACGATTTTGCATGATTGGCCAAAACAAAGCATAATTTTTGAGGTTGAATAAGAGAGCTTGAATACTCTCATTCTTGTACTATATTGTGCCACATAGGCAGTTTTACAAGATTCTTTTATATATATATATATATATAATGATACAACCAGTTGTATATATCTATACTATAGATTTGGAGCTTTATACTAAATAATTTGAGCTTATATTTTACGAGTTTTATTGAAAAGAATCCAAGCACCTTTATAAAAATTTAACTCAAAAAATTATATTGAAACTAAAAAATAAAACATATAAGGTCAGTTATATTTTAAATTTAACGCCTAAAAATTAAAATGTAAGTCAAAAATTAATAGTAAAAATCTTTCTTGAATGTTGTAAGATCATCATATTTTTCGAGTTATGAATCTAGATAAACAAAAGTAACTACAATTACTGACCATATGCGCTGCAACTCTTACAAGGTAATGAGCTCAAATAAATTTTAACTTGAATTATTGTTTTCTAAGTTTAAGTTTCTATTTCACAAATAAATGAACAAGTCCGATTTCTTGATAAAGATTGAATTATTTGAGAATTATGATCACTACATAAAGCACACATAAAATTGGTCTCTTTATTAAGAAATCATCTTTGTGATTTCAAATTCTTAATTGATAATCGGAAATTGGTTCGATCAAAGTTGTAAACAAGATGATCAAGCAAATGTCATGTGTGTTGGAGTCACTCATGTAATCTTCAAAGAATTTATTACGCAAAAAAATATCATGAATTAATGTATTTCTATTGTTGTCATTATCGTATTGTTGACAATTATCTCTCCAAGTTATGCCGGAACGAAGTAATTTTTTCTATTTTGATCCTTTGTTTATCTTTGATTAAAATATATTTAAAAAAATGTTTTTTCTAAGTTAAGAAGTCATTTTGGAAAATAAATACACCATTATCTCACGAGATTTTGAATTATGAAGCAATTATTACAACACTTGGAGGATTAATGGAGTATTTCTTTCCTTAAATGACTTCTTAACATGTGCGCATTGGGCTCTCATTGATTTAGATAAAGATTATTATTTGATTCGTATAAATTGATATATATGTTCAATAAATCATCCATTTGATTCATCTTTTTTTGTGCTCTAATCTACTCTTCACAATATTTCTTTTAACTTGGAGTTACTTTAAGTAAGGTTAATTTAAAATATATATACCATACAATTTTACACAAGTGATAATACAACACTAACCAATGATGTCGTCATAACGGTTATGGTTGTATTTACCACTCTTTTGATACTTCATGTTATAAATGCATAGTTGATATTTCTTAAAATGTGGTTAAATAACACCGTACTTGGATGCATGTGATAAGTTTATTATTAAGCTCTAAATATTATGCTTTTATCTTATGTATTTTATATGATCTGTTTTAATTTAAGACGGGGTATTGGAATTTAGAACGTGAAGATTGATATGCCATTGGGGTAGGAAAATCATTTTGTACATCTTTTCCTGGATGCGTATAAGAATGTAAACATTGACATTGACATTGACATGTCCACGGGGTAGGAAAATAACATGTGTTGCATTGTAGTAGTTCCAGTTTGTGTAATAACAATTATTGGGTAAATAAAGTATGAAGTTGCAGACCTCATTGAGTCCTTTCTTGCCGATCATTCGTTTACCTTTGGTTTGGACATAAATGCCAAACAACGAGGAGGATGTCAATTATTAAATAACAAGTGAATCAAATTGAGTGTGAAGTATCAAATTATTTATCAAAGATATTCTTAATATATACAGACACACAATTGATTGAGACACCCAAAATAGATTAAGTAAACAGATGAGTGACAGAAAGAGAGTCTCATATAAGGAGTTATCCATTTTTTTTACTTAATTCGAGTTCATTTCAAGCTTGGGTCATGACTTTGGAAGTCGGGTGGGGTTATTGTGATTAGCTCAATTATGACAAGTGTAAGTACCGCAACCGCTTATTTTAACCATTTGTCAATAACTTATCAAAATTTGAGGAAAACAAATCATAGTATTTCAAATAAAGTTAAGTAATAACACAAACTTATCAAAAGTGTATGAGTAGTAGACAAAGTGAAATTTTCTAAAATTTAATAATTTGCTAAATCCAAAAGATATGTAATTTATTACTTTTAATAATACTTTCAATTCCACCCGTGCAGTGCACGGATTCAAAAACTAGTTATAGTATAATGGTCACTTGTGTTAAAAATGATCAGAAATTACCAGTTTCGCAAAAATGCCAAAAATTCTTTAAAATGGTCACACTGTATGATAAACGTGGTAACAAATTACGTAAAAGTGACAATGGCTAACTTTTAAGAAAGAATGGACACTAGTTCAATGTCATGAAAGGAAAAAAACTACAAACAATAGCTCAATGTCATGGAAGAAAAAAAAACTTTCGGAACGATGATGGTGTTGCCATTGTGGAGATGTCAGTAGATGGTTATGTTCAATAATATGGTGACATACCACCCATTCACTGTTTTTTTAAATTTAGTTCTCAATTTAGCCTTGTATTTCGTTCTCGTGGTCTAAACTAATCTAGTATCATTAGGATCAAGATCATCTATTCTAGCCGCCATAACTTTTTTCGCCGGAAGTAGTAACACCTTGAGTTGGACACACAAAATATCTCTCGTATTCGGGAGCTTCGAGACTTTTTCTGCGACAAATCCAAACCTAATACCAAAACCCATAGCATTGGTATGAGATTCGTATTTCGAATATAATGTCTCTCATTTAAGTCTCGTCTCCCCAACCAATGAACGAAATAAATCTCCACCTGAAAAATCCACACACAAAAATTGGCCAGTTCATAATAATATAACATGATCACCAGTAACTATAACATGGTCATCTGTACAACATGGTCATCAAAACCAATAACCAGACACTTCAACACAAGTATAGTTCTTCAGACAGCTCATAATAATATAACATGGTCACAAGTAATTATAACGTGGTTATCTGTAAATACAACATGGTCACCAGAGTTTATAAAATGAACTCCATTAATGTCGTTTACAAAAAATGGACAACGGACAGTTACAGACTCAACCTATTTCATGAAAATTATCACATTCTTGAATCTGAAGTTATAGTTATTGCAAAACTAACAAAGTTTAATTGCAAAGCTGATTTTATATCTCTATTTAAATTTGATGGTGAGCTAATATAGACTCTAGATTTTAATAGAGTCATTTTATATATGAGTTGGTTATGATCAACCAAATGTTAACATTTGAAATTGCAACTTGACATATATGATTAAGACTGTAACAACCCGTATTTTTATAAAAGTAATTTTAATAATTTAAAAGTAGTTTACGAAATTTAATAATATTTTAATTATAATTCGTAAGTTTTATTTTAAGAAATGCCGTTAAGTTCCGTCTTAAGTTGTTTAATTTAAGATTTCACGTTTACTTGGTAAATCCCGTTTTAAGTTTTTCCGCTCCTTACATTTTAGAAACCCAACTCAAGTCAATATAAGGACCCCTCCTACCTCCTTCCACGTTACTCCATCCTCCTTCCTCAAAAATAATACAGTAACTTTTGTTCCTCCATTTTTACTCTTTTCATCTTCACAAAATCATCATCCATTTACTCATCTCAACTCCGATTGACGCAAGGTTTTCACCTACGCTTTCCTCTCCTCATTTCCGTTCTTTCTATATCTTTCTTTTTCCGTTTCGTCAAAGTCAATTTCTGGGCTGTTTTGAGGTTTACTCGAAATTACCCTCCAATAACCCGTTTTTGTTGTTTGTAGGTGTCGACTTGGACGACCCGGATAAGGACTCGTACATTGTTCAAGATTAGAAGTGAAGAATCGCTCTCTTAAGGTAACGATAATGAGTAACTCGGCCTTTTGTCTAATATTAGCACTATACATGTTTTTTAGTATGTTTAGTTACTAGAAACATGTTTAGGTTATGTGGATTGTGGTTGTGATGCTGTAAATTAGTTAGTATCATGCTAGGGTTTGATGTTTACATGTTTCTCACATGATTTATGGAGTATTAATAATGGGTAATAGGTTTATGTAGAGAAATGGAGGTTTTACTAATTGGGTATAAATGTTTATGTTTGATCCTTGAATATGAATTTTAGATGATGTATGAGTGTAGTGTATGCTGTAATTTATGATTTTAGAAGTATATGCAAAGTATGGAAACGAATTCTTGAAGTTTGATTGAGGTTTAAGGATGTCGAATTGCGTATTGCTGGGACAGAGGACTCCCAGCCGGTCTGAGGCCGGCGGCCGGTGGACCGGCTGAGAGCCCCATTTGATATTTGTTGTTGTCGTTTTTGTTTTTGCAAAATTTGAGAAAAAGGGTCCCCAGCCGGTGGACCGGCGGCCGGCCGGCCGGCTGGGAGACCATCTTGTGATTTATTGTTGTTTTCGTGGCATTGGGAAAAAGGGTTCCCAGCCGGTGCACCGGCAGCCGGCCGACCGGCTGGGAGTACCTCCTTGTGTTTTTTTTGCATTGTTCACATGAGGGATTAGGGCCTCTCAGCCGGCCAACCGGCAGCCTATGGCTGACCGGCTGAGAGCCCCTGATCGAATTGTTTTGTTCATAACTTATGGTTCGCATGTCAGATTCGATGGATTCTTTTTCCGTATGTCTCATATGCTTATTTGAAGTCCCAAGAAATTGGGCGGCACTTATGTCGGGTTCGGTAATGGATTTGAGGATGAAAGACCCCCCGGCCAGGCAACCGGAAGGGAGACCGGCTCTCGCCTCAAATTAGTTCCCGAAGTCGGCTAAGTGTTTCATGGATGTTTAGAGATGAAATATATATAAGAAATGATTGTAATTCGAGTTTGATTTGTTGTACATCTTTGAGATGACATGTTGTGATTTGTGTAAACCTGTTGTGCGCTGCTATAGTACTCGAGTTCTCACTTGACTGTATTGTGTAGCTGGTTGGCCGTAGTGGCTTGGTCCTCACGGTCAGGTCTTAGATTGTCTGCCCGCCTTCGGGCATATATCGTTCCTATCTAGTTCGGGTCTTGGGGGTGCCTTGTGCACTTGTCGAATCGGGGATCGTAATTCGTTTGCGCTCCGAGAGTCTTGCCAGGTTTAGACTAGGACAGTCTTTTGATGTCGTCCTACCATGGGGTTGTATAGTCTGAGATTGGGGATGTCGTAGTATATAGATGAGTCGATTGTCGGCCTGCTCATAGTAGGGAGAGTCGAGTCGCTTGGATGACCTATCTCTTGTTTGTAGAGTCACTTGGTTGGCCTATAGTTGTTGGAGTCGAGTCACTAGGTGACCTATCTCTTGTTGGTATAATTGGATGTTGAGCATGCTTTAGCTATATTTGTGAATGTATGATACTTGGTTATCTTAGTATTGTTCGTCCAAGGCATTGGACGACTCTTGCGCTAGTTTCGTAAATTGTTTGGATTGAAAGACCCCCCGGCCGGGCAACCGGAAGGGAAACCGGCTCTCCTTCCAAATAGTTTCCGAAGTTGGTTGAGAGCCTTTGCATAGTATTGCATGATGTTATGAAGGATGAGATATTGTTGTATATGCTTCACATGTTTTATATATGTCGGAGTATGTTGGATGTTTTGTTGGGGCTGGTGTCCTTGACAATTAAGTACAATGACTTATTAAATCTCTTTAAGGATCACAAGGGCATACTTTTGTATTATTACCAGTTGATCCACGTTTATCAATAACGGTTGACTTGCTAGATAAGTTTGACGTTATTGTCATACGGATGGCGGTGATCAACTGGTCCCTATACGTCACACCTATAGGACACGTTTGAGAGATGTGAAGGTATGAAAATACAATCACATTTATGCTGGATATGACTAAACAGTTAGTCAGAGGTATTGACTATTAAATTAGTCAATAAGATGTTGAGATTATTATTTAATACGGATTAAATAATTTTAGCTAATACGGATTGCATGATTAATTCGTAAAATTAAATATAAACGGTTATATTTAATTAAATATTGTATTCGCGTATTAATATAAACAGTTATATTAATTTGGGTAATTATACAATATCGTAATTTTATCAGACCATTATTAATACATCGACTGCATTAATATCTGATAACATGCATACGATTTATAAACAAAACCCGCGAATAAAGTTTAGCTAAATGGGTCGAATCACAAATTAGAATAAGGTAAGAGTGGAAAGCCCACTCCTACCCTATTGGAAATTTCGGCCAAAAGAGCTACATAAGGAGGAGGACTCTCCTTATGTCAGAGACTCTTGTTTTCACTGTTTAAACAAATCTCAAGGAAAAATTAGGGTTTTGAGAGCTTTCTTCTCCCAAAACCTCAGATCTCACATCTAAAACCTAAATAGCTCTCCCAATATTGCAAGGCAGTTGGAGAGGATTTCTAGCACACACGGCCACGTCTCATTCTAAGTCTTGGGTGCAAGTTATAGGAGGGAATTTGTGTTAATTCCTGTTCTTAGGCCTTTCGCACAAGGACCAAAGGTTGATTTCTTTTTCATGCTTTTTATTAACTTATGACTATAATCACAATTGTATGTTTCATTATAATCCTGCAAGTTTGGGGCGAATACATGCTTTATTCCCCACAAGTGGTATCAGAGACAGGCCATGAAAATTTTACCTTTGTGTTTTTCGTAAGTTTTAAAACCTGAAAAATCGTCTTCTGCCGCTAAGTCGGTCGATCGACCCCCCGTTGCGGTCGGTCGACCGCCTCCTGCGTGTTTTTTCTGTTTCGACAGTTTATCTTTTGTGAGAAATCGTGTTCAGAAACTCGGTTTCGTGTTTTGTGGTCGGTCGACTTGTTTTTTGGGTCGGTCGACCATTCTGCTTTAAAAAAAAAAAAAAATCTTTTTTTTTTCGTCAGGTGGTCGGTAGACCATTTTTTTCCGGTCGGTAGACCACCCCTGTAACAGACTCGTTTTTTTTTATTTTCCGAAAATAACATGTTTTATTTTCACATGGCCTTTAGTAATATACTATATACGGAAATAGTATATTATTAATTTTGTGAAACGTTTCACCCTCGTTTGATACATATTATTTTAAAACGGTTTAAAATAATAGGATTATAAACTTATTAAAATTAAAGTGGTTAAAACGGTATAATCACATAATTTTAATCCTAAAAGGTGGTTTGGTAAAAATTTGTTAATCATAATAACAGTATTATGTCATGTATGAATTTTAATTTAGTTGATGCATTTTATTTATCGTCTTGTTGAATGCCTTGTGAATGCTTTCAATAACGTATTTATTTTTGCAAACGGTTGTAACTTAGTGTGGCCTTAGAAGATTGTGTCACCGTAATGATGGGACACAGTCTTGCTTGTAATTTTGAGATCTTGAATCTCCGTTTTGGGTTTTTGCCATGTAATTACTTTTGTATTTAAATTAGAATGTATCTAGGACTACTTTTGTAATTTAAATTAGTAATTTTGTGAAGACCGAAGACGGAGACCGGATGCTCACTCCCACTGCAAGGACCAAGATGGAACATCAAGACAAGCTTCTAGGGTCCAACAGTGGATTCCAAGTTGTTTTATGTTTATTTTGATAGGATAGGCCACACTAGGACTTTTATTTACGTTTATTGCATTTATTTTATGCTTTCATCGATAATAGTTTGCATCATATTCCGCCTAAAACCAAACCACCTATAACATGCCTGAAAACTGACTCATGTAGAGGTTACGCGTTAGTTTTCTGTGACAATACAGATGTCACATGTCAAATGCAAAGCCATCACTTTTTTTCATTCATTCACGCAAATGCTAGATATTAGTTCACTTAAAATGGATAAATATAAGTTGATGGGGTCTTCCTTGTATAACCAAAAATTGAGAATAGTCTTTATAAATCAGCCTCCCATGAATCCCTTCTTCGTCGGTAGGCATAATATGGCCCCTTCTACGTCGGGTAAGTGGGAATAGATGATTTATTTTATCTCAACATCATGGTCACTCGATAATATCCAGTGACTGAGATGGACTAATAGATAGGATTTACGGAAATCTATCGACCAAGAGTTCAAACGGTGGAATTAGCCAAACTGTGGGCTTATCAATATACGGAAATTGAGTCTTGGGATCATTTATATAATTCTTGAGGGAGATCAATTATATAAATGCATGAGTCTATGAGTTTAAATTCAATTTAATATAGACTTAAATCACAACAATGAGTTGCTTATATGGTTTTGTTTTATCTTCTTTTCAGTCTAGAACACGTTTAATTAAACTGCTGTATAACTAAATGGCTGGTGAAGACCCAATGCCAAGTGCCAAGCTAGCACGTGAATCCTGGCTAAAAGCCTTCATGGACTCCATGAATCAGTCTACTAGACTGAGGAATGATGGGTCAAACTTCTCTGACTGGGAGGCAGCACTACGGAATGCTGCCATTGCTGACGGAAAGCTCAAGTACTTAACTGAGCCCATTCCGCCACACCCAGGAACTGGAGCTAGAGCTAACGAGGTTCGCGCTCATAGCGACTTCGTCATGGAAGCGGGTGCGATAAAGAACGTACTTATCTATGCAATGGAATCCAATTTGCAAAGACGCTTCATATCCCATGGTGCAAACAAGATTTTCACCACGCTCTCTAACGAATTCTCCAAAGCTCCGAGAATCGTTTCTTATGAGCATACCTGTCGCTTCTTTGAGGCGAAACTCCAGAAGGGCCAAGCTGTTAGCCCACATATTCTCAACATGATTGAGAATATCGAGAAACTGGAGACCCTTACCTGCAAGATCAGTGAGAACATAATCGTTGATCGAATGCTTCATTCACTTCATGATGGGTTCGCCCTCTTTAGGGCCAACTATTACATGAATGACATGAAGAAGACTCCTCATGAGCTCCACTCCCTTCTCGTACAGACCGAGAAGGATCTGAAATTAAGTGGGAGCGTGAAGCAAGATGTTCTCATGATCTCCAGTAAGGGTAAGGGTAAGGGTAAAGCTAAAGCTCAGGGCGACCTAACAGTAGGCAAGCCCAAGTTTAAGAAGTCAGGATTTACTAAGAGTGGGCCAGGTGAGTCAAGCAACTCACAGGGCAAAACAAAGAGCAAGGATACTAGCATGGAATGTCACCATTTCCACAAGACTGGGCATTGGAGGCGCTCATGCCCCGTGTATCATGAGGACATTAAGGCAGGCCGCGTTACTCCTGTTGGTATGTCTTCTTCTTCTTTTATTCACATGATTGAGATTAACCATGCAAGTTACGGAACTTGGGTACTAGATACTGGTTGTGGTTCTCATCTATGTAATCATGTGCAGGGCCTCCGAAACCAAGAACCCCTAATCAAGGGTGAGGTTGACCTGCGTGTCGGGAATGGAGCACGTGTTGCTGCAATCTCGAGGGGAACATACGTAATCCAGCTTCCAAGTGGATTCGAGTTATCTTTATATAACTGTTATTATGTTCCTTGTTTGTCCAAAAACATTATTTCAGTTTCTGCGCTTGACAAACTCGGTTTTTCATTTGTAATAGAGAATAATAGCTGTATTTTCTCCTTACACAATATGATTTATGGCAAGGCAGTTTCCATGAATGGAATTTATGTTTTAGATCAAACCACCGAAATATTACATGTGAATAATAAGAAATTAAAGGTAGGTGACAAAGATCAAACTTACCTATGGCATTGTCGTATGGGACACACAAATGAGAAACGCGTGAAACAGCTCGTACAGAATGGAGCTATCTCGCCCTTTGATTTCGAATCATATGGCACGTGTGAATCATGTCTCATCGGTAAGATGACTCGTATTTCCTTCAAAGGTGTTGGAATGCGCGTTGCCGACCTATTAGGACTCATACATACGGACGTATGTGGCCCTATGTCGATCAACGCACGAGAAGGCTATAGGTATTTCATCACTTTCACGGATGATTTGAGTAGATATGGCTATGTCTACTTAATGAAGCACAAAAGTGAATCCTTTGACAAGTTCAAAGAATACCAGAATCGGGTACAGAACCAGCTGGGTAGAAAGATTAAAGCACTACGTTCTGATCGTGGTGGTGAGTATCTTTCACACGAGTTTGATCAACACCTTAAAGACTGTGGCATCGTGCTACAGTTAACTCCACCTGGAACACTACAATTAAATGGTGTGTCCGAACGGAGAAATCGAACTCTACTCGATATGGTTCGATCCATGATGAGTCACACCGTCGTGCCTGATTCATTGTGGGGCTATGCTCTTTTGTCGGCCGCTCTAATACTTAACCGAAGTCCGTCTAAAGCTGTTGACAAGACTCCATACGAATTATGGAAGGGAACGGTCCCTAACTTGTCCTTTATTCGGGTTTGGGGCTGCGAGGCTTATGTCAAGTGGAGACACGAGGATAAGCTCGGCCCGCGATCGGTCAAAACATACTTTATAGGCTATCCAAAGGGAACTTTTGGTCATTACTTCTACTCGCCAACCGAACAACGTGTTTTTGTTGCGGCTAGTGCGACGTTCTTAGAGAAAGAATTTCTCGCGAACAAGTCGAGTAATAGAACCTTCGAGTTATCGGAGGTTCAAGAACCAACTGCCGAGCAACCATTGGAGGAAACAGTTCCTTCAACCGAGACTGCGGTAGATATTCCTGAGGAACCTAGGAGGTCGGGAAGAGTCTCTATTCCACCGGACAGATACATTGGTATGGTCGAGGAACACGATACAGATGACGTCTTACTCCTATAGGGTAATGAACCCACAACCTATAAAGGTGCCATGACCAGTTCTGACTCAAAGCTATGGCTAGAAGCCATGCAATCCGAGATGGACTCCATGTATGAGAACAACGTGTGGGATCTTGTGGACCTACCTGCAAAGGTACGTCCCCTTCAATGCAAATGGCTTTACAAGATAAAGCATGCCGTGGAAGGACAACAAGATATCCACAAGGCTAGACTAGTTGCTAAAGGTTTCACTCAAGTGCCAGGCTTGCACTATGATGAGATCTTTGCACCCGTAGTCATGCTACGTTCCATTCGGATTATCTTAGCGATCGCCGCATTTCATGATTATGAAATATGGCAAATGGACGTTAAAACCGCCTTCTTAAACGGTTATTTGGAGGAAGAGTTGTACATGGTACAACCCGAGGGTTTTATCGATCCAGCACATCCTAAGAAAGTTTGCAAGCTTAAGCGTTCCATCTATGAACTTAAGCAAGCATCGCGGAGTTGGAATCATCGCTTCGACCAAGTGATAAAAGAGAATGGGTTCATTCGATCAGTCGAGGAACCATGTCTCTATATCAAGTCGAGTGGGAGCAAGATTGTATTCCTAGTACTGTATGTCGATGACATACTCTTGATTGGGAATGACATACCTCTCTTATCTTCGGTTAAAGCATGGTTGAAAAACCATTTCCAGATGAAAGATCTGGGAGAGGCACAAAGAATTTTGGGCATCCGTATCTACAGGGATAGATCACGACGGATGTTGTCTCTCAGTCAGGAGTCTTATATAGATAAGATTCTAGAGAGATTCAGCATGACGAACTCCAAGAAGGGGTTCCTTCCTATGACTCCTGGGCTTCACTTGAGCAAGACTCAAGAAGCTAAGTCATTGGAAGAGAAAGAGCGCATGAGTCGGATTCCTTATGCTTCGGCAATAGGATCGATCATGTATGCCATGATATGCACACGTCCAGACGTTGCATATGCATTGAGTATGACTAGTCGATTCCAAGCTCATCCAGGTGAACAACACTGGATGGCCGTGAAAAACATTCTTAAGTACCTACGGAGGACTAAAGATTGGGGATTGACTTACGGAGGCGACTCGACGCTCTGCGCCACAGGTTACGCAGATGCTAGCTTCCAAACGGATCGAGATGACTCGAAATCTCAGTCTGGATTCGTTTTCACTCTTAATGGCGCTGCTGTCAGCTGGAAAAGTTCTAAACAGAGTGTTACAGCAGATTCTACGACTGAGTCCGAGTACTATGCCGCCTCGGAAGCAGCTAAGGAAGCAATATGGATGCGTCAATTCTTACAAGGACTCTCGGTAGTGCCTAGTTCGAATGACCCAATCACCGTTTATTGTGATAATAGCGGTGCCATCTTCCAAGCTAAGGAGCATAAGTCTAGCAACAAGGCTAGGCATGTACAACGGAAAGCTCATCTAATCAGAGATTACGTGGAGCAAAAGGAGATTTTTGTTGATAAGATCGCTACGGATGACAACATAGCTGATCCTCTCACAAAAGCATTACCACGTGATAAGCATGAAGGGCACATTCATTCCATGGGAATTGGATGTGTTCCTAAGTTGTAGTACTCTTTTATGAATTCATGTAATAATTCATTTTCTCGTGTACTCTATTCAACCTTATTGTTATGATATAAAATGTTTTGTTTTTCATGTGGAATTGTACGCCAATTTTGAACACCACAAAGTGAACTGATTAACATTACATCGTTTTGGTCCTTGATTACCCACTTGAGCTGATAACTCAGGTAATCATTTTGTGACGTTGGTTGATGGTGGGTTCAACGAGCCATAAGTCACGCGGCTGACTGACCAATCACAAAGGCGAGTTATACGAATATCTCGTAGGACACCCCGTGACAACGTTATGGAGTCCTAAATGTTTTATAACATTGGGTGCCTGGTCGTGGATAGGACCTCCATAGTGTTCCTTAGAGTCGAGTCTTTTGACCTTCAACTGTCTCTTGAGATTAAGACAGATTTTGGGTAACTTTGGTTTCTTTCCCACGGTCACCGTAACAGGGGCCAAGAGGATTTTTTCTGGGTTATTTCTTGCTGGGCGATATCGGCAGGATTCGAGTTGAGGGAAATATCCAAACCCTTATCAGGATTTTATCATTTCTCAGGGCCACTCGAGGAGTAGTAACTGAAATGCATGGCCATGCTCGAATACAGATTCGTTTTATCAGTTAAGTTACTCTCTAGTCGGGGAAACCACTCTTGATACAGATCGCTTGTGAGATACGACCTTTGCGAATGCGGATTTGCAAATTGTCTTACATTGAGTGGGAGAAATTTTAAAAGGATATGAGATTCGGTTATCGCACCTACACTTGTACGGACAAGTGGGAGTTTGTTGGAGCTTGTGTCCTCCACATGTAGTGTGATAACGTCATTGCACATACCCTTGTACGGACAAGTGGGAGATTATTGGGGCTGGTGTCCTTGACAATTAATTACAATGACTTATTAAATCTCTTTAAGGATCACAAGGGCATACTTTTGTATTATTACCAGTTGATCCACGTTTATCAATAACGGTTGGCTTGCTAGATAAGTTTGACGTTATTGTCATACGGATGGCGGTGATCAACTGGTCCCTATACGTCACACCTATAGGACACGTTTGAGAGATGTGAAGGTATGAAAATACAATCACATTTATGCCGGATATGACTAAACAGTTAGTCAGAGGTATTGACTATTAAATTAGTCAATAAGATGTTGAGATTATTATTTAATACGGATTAAATAATTTTAGCTAATACGGATTGCATGATTAATTCGTAAAATTAAATATAAACGGTTATATTTAATTAAATATTGTATTCGCGTATTAATATAAACAGTTATATTAATTTGGGTAATTATACAATATCGTAATTTTATCAGACCATTATTAATACATCGACTGCATTAATATCTGATAACATGCATACGATTTATAAACAAAACCCGCGAATAAAGTTTAGCTAAATGGGTCGAATCACAAATTAGAATAAGGTAAGAGTGGAAAGCCCACTCCTACCCTATTGGAAATTTCGGCCAAAAGAGCTACATAAGGAGGAGGACTCTCCTTATGTCAGGGACTCTTGTTTTCACTGTTTAAACAAATCTCAAGGAAAAATTAGGGTTTTGAGAGCTTTCTTCTCCCAAAACCTCAGATCTCACATCTAAAACCTAAATAGCTCTCCCAATATTGCAAGGCAGTTGGAGAGGATTTCTAGCACACGTGGCCACGTCTCATTCTAAGTCTTGGGTGCAAGTTATAGGAGGGAATTTGTGTTAATTCCTGTTCTTAGGCCTTTCGCACAAGGACCAAAGGTTGATTTCGTTTTCATGCTTTTTATTAACTTATGACTATAATCACAATTGTATGTTTCATTATAATCCTGCAAGTTTGGGGCGAATACATGCTTTATTCCCCACATGTTTTACGTGTTACATGTCATTGACAATAGAAGGCTAGGAGCACTCTAGTCACTCCCTACTGACTGTGGCGCACATGTTGTATGTGTGTAGGTACATGAGGCTGTTTTGTAGGGGGTTACGTTGAGGCTAGCGAGCGATGATCCTTCATCGTTGACTTTCACCTATTCGTTAGCTAGACCTTAGACTTACGTTTCAGTATTTTGTGCCTGTAGGGATATGCTATCCCGGTCTGCTTTTGTATCGCACTTATATACTTATTTATGTTTCTTTTCTTCCGCATGTTTTATATTGTTTAGACACCTCGCATGTTTTAGTTATCTCTTCAAAAGTTTTAATTTCGCTACATTTTTGGCATGTTTTGTATGTTTACTTTTACGCTTTCGCGAGGGGTTTTACAGTTGGTATCAGAGCTTTATCGCTCCCGACGCACTCATGTAATCCCCAAACTTAACTTGACCAAAAACTTGAATAATGAATGAGAGATTTGGGTAGATTTAAGGATAAGTGGTAGAATGTTTGTGATTGTTAATTGTTAGGTTAACACTGTTTTCTCTTTTGAAGGATGGTGAGAACCACTGCTGCTGAGAATACCATAATGCAAGCACTTTATCAGTTGCTTGAGAACCAGAGGCGCCAGGCTGAGACTGCTCCTCCTCCTCCACCGCCAGGCAATGATGCCAACCGACTCGGTAGCTTCTCTTGGATAGCATCACAGATGTCCAGGAGCCACGTGAAGACTTATGGAGGCGAAGTTGATCCTGTTGCCCTTTCTGAATGGTTCCGTGAGATGGAGAAAAGCTTTACCATATATTCGGTAGTCAGAGAGGATAGAGTGCGGCTAGCCACTTACTTCTTGACTTTGGAAGCCGATAGGTGGTGGGCATTGACTGGACCTACCTTCACCCTTGATCCGTTATTTGATTGGGATGCCTTTAAGGATAAGCTCGAGACGAGGTTTTACCCTAAAGAGCTTAGATCAGAGAGGCTTAAGGAGTTCATGGACTTGAAGCAGGGAAAGATGTCCGTTCAGGAGTACACCGACAAGTTCAATCAGCTTGCCCATTTTGCCTCGAGATTTGTGAGGGATGAGGCTGAGAGAGTTTACTTCTATCGAGGGAAGTTGGGGCCTCGCATCGAGAGTATGGTCCGCCATGACTCGACTTCTTTTGCTGAGGTTTATGACGATGCTATTTGGGCAGAGAGTTCCATCCGAGCCATAGATGCTGAGACTAAAGCTTCTTCTTCTGCTCCCTTTTCCTCACAGACTTCCTCCCTTGAGAAGAGACCCTTTGATCCTTCACCTGATTCTCCGGTACCTCAGTTTAAGAAGTTTAAGAGGTTTGACCCATCTAAGGTCAAGGACTCGGTGCCTGTACCTAATGCTTATCTGAAATGTTTCAAGTGTCATAAGGATCTTCACCTTGGAGTTGACTGCAACGGCGACCCCTACACCTGCTTTGCTTGCAATAAGACCGAACATTGCTCCTTCGAGTGTCCTGAGAGGAAGGTTGTCGCTGGTAGAGCTGCTACTGCTGCTGGTGCCGTTCAGAGACCGAAGCCCAATGGTACCGTGTACGTGGTGAGTCGTGCTGCAGCCGAGGCTTACCCTCACCTGGTCACCGATATGTCTCCATTGATGTTTTCATTTTGCTGATAAAGCGTTGTCTTGAGCTCAACCTTGTTCTTCTTTCGTGTCTCTCACTGAAATTTTCTCCCTTTAACCGCTTCCTTTTTCTGCTCTTTGTGACTTCTTTGGAATTTCTTTCCTTTTGGGTGGTTTTAAACCTCTTTTGTTTTACAACTTTTATTTGTTCAGAAGTTTAAAAGATCTAAAAGGTTGATTTTAGAAAACTTGGTTTTAAGAAGTTGGATAATTTTACAGCTTTGATGGATTTCAGCGTTGATTTGCCATTTGAACTCGTTATTGGAGACGTCTGATAACCTGTACTATGCCTATCAACATCGGATCGATCTAAATGTTGAAATTTTTCATTGATTTTCACCTTTGCTTTGCCTTCGGATTAGAATGTCAGGTTCTTAAATGCGCAACGAGAACCCCAACGTTCCTTGATGGAGGCTCGACTATGGATTTTACTTCTGAAATTTTTGGAAAGAAATCTAAGTTTTTGTATAACAAGGTTTCTGTGGGAAGTTTTAGTTGTTAATGTTGTCCTTGTAACTGCTTTCAAGTTTCGAGGACGAAACTTTTTAAAAGATGGGGTGATTGTAACAGCCCGTATTTTTATAAAAGTAATTTTAATAATTTAAAAGTAGTTTACGGAATTTAATAATATTTTAATTATAATTCGTAAGTTTTATTTTAAGAAATGCCGTTAAGTTCCGTCTTAAGTTGTTTAATTTAAAGATTTCACGTTTACTTGGTAAATCCCGTTTTAAGTTTTTCCGCTCCTTACATTTTAGAAACCCGACTCAAGTCAATATAAGGACCCCTCCTACCTCCTTCCACGTTACTCCATTCTCCTTCCTCAAAAATAATACAGTAACTTTTGTTCCTCCATTTTTACTCTTTTCATCTTTACAAAATCATCATCCATTTACTCATCTCAACTCCGATTGACGCAAGGTTTTCACCTACGCTTTCCTCTTCTCATTTCCGTTCTTTCTATCTCTTTCTTTTTCCGTTTCGTCAAAGTTAATTTCTGGGCTGTTTTGAGGTTTACTCGAAATTACCCTCCAATAACCCGTTTTTGTTGTTTGTAGGTGTCGACTTGGACGACCCGGATAAGGACTCGTACATTGTTCAAGATTAGAAGTGAAGAATCGCTCTCTTAAGTTAACGATAATGAGTAACTCGGCCTTTTGTCTAATATTAGCACTATACATGTTTTTTAGTATGTTTAGTTACTAGAAACATGTTTAGGTTATGTGGATTGTGGTTGTGATGCTGTAAATTAGTTAGTATCATGCTAGGGTTTGATGTTTACATGTTTCTCACATGATTTATGGAGTATTAATAATGGGTAATAGGTTTATGTAGAGAAATGAAGGTTTTACTAATTGGGTATAAATGTTTATGTTTGATCCTTGAATATGAATTTACGATGATGTATGAGTGTAGTGTATGCTGTAATTTATGATTTTAGAAGTATATGCAAAGTATGGAAACAAATTCTTGAAGTTTGATTGAGGTTTAAGGATGTCGAATTGCGTATTGCTGGGACAGAGGACTCCCAGCCGGTCTGAGGCCGGCGGCCGGTGGACCGGCTGAGAGCCCCATTTAATATTTGTTGTTGTCGTTCTTGTTTTTGCAAAATTTGAGAAAAAGGGTCCCCAGCCGGTGGACCGGCGGCCGGCCGGCCGGCTGGGAAACCATCTTGTGATTTATTGTTGTTTTCGTGGCATTGGGAAAAAGGGTTCCCAGCCGGTGGACCGGCAGCCGGCCGACCAGCTGGGAGTACCTCCTTGTGTTTTTTTTGCATTGTTCACATGTGGAATTAGGGCCTCTCAGCCGGCCAACTGGCAGCCTATGGCTGACCGGCTGAGAGCCCCTGATCGATTTGTTTTGTTCATAACTTATGGTTCGCATGTCGGATTCGATGGATTCTTTTTCCGTATGTCTCATATGCTTATTTGAAGTCCCAAGAAATTTGGCGGCACTTATGTCGGGTTTGGTAATGGATTTGAGGATGAAAGACCCCCCGGCCGGGCAACCGGAAGGGAGACCGGCTCTCGCCTCAAATTAGTTCCCGAAGTCGGTTAAGTGTTTCATGGATGTTTAGAGATGAAATATATATAAGAAATAATTGTAATTCGAGTTTGAGTTGTTGTACATCTTTGAGATGACATGTTGTGATTTGTGTAAACCTGCTGTGCGCTGCTATAGTACTCGAGTTCTCACTTGACTGCATTGTGTAGCTGGTTGGCCGTAGTGGCTTGGTCCTCACGGTCAGGTCTTAGATTGTCTGCCCGCCTTCGGGCATATCTCGTTCCTAGCTAGTTCGGGTCTTGGGGGTGCCTTGTGCACTTGTCGAATCGGGGATCGTAATTCGTTTGCGCTCCGAGAGTCTGGCCAGGTTTAGACTAGGACAGTCTTTTGATGTCGTCCTACCAGGGGGTTGTATAGTCTGAGATTGGGGATGTCGTAGTATATAGATGAGTCGATTGTCGGCCTGCTCATAGTAGGGAGAGTCGAGTCGCTTGGATGACCTATCTCTTGTTTGTAGAGTCACTTGGTTGGCCTATAGTTGTTAGAGTCGAGTCACTAGGTGACCTATCTCTTGTTGGTATAATTGGATGTTGAGCATGCTTTAGCTATATTTGTGAATGTATGATACTTGGTTATCTTATTATTGTTCGTCCAAGGCATTGGACGACTCTTGGGCTAGTTTCGTAAATGGTTTGGATTGAAAGACCCCCTGGCCGGGCAACCGGAAGGGAAACCGGCTCTCCTTCCAAATAGTTTCCGAAGTTGGTTGAGAGCCTTTGCATAGTATTGCATGATGTTATGAAGGATGAGATATTGTTGTATATGCTTCACATGTTTTATATATGTCGGAGTATGTTGGATGTTTTACGTGTTACATGTCATTGACAATAGGTGGCTAGGAGCACTCTAGTCACTCCCCACTGACTGTGGCGCACATGTTGTATGTGTGTAGGTACATGAGGCTGTTTTGCAGGGGGTTACGTTGAGGCTAGCGAGCGATGATCCTTCATCGTTGACTTTCACCTATTTGTTAGCTAGACCTTAGACTTACGTTTCAGTATTTTGTGCCTGTAGGGATATGCTATCCCGGGCTGCTTTTTTATCGCACTTATATACTTATTTATGTTTCTTTTCTTCCGCATGTTTTATATTGTTTAGACACCTTGCATGTTTTAGTTATCTCTTCAAAAGTTTTAATTTCGCTGCATTTTTGGCATGTTTTGTATGTTTACTTTTACGCTTTCGCGAGGGGTTTTACAAAGACACTTTTTTGTAGAATGATAAACTCAACACTTACAGCTAAACGTATTACATGGTCACCAACGTTTATAACATGGTCTCTATTAATATACAAATGGTCAATACTTGCAGACAGACATAAGACATTGCTAACCGTCAGTATTGCAGTCATTCTTGTATGTTAGATGCTCTCTCATATCTGTACCACCATTAAGATTGAAAGGATCTTCATTCTTCACACTAGAAACGACTCCTACAAATGATTCATTGTCTACCATCATTGTGATTGGAAGGATATCACTCTTTATGATAAGTTGCAGCAAGATTTTTCGGGCATCAATGGAGAAGAAAAGAAGAAAACATGATTGTTACACGCATGGGAAAAGTAGCAGCAGTTAGATGCATGTGGAAAGTAGCAGACAATTAGATGCATAGAAAAGTAGTAATGCATGGGGAAAATGATTGTATGGGAAGAAGAAGAGAATGTTTATTAGTAGTAAATGCACTTGTTGGGCAAATAAATATTTATTAAAATATATTATTAAAAGATGGATATCCATTATATAAAACGGGTAAAAGAGACTCGTTGCACGATATTCATTTGTGCAACGGTCTCATAGTTTTTTTGTGATTTTGTATACCTTTGATTAATATCCTCTCCACGAAAAAAGAAAAAGAAAGTAATTACTTAGGCAAAGGAAGTACGTTAATATAGTAGTTTTTTTTAAATATGCTTTATGCGTCCCAATTAATAGCTTTCTATTTATTTTGACACAAAAATCAATAGTAGTAGTTTTAATACATTACAAGTAAAGAGAATATGTTTGTAACACCCCCATTTATTTAAGAGCCTTTAGCAAGACATTCTCAAATAAATAGAACTGTTACCATCTCGGGATGTCCGATGTAGTGAATAACAAAGTAAAACAAACCAAAGTACTTTATATGAATTTGATAAAATTTAAACTTTGATATTACAACAACTACGAGGTCGAAACTTTGATAAAAAAAATAAAAGTACAACTGGGGATATCTAAGTGTGATCTAGCTCTAAGTAAGTCCAAGCCATGTCTCTCTCCATGCCCCAAGCTCCTAATCCATCTGTCACTGACCTGAAAAAAAATCTACTCCCCATTCCGGATGATCGTAGGTGTCACACGAATACACAGGGTCAACCACGAGGTTGAGTAGGAAAACATCAAAGAGACATAAATGGGAACAGATCAGAACACAACTCCGTCTCCATATCACCAGTCATCCACTTCTCCTCCATCACACCACTATTCCCATCACAACACACCTTCCATCACACCACACCTCCCATCACACCACACCTCCCATGGCCATATCACAAGTCCCGTATCACAAGACCCACATCACAAGACCCAATATCACAAGACCCAATTCTCCACTCCTCATCATACAATAATATTCAAGATAGTTAATAACGTCTCAAAAACAACAATACACATCGTATACCAATCTCGTAACAAACGATCAATCTCATTATGTAACATAATGTAAATCACAGTTCATTCCCCTACCTCAATTCGCAGAAAGGCAACCGAACCGCTGCTAGAAATATTCCACTTCGAGCTCAGTTCCTATAAGTAGTACTTAATATCAAATTCTATTCATACGACCACACTACTACTCAATTATTCGATCATGTTCTCATAACCGATTTACCAATAACCCCCTTGTGATTGCACACATATAAACACACCCATATGCTTATCAATTATCATTAACTAGTTATTCATATTAATTATTACTAAACGGTTATAACTTACTATTTATATACTTACTAAACTTAGCATTTGACCAATAAATCACAATAATTACTAAAACATGACTCATATTAATAATAGTAAGATCATTAACCCATTGTCATACAATTGTAAAAAAAATAATAGAATTACCATAAGTATAATATGTATCAACAATAGGAATATTACCTCTACTAATATTTTTATCATGTCATAAAAATAATACCATTGTCAATAATAAAAATAATAGTCAATAATAACAAGATTAGTCTAATAAGCAATGACAAATAATAATATAAAGCAATTTAACACAATAAACCACAATAACACCATTGCTATAATTACCATGTAAACTAATAATAACAATACTAATGATGATAATATTAACAATAATATTAATAATACTAATAATACTCTATTAACAATTAATAACTAAACCCAACAAGCAACCAAAGACGTAAGTATCCATTCGCCAAAACAAACAGTACCGACTTCGCAAAAACCCGAACAGCTTGTCACCACCACGTCAAACACCGCTCCTGACACCAACCGTAACCCCTGGCTTCCCCACTGGCACCACCAGGCTCGCCTCTGAGCCACGGTGGTTCCAGGGAGGGAGTCAGCGGCCATCAACTATGACCCACGACACCAGACCAACGATCACAACCCAGCTCCACCAAACCGTTCCTGTTTTAAACATAACATGCACCCAAACGAAGTTCAACTTTACACCGACACGACACACCCTAATCCACCATGACAACCACCAAAAGAACCCCCTGGCTACTACCAACATAAAACCCCAAACACCCAGAACCAGCGTGAACAGGAAAGGCATCGAATTCATACACAACTCTAGGTGTTCATATACTCTGTTTTGGAAATAATTAGATTACAAACAACGACTCCGGCATGGTGACTAAAACACCCTTCGACGGTGGTCCTAGGCGACCCTAAACGACTCGACTAAAGTCCAAATACGACCTCTACACATCCCATAGTACTATACATATCAGATCAGACACCAAAAACGTGATTCACGAATGGAATTATCGCATTAAAAGGAAGGGAAACAGAGGAAGAACGAAAATTGCTCTGAACGTACTTACTTCGCTGGTGTTTCGAACAGCCCTTTCACCCTTAGACCACCGTGTAAGGTTCTCCTATGCAGTCCCAGATGTGGCGGCAGTAGTGTCGAGGTGTTTGTTTTGTGTTGATAGGTCAAAATAAGATGTTATTATGGTGTATATATATGACGGCTGAGAAGTGTGTTCTGAATTTCTGATTTCATATAATAGTGTCGTGTATGGGTCAAGGTTTGCACGCAACCCTAGGCCCATTGACATAGCTATTCGGGTATGGGTCAAGCCCTTCACGGATTCCAATACCCAAATAATATGACTAAGATACGGTTTTGTTAAGCATTCACATTAACGACCCGAAAACACAACACATAAAGCACCTCGTTCAACAATATTATTTCGCCTATCATAACCCGTCGCCATCCAATAAAATCAAAATAAAATAAAATAAAAGAAGACGAAATAATAAAAAAAATACGGAGTATTACAGTCTTCCCTCCTTAAAATGAACTTCGCCCCGAAGTTCGCTATTCCGTAACGGTAAGGAAACATATAACAAGCATGAATCAATCACAAGTAGCACTTATAAAGACTTCAAAACACGAAATGTTACATTCTACCCTCGTTAAGAAAACTTTGTCCTCAAAGTTCAACGCATAACTAAGTTAAAAGATACTTCACAAATCACATTATAATGCATAACAGAAATAAACCGGATTATTAGTATATTCGAACAATCACGACATATAAATTTTCCATGCTGTAACAACTAGTCATAACGTAAATCACCAAGATTTTACAATCCTATCCTCCTTAAAACATGGTTACGTCCTCGTAACCCCATTATAAGAATTCCAGCACATTACTCCGTCCTACTCATTATCCTATCTCATACAATCTCATTCTAAGTGACCACGTATTGTATTATCATTGTCGAATCTAAGACCAAGGACAAGGGTGAGTGAACTGGCGGAATAAACTGTGAATCAGTACTTCATCTCAATATCGATTTCAAACTCATTCTACAACTCAATCACCAAGGTCACACTGGACCATAAACACAATATGGCACCACGGCCAGATAACTTATAACTCGGTACCAATGACCAATTCTCATCTCAATTTTAATATCAATATTATCACATATTCCATTAAAGGAACCGCTCAACATTTATGGAATAACTTTAAGCTACTCACCCACAAGTCAAGGTCAAAGAATGCGACAACTTGATAAAACACCGAACTGAAACCTTAATCTCAATACAACATTATCATAAATAACTCAGCTAATCAATTAGCAGAAGTTTACCCACCTTACGCTCAACCCATCTCACCAACAAAAAGGATTATCTAATCAACAAGGAAATGAACTGTCAACATGAGAGAATACTTACTAATATTCGACTTAAATGAGTACTCATAAGAACCAATAGCAATTATCATGTTATCATATAACCTCGAGCAAGGACAAGGGTATAAGGGTCGGTAGCAATCGTGTTACGCGGTAAAATAGCATCAGGGTAGTTAATACTTACATACTATTGGAATTTTAACACAAAAATCAATATATTCACAACAATGTAGATAATCAAGAAACTCAGTGTTCGTAATTGACAAATTAAAACATTTCATGTTCGTTATCATATTATAGAAAGATATAAGGCAAAATTTGTCAACGTAGTTAAACATGGAACACGGACATACTTCACAAGATATACACAAATCATGGACTAACGAGACCGCTTAACATATCTAGGTATTAATAAGTTAACAAGGTCACTTAGGTATAACTCAACTTACATCATTTATCATGAGGCTATTATTATACATGATTTGCACAGTAAGAGTTTTATACAATGCGCAGCAATTAAATATTCAAACAGGATTTCATCTAGACATAGCTACAGGATTGTCATTTTGCAACTAGTCACCATAATTATCAAACACCAAGCTTAACATGGTTTATCATTTTTTATATTTTGATATGTTTGAGACATTGAGAGGGTTGTTTGTGACAACATAAATACGTGGCAAAGACAATTTCACAACTTACAGCTTGTAACAAGGCTAATACTTCCATAAGTCGTATGTCAATAATTAATAACTTACACCTCGGGATCAGATTCTAAATATAACAACATGCAATTCACTGGATGGTATAACAGTATGCTTGGAAAAGTTATAAAGATTATAATCACAAGAACTAGACGGTGATAAACCATCAACATCCGAAAGAACATCAACCAGATTCATGTTAATCAAATAATCACAATTACATATAACTATTAGATTACTATATCATGTTGATCAACTGACCAGTTAAATTTCATTCTGTCACTTGACAAGACTCCTTTCAGATAAACATGCTTTTGACATCACTTACGAGTAGCACATAGTTATTTGAGGTCGTAAAATTTGACATATAATTGAAACAATTCTATATTAGACTGGACGAAATAACAAAGTTACGCTATCATATAGTGAGGGTTCATACTCATACCATACGCCTATTATTCATGTTACTAAAGTCATATCAGGATATCACGTGGTCACATCACTCAAATCACATTTGATTAAAACTTTATATGAAACTTTTATATCTCACGATTTCAACAATTAAACATTACGCAGCAACTTACCAAATCATAATTAAATAACAGCCTAGCTAACGTGCGACCGATCATAGTTTTCAGAAAGTATAACGGACTAGTTTATCATAGGGAAAGAATCGAATGTATATCTCAAGGAAATTATTTAATACCATTTTCATAACTCAATCGATCTGAACAAGAACTTTACAGCAATTCAACAGAAACTTAGGTAACTTGCAAGAATCACAACTAAATAACAACTCATTAGATTTTACATGGCCTATCATCTTGAAAACGTAAACGCATCTTCTGAGCAGTAAAGGTGGAATTACGCATAACCAATAACCAAGTTTTGGACGATTTCTTTTACACAAGGATGGGTCAAAATAGAACTGTGCCGCAATCATCTAACCATGGTCAACTAAAAGATTTATTTCACTCAGAATATAACTCCTGTTAACACGAAACCAACAGCACTGTAACACCAACTCAGGAGGTTGTCATACATAAGGTTTTCATACACAAATATGGAACACATTTAAGACGACATCCTGTACAAATAAGGTAACATCCAGGAAACTTATTAAAACAATTTGGTTCTTTGCAACTACACATTACTACATCCACACTCAACCTTTCTTATTCCAAACATTGACTATTATTTGAAGCATAGACATCACTCTGTACCATATTAACATTCATTCCTTATTTCAAGTGTAGTTGGCATCAAAATACAGTAAGGGTTTCGAACTGGAAATAAAATCAATTAAATAACTTGATAGTTATACAGGTGTATCCAAGTACGGAAATATAACCTAGGGACTACTACGTATCCCTTATTGATGACAAAATTCATAACGAATTTAAATGTATATAACAGGCATAAAATTTTAAATACGATATACGCAACACATGACTATATACATTTATAGCTTAGAACACACATTTTGCATATTACTAAACATGGATTGCTAAAGCAATTAGTAAAGTAATAAAATCATAAATCTCAAATTCCGATCACATTTGCCTAGTATGCCTATCAGTAAACTCTTGAAAAGTATAAGGCATACAAATAAGAAGTGTCAATCCGGTTCGGTCTACTAGCTTTACCCATAATACTTAACTTGGTTCCACATCTTTTAGCGTCATAACATAGCTGGCTCTACTAACCATACCAGTCAATCATGATCATATCTCTCCTACATCTAACCTCTGAGGTAGTTATAGCTTATGGTGCCTCTATCGCCAACTCATTACTCATAACCTTATACTATATCTCTACCTACGGTTCAGGGGTCAGGAAGCCGCATGCATATCATCATATAATTAATAATTCACAACTCGTGCCATTCATACACTAAAATTTCACTCAATTATTCAAATAAGTTAGCATGCCAATATCAACCATATTCTTTCGTTGCACATCGTTAACCATGTATCACATCATGACTAACCTCATTCCGCCCCTGCAAAACTGTTAGTACAAGATAATTAGGTCACTATATAATCTACCCCACTCTTCAATTACTCTCATTGGGTTCCCGAGACAGAACAGAAAGGGCCCAGGTTTGGTGTGAGGGGCCCCCTAACTCATCCCGTTCCTTTTTGGGGCTCCTATCAGTTCCATCTCGGGGTTCATTTTATTAGACTCTTCCTACGTTCATCATTATTCATTTGGTTAAGGCCTGAGGATCGTTCGCTCTGATACCACTTTGTAACACCCCCATTTATTTAAGAGCCTTTAGCAAGACATTCTCAAATAAATAGAATTGTTACCATCTCGGGATGTCCGAGGTAGTGAATAACAAAGTAAAACAAACCAAAGTACTTTATATGAATTTGATAAAATTTAAACTTTGATATTACAACAACTACGAGGTCGAAACTTTGATAAAAAAAATAAAAGTATAACTGGGGATATCTAAGTGTGATCTAGCTCTAAGTAAGTCCAAGCCATGTCTCTCTCCATGCCCCAAGCTCCTAATCCATCTGTCACTGACCTAAAAAAAAATCTACTCCCTATTCCGGATCATCGTAGGTGTCACACGAATACACAGGGTCAACCACGAGGTTGAGTAGAAAGATAAATAAGACAACAATATAATATACTCCGCACCGATCCAACGCCAAATAAACTCCGCACCGATCACAAGACCCCTTTATCTCCGCACCAATCACAGACCCTTTATCTCCGCACCAATCACAGACCCTTTATCTCCGCACCAATCACAGACCCTTTATCTCCGCACCAATCACAGACCCTTTATCTCCTCAACTCAGATCGTATCACAGAATATCAAATATCATAATATACCAATCAAGTATTAATATAAAGCAATCATGGTTATCATCGATAACAAACAGAGCGATCATTATAACAAACAGAGCGATCATTATAGTTTTCAATAAATCATTCTGCTGGTACTTGCTAATCCCTAGCTAGTGTATTGAATTATATTGATCATCGTTTCTGTTTCCGTTTCGTCGCAGTAGAATCGTTCTAGATTAGCTGCAATTGATTTAGTTAACACTGATCGCGTGTATCATAAGCACCCTGATGCATTAGTTATATACTCCCTCCTTTTTTATATCTTGTTTTTCTCCCTTCTCTAATATATTAGTAGTATTTTATTGAAATGGGAACAACATATGGCTTAGGAGGGAGTAGTACATATATTTGTCAATTTTAACTTGTCATACGCAGCCGGATGGATTAATACACATCAGTATGCTAGTATCATATCAATTTCTATGTCTAATTTTGTATGTGTCATAGCCAACCTGCTGAATTAGTATACATGTACCTCATTTTAGGTAGCTGCTAATGGTTTGTAGAAGTAGATATTTGTTGCTTATTCTAGTGCTTCTCATTGCTAATACTTTGAACCTTATCATGATGGACTTGACATGACTTAGTGCACTTTTAGCTGGGGCTGGCTGCCTTGCATTCAGCTACTTTGTTGGTGCTTGTTATTAGTAGTTTTAATGGATAAGTTTAAAATATGTAGTTTACAATTGCAGACTCGATCGGAACAGTCAAAAGATACTCAGATATTATTTTAATGCGGCATTTTGAAAGTGGTGCTGCTCTTATAAAGTTCGACCCAGGTGGAAAGGTCCCTATATTTAGAAGGTCAACCTTACTTTCTTTATGATTAAACATGTACTCTTGCTGTCTTATGTTGTCTTAATTCTCTCACATAATGCTAGAAACACTATAAATACAGCTCGTAACATGCAAGTTCAAAGATTGTAGCAGACGCTGTCTTTGAAACTAGGCATCTTCCTATGGTCTTTGTAGGGCTGTAAGCCTCTTATAATATATATATATGTATATATATGTATATGTATATATATATATATATATATATATATATATATATATATATATATATATATATATAATATATAATGCAAGCTATTATTCGAGAAGCAATAGGTGTGTACCGAAAAGGCGAGTGTAATTTTTTTTTCTACTCTTATATTGTTTGTTTTAGTAAGGAGGGGTTCATGGAACATTTGATGATGTCCCGGTTAGCGAAGGAAGCGCCAAAGGAAGTCTAGTTTCCGCAAAAGCCCAATTGACAAGGCGGCCTTTACCCATGAAACAAAAATAAAGTAAGGCTAGTAAACCAAGTCATTATTTAACGCAGCAGCAACAGCGGGGATTCCTGTTATAAATGCAGGAGATGGTTCCGGACAACATCCATCTCAGGTTATTACTTTGCTGTAGTTATTCTGTAAACTTCAAAATGGATCGGGGAGACTACTGTATATTGGCCATTGGAAACTAAAACATATGATAAATTTGCTTACCCAGTAGATGACTCATGTAGTTTTCGTCTATGATGGAGCCAATGACTTCCTTCTTAACTCTGAAGGACTGTGTTGTCAGCTGTTTTTCTTATGTTATCTAGCGCATAAGTGTGTATTTTAGTTATTTGTTGCATGATGTTAAGTATCGTAAAGTATATGCTCTGACCTTTTTTTCCGTCAACATAGGCTCTTTTAGATGTGTACACTATTGGAAGAGAGATGGGGAAGCTCAATGGCATAACTGTTGCCTTGGTTGGTGATCTTGGCAATGGGTGGACTGTTCATTCGCTAGCGTATCTGCTTGCCAAGTATAATGATGTTAAGATATACTTTGTTGCGCCCAAGGTGAGAATGAAGGTATGTAGATTGATGTACAACTGTTTTAATGTTTCATTTCGAAGGAGCCACAAACACTATTCTTTTGTTCTGCATTGTGATAAAATAAACTAAAAGAACAGTTTCTTTGTGTTAACAAATGGGGTAAGATTGTGTTTATTTTTTTTACCTCCTTATCTCGTCATTTGTGCTTTATTTTGCGCCGCAATTCTTATTTTGGATGCCATAAAGGATTACCTGACATCAATGAATGTTAAATGGGAAGAAAGTGCCAACCTGAAGGAAGTAGCTTCCAAATGTGCCATTGTCGCCTTGCTGCTGCTGCCCTGCGATATTGCTATGGTACATTGTTATTGTTAATACTGTCGCTGCTCTGCTACAATTATTGTTATACATTGTTGTTGTTGGCACTGTTGAACGTTGTTGTTACTGCTACCCATTGTTTTATCACAGGGATGAGTGCCGGCTGGCTGTCCTGCTCTTATGACTGCTGCAATGCAATCAGTCGTGGTTAGCTCTTACTTCTAACGCTGTCGACTGCTGTCAACTGTTGCTGCTTGATGGTTGCTGACTTGCTACATGGTGCTGACTATAGGTTATAGGTAATTAATTCTTCTCATTTATTCCTTTCTTTGTATTTTGTTATCATTTTGGAACTGTTAAGTATTTAGGCAATGTGTATCGTCTTATACATTTATACATTTATTTATTTCGTGCAAACTTGCACTTAGGTGAATATTATCGGTATACGTAGGATTTACTAGGTTCTTAACCATAAATTGGAAGGAGTTCATTGTAACATGTTGACCATGGTTTATATATGTGTTACAGCAGGAAAAAAATTGAGCAATAAGTTTGCATTTGTGCATCATTATGCATTTCTGCTTGCATTAAAGATTGACAAAGAAGAGGACAACGATGATATTGACAAGATGGGTGCTCGTCAAACGTGAATGGATTATATTAGTTGTCGAATTTGTTAAACTTATTAGTTTATTAGTAGGTAGCTAGTGTACTTTTGGCCAACTTTCTTAGTTAAAAAATACAAATTATGTTGAGATTATTTCTTTATTGGTGGAAACAATTGTTGTTTTGATCAGAAGGCTTGGATATATATTGAATTTGGAACAGCTCCGCTTATTTTGATATCGAATAAAAAGAATGATTATGAGGTGCAATTGTATGTATATGTATATATTTCATATGTATTTCCAAATATAATAGGTACGTAGTAGTAGGTGCTGTATGCAGCCATATTTATTAAAAAAAGCAAAGAAACCGGTCACAAAAAGCAGTCGGCCGTTGTATGAAAAAGTAAAGACACTGGTTGTAGATGGACGTGGTCTCATAATTATATACCAAAGATACCGGTTGTAGATGAGCGTGGTCTCATAGTTATATACCAAAGACATCGGACATAATTGATAACAGGTACAAGTCAAAGAAACCAGTTATTAATAAAAACAAGTTTCTTTAATTGTTAGATAAGACACCAGTTCCTCCAACTGGTTTCTTAACCAAAGACACCTATGACCTAGACACTTGTTATAAACCGGTGTCTAAGGCCTTTTACAACAAGTTTCTTTGCCATATTTTGTAGTAGTGCATGTAAGCCACCCCCTTCGGGAGCTGAAATGACCAAGTGGTCATCGCCCCAGCTGGTAATCGAACCTGAGACCTCTCAACTCCTGCATTTCTGCAAGCTTTAAGGTTTAACTCAGTTACCACTGGACGAACACCACTTGGTTGAAACACTTTCTTATTAACATAAGATAGATTGAGTATTTCACGATACTCTTAGTGCGTCAAATATTTAACGGTATTTGATTGGTAGAGTATTTCAAGGTACTCGAAAGTGAAAATATTTCACGGTACTTGTTGAGTTACAACTATACGTAAGTTGTATGAGTGGGTTTATACTTTTGTAATCTGGAATAGGCACTAAAATTATTAATCGAGAATAGTGGACGTAGGTTTCGACTTGTGAAACTGAACCACTTCAAAATTCGTTGTGCCGTTTTCTTTTGCTCTTCTCATTATTTTATTTGTTAATCGTTTATATCATTTAGTGAAGTTTAAATCAATAAACTTTAAATAATTGATCATACAATCATTTCTTTGATAAATTGAAAAAGCATAAAAAGTTTTTGATACTCAATTCACCCCCCCTCTTGAGTATTATAAAATACAATTTTGTAAAAATCCAGTATAACATAAATAACAACGGTTATGACAAACAAACCGTTGTTAACAACTCTTTAGTAACCGTTTTCATTAACTATTTTCACAATGGTTTTTCTTAACATAAGCGTTGATATATCTTTCCCACCAAAACTACTAACAACGGGTTTAAAACACATAACTGTTGTGATAACCTTCCTGATACACGTCGTTGTGGGAGTGAAAGATAAAATTTATAAAACCAAGCTAAAACTATAGATAGTGATAGCAAGGGTCGAACCACAGAGAGACAAGGTTAATTCTGTTTGCAAACTTTTGGTCTAACGTAAGAACAAATAAAAAGGGGATTTGATTTGGTTGAGTCTAACAGCTATAACGATAAAACGAGTCTAAAACAAGGGTGAAAGATGATTAGGAACTTCGGTTCACCATGGCCAAAGTCAAGTCAAAGGGGGGTAAAGAGCTCCTTATACGCGACCTCAGAAAACGTGGCCCTTCGGTCATTATTCATCCAAAACCTTACGGTCTTCGGGTTTCCTAGAAAAGCACAAAGCTTCCGCTCAAAGACAATTCTAAGTCTATCAATAAACCTATTCCACTAATTTTTCAATCTAGCAGAACGAATCTAACAGTAGAAAATAAGATCGGTACAAAGTTCATGCTACCGGATCTCAACCTAATTTGTCATGGCTCCCCTAATTTTCAATCAGTAGAATTAGCGACTCATAATCAAGAAATTAACACCAACGAATCTAACGAATCCAATATGAGATGACATGTTCAGAAGATAAAAACTAAAGGAGAAATCAATTAAACTAAAATAATAAGAACTAAAGAGAACGAGAATTAAAACAATGAAAGAACGAAATTGCATTAATGCTTACTAAAAGAATGGAATTCGATTGAACAAAGTTGATGATGAAATCCTCACTCTCCCGTCTAATGTGTTTTATCTATAATAAAAAGCTTAAACTAATTCTGTCTTGCGTCCCCTTCTAAAAGTCCCTAGATTACAAAAGAAAGAAAGACAAAATAGAATAAAAAATCTTCTCAGCCCGTGGAGTGGTCGATCGACTGGACATCATGGTCGATCGACCGACAGTGCTATAGGTCTCTTCTTCTGATGTAGCACCTTGGTCGGTCGACCAGTCTAACTGGTCGGTCGACCAGTTCCTAACTCCAGTGGCTTCTGTTCTCCCTGCACGCCTTCCGAGGTAGCGAGTTCAGACTCCTTTCTGTTAGGTTCTTAGTTGCTCATAAACTAAATATATAGTCATACTAACATAATCCTTTAATTAACATTTTAATTAACATATTATTAGATCTTTTACATGCTAAATTAATGCGGAAATAGGAGAAATTTCGAGTCCTTACACTCGGTCCAAATGCAAGCAAGGATGATCCTCCAATGTTCAACAAGAACACCTCCTTTGTGATGCACCAAGACAACCCCTTAATAATCCGATCTCGAGTATGCTAGATCAACAACCGGATTTCCTTAAACAATTCTAATCTCTCTAATTAGAATATTATCTCAATACTACAATTAGTATGTATTATTATCTAATAATACTTAGAGGTTTTGTTATTGTTTTCTCACACTTGAAAACTTGGCTAACTTGGAATGAATACTCATATGAACATCTTTCACATGTTTTTAGTGGGTTTGGGTGGTTGGCCGTGACAAATACATGGGGAGCACCACAATGGTGCTTTTTGTCTTACCAAAGATAAAATTAGAGTGGCTCAAGGGAACACCCTTATTGAATAAGGTAGACATGCTTTTATAATATGTTGGGGTTAATAAATTAACACACAACAACTATATTAACCCATCACAAAACCTGTACCATTAACTTAAAATGAACATCCATTTAACAATTTGTCATTTGTACAATTTCATGTGTGACATGCAACATGTCACAACATAAGGTTAATTGTATTAATTTAAAATACATATTTATCAAATAAATATTATTCTTAAATTAATTAAATCATATTTAACAAAATGACTAGTAATTCATAATTACTAATGTATAAAATGGTCATTTTAATAATCGTCAATACGATTTACAACACTTGTAATAATATACCACCCGATTCATTCTAATTACGATATTTCATAAAATATCGTTTATTGTTTAATAATTGACACGTTTCAATTTTAAACATAAATCTTACAATAAGATTTAACCTCTAATTTCTCGATAAACGAGTTTAAGGAATATGAGCAAATCGTATCAATATACATTTGATCATTTTATCAATTAAGGGAATTGTCCTAAAGGTGTGTCCTAAAGGGATCAACTGACCACCACCGTCATACGACAGTAATGTCAAACTCTAGCTAGCCAATCATTACCGATTAATGTTGGTCAGTTGACTAATATAAATCGTATCATCCCTTGCGCATTCTCGTAATGAGATTTAATTACGTGATCGCACTATTGTTGAGGACACATTTCCCAACAATCTCCCACTTGTCCTCGACAAGTGTGCGTCACCAATTCTCTTGTCCTATTACAATCTCCCACTCAATGCAAGATGTCTCTCTGAGGTCGTACTTGCATTCGATCATATCATGAATGGTTTCCTCGATCTGGAGAATAACTGTTTGACCGGAATTATCTACCATAGATACCTTCCGAGCGTGGCCACGCATTTCCAGTTAACTTCTCCTCGAGTGGCCCTGAGATTTGAACAACCCTGACAAGGGGTGGACAATTTCTATCGCACTACCTCCTTCAACTAGTCACAGTCAGTCATAACCCAAAGCAATCCCATTTAAATCCAGTTACGAAAAGTCGTAGAGAATGGATCAAGGTTATGCCTAAACTGTACCATCTTGGGAGAGTAGTCTTTAGTCTAAGAATTGACTCACAAGAATACTATAGCAGCTCTCGCCACGACCCGGCTATAAAATTTCCAGAACTCTATAAGCGGTCACTATGCCCGACAAAGTGTCTCTTGCAGTCTGCCTATGTGATCGACTAGTCATCACATATGACTCTATGGCACTTGAACTTGCCATCAATCGCCTCACATTCTAGTCGCTTTGAGATGTCACCTCATGTAAGCGGCTAGGGGCTATACTAAGTCAATCCAGTTCACTTATGGGGTTCAATATTGTCTCTCACAACCCATTTGGATTTTGACAAAGTATCTTTTATTTTTTGAGTTATTCATAACTCAAATGACATTGTCATGCAAAAACAGTCAATACTATTTCATTGCATTTAATGCACGATCATCTATTTGTATTAGTGTTTTGCGAATAAACCCTTTTATTCATGATTGCAAAACTTACAAATTTTGGTCTCCTTCCGACTCATATTATCTCACATAATATGATCTTATTTGAGCACATATCTAGAACCCATTCTAGATTTTGAGATTCCTTTCCTGAGGGAAGCTCCCACTGTTATCTTATAACTCGTGACGTATTGATATACTAGAGGGATTAAAGAATCACTCGGAATTATCTAGTCACTTATGTGCTGAAATCTATATTGTAGTTATTTGTGATTTCATCACTCTTATAATTTTTAAACATCTCGGCTATTTCATCAAGGTTATTCAAATCTAACCATTTTGATTTCTAATGGGCGACCTTTTATTATCAATATAATAAAACTTCCCGTAAAGCTCCATCATCTTATGATATTAAGCATTCTGTTCATCTAAATTGAGTACCTCTTATTCTTTACTCTTAAAGAATCACCCATTCTCTCTAAATGGTAGGTCTCAATTCATTAATGAATATTGCTCCCACTGAAAACAATATCCCTCGATTTCTTAAATGAACCTTTCATTTCTCGCATGTTAAACTATTACTTGAATCATTATCACTATCTCTATAGTGATCCATTTATTTAGATCATACCTTCTGACACAACATACCCTACTACAGAAACCCTTAAGGACATCGGTTAATGGACATCAGATTTTTGAAAAATCTGATGTAATTAATTTGCACATCAGTTTATTACAAAAATCTGATGTCCTTATTAAGTAAAGGACATCGGTTTTTATTTCAAACCCATGTCCATAAGGATTGATTTTAATGCACATCAGACTAAATAACAACCCATGTACATTATTTGGTCAAGGACATCAGTTATTTAAATAAACCGATGTTAATTATTATTGTAAAATTACGCGCAAAAAATAAAACCCTCTTCATGCATCTGTGTATTATTATTCTATTATATCTCAGTTTATGAAATTAACCTCAAATTCGTTCGTCGACTTCTACTCTTCTTCATCAAAACCGTACCCTTGCTTCCATCCCTTCATCCCCATCGATCATCAAGCACCATCATCAACCTCAAATTCGCGCAACCACCGCCGCTGTCGTCGTTCGTCATTCAGGTCATTCCTTCATTCAGTTCGTCATTCAGTTCATTCCTTCATACCTTCTTCTTTCATTTATTAGGTAATTTTCTTACTTAAATTGATTATTTTTCTGTATTGTGTACTAATATTTGTTTTGTTTTGTTCCGGCTTGTTTATATTTTGATTCAAGAAGTAAATTGATTGTGGTTTAGGGTTTAGGGTTTAAATTGGGGGTTTTGTTATCAGACGATTGTGGCAACCATTGCTTCTGTTTTGTTATTACTTAGTGAAGTGTTTGTTTAAGTGAATTATTATAACAAGTATTGCTGATGTTCTTGAGTTGTCAGAATTTATTTTAAGGGTTTAAATTGATGTTCTTGAGTTATCAGATGGTTGGGGGTTTAGGGTTTAAATTGGGGGTTTAAATTGGGGGTTTTGTAGTATCAAAGCGCCAGGAGGACGGAAAAGTTGTGACTTGGAAGCTGGATCAGGGAAGGGTGCCCCTTGTACAGGGGTGGATAAGGGACCTGATAAGCGCGCTGAAAAGTTAATGTAGCAGGTGCTACCAATGCGTGTTGGTGGTGCTGCATATGAAATAGAGTAGGAGATGGTGACTTCTGGTGCAGACCTGCTGGAGTATGTATTGCAGGAATAAATGGCAAACTAAAAAAAGGTAATTAAACACAAGTTAAAACTGCTATTGATTTCTTCTATGTTCATTTTGTATTTGATGACGGGTACATTGTTCACTTATTTTTCGTTGGGAAGGTGGTTGGGAAGAAGTCTAACTCTTTGCATACCTGTAGTTGAATGGAGTCATCTTGGAATAGCACGTCTGTTGCACAGCTCGCCTAAATTAGAATCATTAGTAATCAAACTCTCGCATTGTTCTGACACGGTATGCTTCGTATAACTTAGTGTGTTTTTGTGATTTCTTCTATACTTTCTCATATACAGTATACTGGCAGCAGCTCATTGTTGGTTGCATTTTTGAAAAACTTGCTGCACTGTCCATTACTCTGCATTCGTTTTGATTCGCAACATAATTTGATACGGTGTTGCTACGACCTAATGTGTCAAAATCTGACCAGACAAGTTAATCAAAGTGCATTTTATTGCCCTATTGTGGGCATCTTGTGTGACCAAGTTTACTTGATCAAAATTGTTGGTTGCTTCTTCAAGTTCGTCTATGGCGAGTGAATGGTATGGTGGAAGCCCTATTGTGGGCATTCTCATTGATCTTGCCACATAATCTGTAATAATCAAATGAAGTAGAACTAATTAGATTAGATATTGCCATTTAACTTCATAGCAACACAATTGTACAAATCTGACCAGACAAGTTAATCAAAGTGCATTTTATTGTAACCTCGTAAACTTATTTTGATTTTGTTTTGAAAGATTGATAACCAAGTAAGTGAGAATGTGAGATTATTACTTGGATTTGAGATGGATCTTAAGTCCAAAGTATGACTCCATTCAACCAAACACGTACTTGAATATCAGCTCTGATGACGGGTACATTGTTCACTTATTTTTCGTTTGTTAGAAACTTGCAGGAGAGTTGAGTTATACTTATGTCGATCTCCTTTGGAATGCAGGAATGCATCTGTCTCATCTGATGTGCAGATTGGCTCCAAAGGTATAGTAGCAGGAAAATCGTGTTATTTTCTTTCGCAAGTTTGTTATCTGAACGACCGTCTTATTTCTGTAGAAGTATGCCATGACACACCAAATTCCGGATCACATATGGCTCAAAGACCAGTAAGAAGCTCCCGAAATGTTATTTTTAAAGGTACCGCCACTCTGCTCCATTTGAAACACGGAACCATGTCAGAGTAGTGTGTATAATTATCTGTGTCTGAAATCCAGGCAGGAAATCCTACATGCGGACACCATCAAAAGTGTATAATTATCTGTGTCTGAAATAAGGAATTCGATATTCCCTGGAAACAGGGTGATATATAGAATGGCCTATTCTATTTTCCCATATCGAGTTATTGAGTTTTAACTATTTGGGGAACAATATGTTTGCATCAAAGCATTCCAATATGATCAGTCCATATTTTTTTTACATGCATGCCTCTTCGTCTTCATTTGTTCCATTTAGAATCCCTCATATTAATTTTATGAATTATGATGATTTACAGGTTTTCAAACACCAACTGCCATATTCCCAAGAAGAAATCGACGAGGTCAGGGACTTGTGGGCGGACTATTTTCTAAATGCATAGTCTTTTTAGTAACGTAGTATTTTAGATGTCGTCTAAAATGACGCATAACCCTATGTTTGGTTAGTTGATGAATTTGGATAATGTATGAAAGACGACCGACCTTTGTCGTGATTTACTTTGAATTTGATTAATGAAAGACGAACGATTTTGTCGTGATTTGCTATGAATTTGTGTTTGTTTTGTTGATGGTGACCTATAATCTGTTTTGATACGCCAGTCTAAATGGCTGGCATCTGAATAATGTATATTGGTGGTACAAATTACCATCAATAACGGCTTTTTTTTTTAAAAAAAAGGCAACATTAAGGACATCAGACAGTGCATACATATGAAGGACATCAGATGTGAGCTACAGAATGATATGCATAAGAATGAAGGACATCAGATTTATTAAACCCCCGATGTGCATTACCAAATGGACATCAGATGTTAGCTAAAGTCTGATGTGCATAAGGATGATGGACATCAGACTTTTGAAACATCCGATGTGCATTACCAAATGGACATCGGTTGCACAACCGATGTCCTTGACACCCATAATCACTAGTAGAAAAAACCCCTATCACGACGCCTTTATCGTGGCGGTTCTAATAGAAACGCCGCGAAAAGCTCAAAAAATTGGCGGGAGGGAGTTTTTCAAGGTGTAAGAGGTCTATTGTGGCGGTTTAAATTAAGAACCGACGTAATAGAAGTAGATATTTACGACGGTTTCATATAAGAAACGCCACTATAAGTCAATTACGGCGGTTGTATTAACAACCGACGTTAATAACGACGTAAAGTTAATAATACTTGAGAATGTTTTTTTATTAAACAACCGTCGTCATATATTTTTGTGGCGGTTTTAACAATAACCGACGCTAATATCCACTCAAATAATACATCCAAAACGTTTTATTTACTAATAAGTAAACTCCATTAATTTAACTAAGAATAATAATTAATAATAATAAATTCTAAACCCTAAACCTTCAGCACTCATCATCTTCCCCGCGCACCACTATTGAAGTAATCTTCGCTATTTCTCGTGCTTTCACTGGTTTCATCGATAAGATCGGCTCTTCGATTCGTAAGTCTCGTATCGGTTTTATTGCTTCGCAATCTCCAGTTAAAGCTCTGCCTCCAAACAATTATAAGGAGAATATGTGCCGAAAAGTGTTAATGAGGAGGATGAACATGGGGAAGTGTCGTCTGTTAAGTGGCTAAAAGTTATTTTGATTGGTTGTGGCGCGTAGGGTTTAAATGGGGATGAATATTAATTAATTATGGCGAGCTTCTTGCTGTTAAGCAGGTAATACTCATTGTCTTAATTTGATTTTTTTAAGGATTCTTTGATTTTGATGTTGATTTCAAGTTAATTTATCTAAGTTTGATATTGTGAATTATAGTAAGTTTCAATTGCGACGAAGGGTGCCAAGGATAAAACTCAGGTTGGGGATAAGAAATGTTTCAAAGTTTAGAATTGTGTTACAAGTTTCTTGATCTATGATATTATATCGATTTTGGTTTACTAATTTATGTTATTAATAAGAATTGTTATGAATTTGTATGTGTTATAAGTAAGCTGCTAGTGCCATTATTCGAATAATTGTCTTCAAATTAGTGTCTACAATTGAGCATTCAAAGCTGGTAGTCTGCTGTAATGAACGCAACAAAACCAGAAACCCGAAAAAACAAAACACAAGTTAAACTTTCTCCTTATCAGTTGCTCAATCTTTAGTTTCTCTGTCTGACTTAAATTACCCCTGTGCATCAGTGTCTTAATGCGACAGATTAGTTCCTGCTTTAATTCTTGAATCTCAGTGTCATGATATCTCAAATGTTCATCAAAATAGCATTCTGAACATTCAATACAGAGCTCTGATTGCCCAGCCAGTGCTCAATATTATTACACAGCATGCTACTATACACACATTGGTCAGTCAAATGTTGTAGAGTGTCTATATCCATCACACACAGACAGCAAATATCGTCCACAAAGCATCCATGTTTCCTCAATTTATCCTTCGTATTCAGCCCTCCATGCCGGAGCTGCCAGGAGTTGAAAGAATGTTTAGCCAGATTCCACGAATTCCACATTATACTATATCAGCTAACAACATTCTGTGCTGGGGCAAGTCATTGGTAGCCACTTTGATGCCTTTTTAAGCCTGCTTCCTTGTAATGTCTGTGCTTGCCAGTTTTGTCGAATAATTATCCATATCTTATGTAGCTTTTATTTAGTCTGTTCAAGCCAGAATCTAAAATTAGCATAAGTGAGTAATTGATTAGTTTGAATACTCTTCCTCGAGATGGTAATATACTTACCATATTAGGCGAGTATGAAACGATGCTTCAAGTGTGTTAATTGCGCAAAATTATCAAACTTATCTTTTTTTTCTTTGTGAACAGGCTCACATAAAGGAGCTTGAAGAGGAAGTGAAGCTTCTTAATCATCTATCTCATCCAAATATAATTGTAAGCATATCTTCTATTAACATTCTTGGACTTTAATATCTTGCCTTTTATATAAATTTTTAAGTTACGACTCACCAGCAGCTGCACAAATTGTGTAACACCCCAAAAGTATGAGAAGAAAGTTGTCCCACATCGGTAGAATGTGAGACTTGTGATATGTTTACCGCTTAGTAACAAGGCCTTGTACTTTTGGGCTTAAGTGAGGACAAACAACGGGCCCAAAAGTGCACACTCATCTTATTGGGTTTGTGTTACGACGGTGGTGGGTCGGTTTGTTACAAATGCTCCATTAAGATGAGTGTGCACTTTTGGGCCCGTTGTTTGTCCCCACTTAAGCCCAAAAGCACAAGGCCTTGTTACTAAGCGGTAGGTGGAACTTATTATAAACATATCACAAGTCTCACATTCTACCGATGTGGGACAACTTTCTTCTCATACTCTTGAGGTGTTACAAATTGCCATTGCTATGATGAATGATTTTCAGTTGAGCGGTAAGAAATTGAAGGTTCGGCTAAAAAGAGATAACAGACAGAGCAAACCATATTAATTTTGAGGTTGAATCATTGATGGGAGACGGTATGTCTGAATACCGGATTCAATTGTGCACAACACTGCCCTGATTAGAATTGGTTAAGGTATTTATATTTGAGAAACTTGTATTGGTGACTTAGGAGTCGCAATGTAACTTTACCATGTTGTACTTGTCTACCTAATAAACAACTTTTAAGTTCTTCTGCAAACCTGCATATGGAATTTTTGAACAGATCCTTTGAAACGTAATAGTTAGTGTGCAATTATGCAGTCCCTGCTATTTTTTGAGTTATTTTGATAGTTTTGCTTACTTAGAACTTAGAAGGGTCCCAATTTATTATAATATTAATTCATGAGACGTTTAGTTTCGTGTTTGTCAGGGATCCAATGTTCCTTTAGTAGTTAAGTGGGAAGATACAGAGAAACAAAGGCAAGCGGGAAGAGTTCAAAAGGATCAGGTTGGTGATATGAATGACCTATCACAAAATTCATTGTTTGGAGCCATGCCAGTGGGCTATGTTCCCCCATATAAGAGATATGGATATCAGGTTTGTTACCCAATGAATTCAATTAATAAATCACTTTATGTTTACAACTTAATCAAAACAATAGGAGTACTTATCTTTGGTGCTTGAAAAGTTGAAATGTCTCTCTGGCATTTTGCTCCCCTCCTCTTTACTATTATTTAACTACAAGCATAATATTATGTATCAGACGTAGCTTATAAGGATCCTGCCTAAGTCAATTGGCTAGAACTATGTACGTTTTATGAAGAAAATAACGCTCCTCAGAAAGTTCTTTTTATCGCATCCATCTATAAGCCTTTATATAATAGTCCAAACATTAAACCAGTAGCAGTTCTCGGGTATCATCCGCTTTCTTTGGCATCTTGGTCTTTATATAAACAGTGAAGCATAACTTGGCAGCTAGTCTGGCGTAGGCATGCTGGGCACTGTCTAAGAAAATATAATAGCATCTGCTAAGCTCCTTGCAACCGAAGTGATGAAGTCTGATATGAGGTTATAACTGATAAGCTTCGATGAGATGTTAGATATCATACTATCATGCTTATTCAGATAGTATATGGTTTGATTTTTTATTCAGATAGTATAAGGTTTGTTACTAAGGTCCACTTTTTTTTGTCAATGTGAGTAATATTATAAAAAATCAAAAAGATGTATACATGTGGTGAGTGTCTAAAGAGACAAAAAATAACTAAAAACTCATATCACATAATAACTAGTTGATTGCATTTCAGAAATCAAAGAACTCCAATTGTCCCCCACCAGGCTAATAGAATTTCCATGTCTGCAACAGGGCTTATTCTGTACTGTTTAGCTTCTCTGGCACCAGATGTTTTAGACGACAGTATGCTTCTACTCTTATCTTATTTGCAATGATTTCAGGCTTCAACAAAATTGAATGCACTCTTGCATTGTTCCTCTGATTCTATATGAAGTAGTTACAAGCATTCCATAGGATATTATGCATCCAACATTTAAGAGAACCCTTTGCATAATCTGCTCTTAAATTAATGTTGGAATCAAACCAGTGTTCAGTTAATTGCATCACTCTCTTGTTGTATTCAGAATTGCAGAATGGATGATCTTTAGTTTCTTCCTCACTCCCACAGATACAACACTCCTGCTCTTGACAATATCCAATACTGAATAATCTGTCTCGAAGGTTCAGACCTGCATTCTGCAACATAAGCCATGATATAAAGGATGCTTAGGTATGTTCCATTTATTCCAGACCACAGATGACCAGTTTTGAGTATCATTTTTCTTCCTCAACCATTCATAACCACTGTGAACAGTGTATCCTTGAGCACGAGGAGACCAGCTATCCTGAAGGTATTCTCATTTTTTCCTTAACCTTACAAATATTTTTCCTTAACCTTACAAATATTTTTCCTTGTCCAAGTAGCATCTACTGGTGGTTCATAGGTGTGCCAGGGCTGATTTTATCCATTTGATCCATAATCTAGCAGCTTTACTCTGTGATATTCATGGTTTACATCCCAGAGAAAGTTTCTGCACACAACCTCAATACGTTTCTTGGTATGTTTTATTTATCTAGTTGTAGATTTATATTCTTACTAATTGACCAATTTGTTAACTATAGCTTATGGAGGAATCAACCATGTCAACATCGATATTTATGAGATCAAAGAAGAGTGGGCGACCAAATATGTAGCGAACTTGTAGATTAGTTTATCAACTAGAGCGTGTATGTTATTCATGCACTTCAGATGTATTTTTGGTCATAGTGATGATGGTATTGTACGTTGGATGTGATGCAAGATTGATGTACGTTTGTTGGACTTGTATTGTTTGGAAGACTATTTATGTAATTACATTTTTATTAACAGGTTTAATTCTGTTCATATAGCATTTGAAATTATCAAATTTATGGGGAGGTGCAGCTGAAATTTCAGTAAAAATTTTTATTTTTTAAAAAAAATGTATAATTACTACCACGTTTTCTTTAAAACCAACGTAATAAGGTTAAATAAATTCGCTTTTAATGACAGTTTTTCACAAAACAACCAAAGATGTAATTATCTTTAATGGCGTTTTTGGAAGGAAACCGACATTATAACTACATATCTCGGTGGTTCAGTAATTACAACCGTCGTATTAGAAAACATGTTTCGGGAGTAAATTAGCTTTGAAACGCCTATAGTGACGGTTTTTAGAACTTTTAATGACGGTTTAGCACTAAAGAATTGACGTTTTAATTATCTTTAGTGACGGTTTTTGTAAAGGAAATTGACATGATAAATACCTTTCCCGACGGTTCTGTAGCTATAGTGACGGTTTTTAGAACATTTAACGACGGTTGTAAAACAAACAAACGTCGTGGTATATATGTCTATTACGACGGTTTTATATAACAACCACCATAATAAGAGAGTTATAACGACGGCTGTAGAAACTTTATACGACGGTTGTAAACTTTATACGACGCCGCGATATACGACGCACGCGAAACCTCTGAAAACCGCCACAAAAGGTCATTTATGACCGCCACCGTAGGGGTGTTTTCTACTAGTGAATGGACATCAGCGAACTCTACATCGGTTGCTAATCCGATGTCCTTGTCCATAAAAGTCCGATGTCCTTAAGGCTTTCTGTAGTAGTGATAAACTACTGTCGAGGGGACTGAGATGATTTCTCCTTTATTATCTTATAATCGTAGAAAAATCATTATTTCAAGGAATCGGTCTTGTCCCCTAATAGATAGATGATTTCTCCTTTATTATCTTATAATCTTTGAAAAATCACTATCTCATGGGACCGATTTTCCTTCCGAATTCATATGGGGTTTCCCACTGAAACAATGAACACAAAGAACCTTTCTTCGAGTATCCTCCCGTAGTTTCTTCAGTGTCCTCTCGTAGTTTCTTTTGTTATCTTATTTAGGTTTCTTCTTAAGAACCCTTTCAGGAATCTTCTCTAAGATCCTATAGTTATATCATTGGTTTGTAGGTCGAATATTTTCTCCCACTCTATCCTTTAAAATAACCCTTATTTGTACAAGGATAGCTTCTTTCGATTGAACCAATGTTTATAAGTTTATGGTATGACTAATTCATTCTCATTTTCACTTAAAATGATCATCGTATAATGAATTAATATTTTCTCAAAATGATTGAAAGTACCTTCATGTGGGATAGTTCTCCGTTTTTAACCAACTCTTTGATTATTTCATACTTGATCGTATCAATGTTTATTGTGTGATAAAATTACCATTATTCATGTTTTAACAAGGTATGCAATTTATTTGATAAATCAGAACATTGATTAAGAACAAAAGTAGTGACTCGGGTTAAAAACCAAGTCACTAATATCCAAAATTACAACCATTGTTTTAGGATTTTAATCCTTGTCTTACAAGAAAGTAAATTGTTCCAAAATAAAATGCAAAATATGAAAGAAGACGATATGAAAATTAGAGGCTAGCTCTTCAAGTCTTCGATCAATTTGGATGCTACCATAGCCATCCAAGTAAGGAACTTCATGCTTCCTTCTCCTTGCCCTTATCATTATTAGGAGGCGCCCCTTTAAAACAATTAAAAAGCGTAAATATCAACACACTTGTATCATTATACATAAGTTGATAAATGACATGAATTTAAACGAGAATTATTACCTACGGCGGTTGCCTTTCCATTTTTGAGGTCACTTAAGTATTTGGGGCAATTTCGCTTTCAATGACCGATCCTCGTGCAATAATGGCACTTGTCTTCCGATTTTGAAGACGAGGTGGAAGTGCCTTTCGAAAAGGTCTTTTCTTTGGTCGCCTTGGGTTTGAACGTTTTCTTGCCCTTGCCTTTAGAGGCATTCCTTTTGAAGCTCGTTTTCCCTTTCTTTTCGATGTTTAAAACATCCTTGGTGGAACTTTCATGAAGTCCCATGTCCCTTTCGGCTTGGACTAGCATCTTATGCAACTCATCCAATGTCGTCTCTTGGTTTCGCATATTAAAATTCACCCGGAATTGCGCATACGTTTTAACCTTATTGAGCGAGTGAAGAACTCGGTCAATAATAAGAGAGTCGGGAACATCAACATCTTGAGCTTTTAGAGTCTCCGCGAGCTCAACGAGTTTGAGCACATGAGGGCTTATCTTTTGCCCTTCCTTCAACGTAATGTCAAAGAAGGCGGAAGCCGCCTCATATTGGATCACCCTTGGAGTTTGCGAAAACATGGTCGCAAGCTTGGTGTATATCTCATACGATGTGGTCAACTTAATCATACTCCTTTGGAGATCCGGCTCCATGGAGAAGATGAGCACATTTTTAAGAGCGCATGACTCTTTCATGTAGGCTTCATAAGCCTCACGATTTTGAACCGACGAACGAGCGGTCGGTGCGGGAGGAGCGGCTTCGGATAGGTAACGACTCTTATCGTCACCTTGAGCGGCCAAAAGTAATTGCGCATCCCAATCCTTAAAGTTTGAACCATGCTTATCGAGTTTGCACCGGTCCATAAAAGACCGAAGCCATGAAACGTTAGTGAGAGGTGGAGCGTTGGTTGCCATTGATGATGTTGAAAATTGAACTACAATAATAAAAGGAAAAACAACATCATATTAAAATTCGTAATTTAAACTAGAAACTTTAGCAAGTTTAGTTATATATTTACTTAATGATCTCTTACCCAATTAAGTAAACAATCCCGAGACCCAAACCCATACTAATCCGGGCACGGTGTAGCCGATTCAACCCATATCGGTATAATTTGGTGGATTAACCCTTTAATCGGTTCTACTCTTAGAACTCTCGGTCGACAATTTTCTTAAAATTATCTTTAGCCCGAACTTATTGCAACTACGGTTACGAATACTTTCGTTGAGATCAACCAAATTTCAAGGTGTAATCTTATTACCCCACTTACCCAACGTGACAATTTTAGTACCCCGGTGTAGCCGAGCCTACGTTCTTGTGAAGAAGGGATTCATGGGTCCGTACTTTTTGGTAAGGCTAAGTCTCAATATTTATATGTAAGAGATCTAGTCAAATTATTATCTATCTCCGTTTAAGTGAACTAAGTCGGTGAATTATCGATAAAATAAAAGACTAGGTCAATTAAATCGAAAATGCATGAGACGATATATGACGATTTGGCTATGCATGCAAACATATAAAAAGCAAAAATAAAAGCATAAAATAAACCCTAGTATGGCCTTTCCTAGAAAAGAAATAATAAAAGTACAAATTCGGAAACCAACTCCTTTGGTCCCTTGAACTTCACGAGGCACGCACTTCGAGGTAAACACCGTCTTGTCGGAACTCCTTTCCGAATGGCACCGTCTTCAAGGAACTCCGGATTTTACAAAAATTACAACTTTTCTACTCTACTTTATACATTATAAAATAGAAATAAATTACAATTGGGTGATACGAGATCACAAAATTACAACCCAATCGGTAACCCCTTACATTACGGGAAATACCGATTTAAAAACTAAGGCCATACTAAGTAAATTACATAATTCCCAAAATTACGTAAATAAAATCATGACATTCATAATTAAAATATGCAATGCTTATGAATATATGAACTAACATGCAAATCCTAAGCCAAATCGTCCTATTTAAATATCAATAATATAAATAGTTATCGTATACCTCGGTTTATGGAATCGCGTGTTTTAACGTTTAACAACACTATGCATTATATGAAACGGTTTTCATCCTTAAGTTAATCATCCTAACTCTTATAGATTTCAAAATTTAGTCTTACTCAAACTTTGAACATGACTTAACTTAATATATTTCAATATTGATCGGTATTACTCGGTTTTACGGGAAAAATATTATAAAATCCGAAAGAGTCATAAAAATTTCGAAAATTTCAAAATTCAAATTTTGAAAATTCCAGAATGTTCTTAAAATTTCAGAACCCTAAAATATTAGTATTTATACGGTTTTAACATTATTTCGAAAATAATACGTAAAACGAGCATTTTAAGTCGGAAAATTCAATAATTAACTCCATAAATGCAAATAAAATACTAATAACATTTTACACTTTCCAAAACACTTTAAGAACATAAAATGGACAGAAAAATAAATTACACACTGCCCAAGTAGCCGAAATTTTAAATGCATGACTCTTTTTATTTAATTTTAAATTCAACTTTTTAACAAATTAAAATTAAATCAAATCTGAAACTTTTGGCTCCAAAGATTATTTTCGTGATGAACATATCATATATGACTATTATGGGTTAAATTTTTCGGCCATTTTGACAACTATTGCAAATTTTAACGATTTACGTCATATATCGTACGATTTTAACCTTTAAAATTATTTCTCAAGCATAAAATAAGATAAAATTCTCGAAAATTTTATACATGCTGGAAATAATATATATGACATCGTGTTAAATTTGTATGGCCAAATTCCAACTTAAACTATTAAAGTCGAAATTATGTCACTAATTACCCGATTTTTACATTAAAAATCTATAATATTGCAATATTTGAGATAAATTTCTGGAAAATTTAGGATAAATTTTAAATATTGCATGTGACATACTCATAAATTTTTATAGTCAAATTCATAATATAACAATTTTAACCCATTTTTATTCATCTTATTGCATTTTAACCCTTAAAATTCATATCACACGTTTTATAAGTCCATAATTTACGGAAATTCATATTCATAACATAGGATATACATGTGATAACATACTGAAAAATCTCAGCCAGAAGCTTATTTTAACTAGTTTTCCCAAAAATAAACATTTTTAACCATTAAAAATCAATAAAACCGAAAAATAAAATTCCAATGAACAATATTCATGCAAAATATATTCCAAATATTCTAAAAACACTTTAGAAACAGTAGGTATTCATGCTTAAATTATTTCGTGCATATCTTATATCAAACGAAAAAATCAATTTTATTTTGTTATCACTATAACTCCGTAAAAAACGTAAACGGAAAGCATGCAAACAACCTATTGCTCTGATACCAATTGTTAGGTTCTTAGTTGCTCATAAACTAAATATATAGTCATACTAACATAATCCTTTAATTAACATTTTAATTAACATATTATTAGATCTTTTACATGCTAAAATAATGCGGTAATAGGAGAAATTTCGAGTCCTTACACTCGGTCCAAATGCAAGCAAGGATGATCCTCCAATGTTCAACAAGAACACCTCCTTTGTGATGCACCAAGAAAACCCCTTAATAATCCGATCTCGAGTATGCTAGATCAACAACCGGATTTCCTTAAACAATTCTAATCTCTCTAATTAGAATATTATCTCAATACTACAATTAGTATGTATTATTATCTTATAATACTTAGAGGTTTAGTTATTGTTTTCTCACACTTGAAAACTTGGCTAACTTGGAATGAATACTCATATGAACATCTTTCACATGTTTTTAGTGGGTTTGGGTGGTTGGCCGTGACAAATACATGGGGAGCACCACAATGGTGCTTTTTGTCTTACCAAAGATAAAATTAGAGTGGCTCAAGGGAACACCCTTATTGAATAAGGTAGACATGCTTTTATAATATGTTGGGGTTAATAAATTAACACACAACAACTATATTAACCCATCACAAAACCGGTACCATTAACTTAAAATGAACATCCATTTAACAATTTGTCATTTGTACAATTTCATGTGTGACATGCAACATGTCACAACATAAGGTTAATTGTATTAATTTAAAATACATATTTATCAAATAAATATTATTCTTAAATTAATTAAATCATATTTAACAAAATGACTAGTAATTCATAATTACTAATGTATAAAATGGTCATTTTAATAATCGTCAATACGATTTACAACACTTGTGATAATATACCACCCGATTCATTCTAATTACGATATTTCATAAAATATCGTTTATTGTTTAATAATTGACACGTTTCAATTTTAAACATAAATCTTACAATAAGATTTAACCTCTAATTTCTCGATAAACGAGTTTAAGGAATATGAGCAAATCGTATCAATATACATTTGATCATTTTATCAATTAAGGGAATTGTCCTAAAGGTGTGACCTAAAGGGATCAACTGACCACCACCGTCATACGACAGTAATGTCAAACTCTAGCTAGCCAATCATTACCGATTAATGTTGGTCAGTTGACTAATATAAATCGTATCATCCCTTGCGCATTCTCGTAATGAGATTTAATTACGTGATCGCACTATTGTTGAGGACACATTTCCCAACACTTTCTTCCAAGTGTTCCTAAGAGTGCCTATGGGGGACGATTAAAGCTTGATTTAGCTCACTTCCGCTTATTCCTACATTTAAAAACATAGAAATGCCTAAGTAAATTGTTTCGGGAGGAAAAGTAGCTTAAAGCTAACAAATATGCGTAGAAATACGTGCCAAAACTGTAAATAAAGTGTATAGAATATGCACGTATCAAATCTCGCTAAACCAAACCTTGCTTGTCCCCAAGCAAGCACTATGACTCGAATAAAACTTCTAATCGAACGGATTTCATGCTCAGAACCAGACAAAACGCCATGCCTAACCAATTTAATGCAGCTATCAACATCCAAGTAAATTGTCAAAAGCAAACGAGTTGAACATGTTAAGGAAATTTGCTAAACCTTCGACCTTGCAAGACTCGTTCATATCGGACTATCACGGATCACTCATTCGCTCAAACAAGTACAAGGCAAGATATGTGTGAAAGATAGAAGAATGATCAAAATTAAGACCCTCACCTATATACGACCCGTAAGAACATGCCTGCATTCTAACATGAACAAAGTCTCTACAACCGTACACATGCATTCCACCACTGTAATGACCATGACACATGCCGAGGCAATTTGGGATTGTGAGGCTAGGGGTAAGAAAAGGCTAAAATGAATTTGGGAAAGAGGAGTTAAGCCGAGCTAACAACCGTCAAACCAAACTATAAGAAAACCAATTCTTATTCCTGCTTCCAAAAACAAACCAATGCTTAAATTTCATAAGCAAACAACTCACAAGTCCTGGCCTCCATTAATCAACATCATGAACTCCCCAAAAGATTCAAATAAATTATGGGACTGAGAATTGCCAATAGACAAAAGCTTTCAAGCATGCGATCTCTTTCTTTTTTTTTCAAAACTTTCAAAAGTGCAACAACCATGGTCGACCGACCATCAGGTCAAGTCGGTCCACCACCAAATTGTTTCAGAAAGTTTATTTTTTTTTTCTTCTAATTTTGCTTCTTTTCTTTTTTAATTCTTTTCAAACTCAATGCCTTCCTTCCCATCATTTCCCAACAACTTCCAATAAGGACAAAATAGCCAAAAGATCACAAACATTCTCATTATACTATGTTACTAGCTCGGATAGAGTAGACTAATTTTAGTATGTAGCTAGTTTATGGGACAGAAGGCAATTTGACTATGTGAGGTTTATGGGTCAAACAAGAAAGGGGGGCCTCTACCACATGTGTTAACAAACCACACACCCGAATGCATATAGGTACCAAGTAGACTATGCTCATGCTTATGCAAATTTATGTAACATACCTTAAGAGGAGAAACTACTCTCATTCCTACATGAAATCGGTCAAGAATGTCACCGATTTATTAAGCTCTAAACTCAGAAATTTAAGTAGCTTGCCAATAATGAGTCAAGTCTATTCGTTTAGCAAAAATCCAACAAAAACTCGTAAACTATGCAAACGACATGCTTGAAGAAGTTGAAAGTGCAAGGCAATGCAATGAGACAAAATGTAAAGCAAACTCATCATAGAAATCCATCCGTTCCGACTTGACCTATATGCTAAAATAAACATGCATTTTTTTTGAAATTCTGAAATTTTTTGAAAATTGAAGGAGAAACAAATGCAAATAGAAATGCAAGTAAACGTGTGACTAAAATGCAATAAAAGACAAATGCAGATGTGACAAAAGGATGCATATACCCTCCCCAAACCAAAACGCACAATGCCCTCATTGTGCTCAACAACACAAACCAGCATCATAAGATATGGGGAACAATAAGAGCATCAACTATAAGGAAAAAGATTAAAGAAGAAAGAAGGAAGGAACTCACAAAATTGCCTCCCCAAACCGAACGTCGAAGAGGGGAGGTTGAGCAACGAACACTAGTCCTCGGGATCGTACTCGGAACCGCTAGCCTCAGCCTCTGAACCCATTTCGACAAGAACAAGCAGCAAAACTGAAAATCTCGTTGTCTATGGTGATGCTTGCTTCGTAAAATCATGCATTAGAGACAGAAAAACGAAAGGAAAACAGAAATAAAAGAAAAGAAACTTACCTTTGGATGAAGAGATGCAAGATTTGAGCAAAAAGTTAAAGGAAATTGAAAGCAAAAGGGCGAGGGTTGTCGCGGATTTGAGAAGAAACACGAGTTCTTATTTTCAATTTTTGAGATGATGAAACAAGGGGTTGAAAAATAAGAATATAAGCTTACTCTTTTTCGAGACTCGGTTCCGATATCTGGTCGATCGACCGAAGATGCTGGTCTATCGACCGAAGATGCTGGTCTATCGACCGAAGATGCTGGTCGGTCGACCAAAACCTCATTTAACCAAAGTTCCTGTAATATTCTGGAAAAAACGTCATCAGTCGATCAACCTAGCAATGCCGTCGGTCGACTGATGACACTGGCAACTCACTTCAAAAAAATTTCCCAAAGCTCAAATCTAACTAACAAAATCAGTAACAAACAAAACAAAAGAAACTACAACTATTCAACAAAAAAAGAAACTACAACTAAGAAAACGGTAAATTTACTGATTACAAAAGATTTACAACTCAGGTTGCCTCCCGATTAACGCTGTTTTAAGAGGTCCCGCACGACATTTTTACCTCAGTTTGAAGCATCCGATAATGGGTTGAAGTACAATACTTCAACTTTCCCGCCGAATTCATCTACAACATGGAAATGCTTCACATACTGGCCATTAACTTTGAACCTCTCTCCAGCAGAGGTCTCCAACTCAACTGACCCGAACTTTGTAACCGCAGTGATCGTGTAAGGTCCACTCCACCTGGATTTCAGCTTACCAGGAAACAAACGAATACGAGCATTGAAAAGAAGTACCTTATCACCAACCCGGAATTCGCGCTTTATAATCCTCTTATCATGCCAGCACTTGGTCTTTTTCTTGTAGATCCTAGCATTATCATAGGCTAGCAGCTTAAATTCCTCAAGCTCGTTTAACTTTTCTACAGTCTGAGATGGACCGTGGTGACCACCATAAGTAGAGGAGTGACAGGCTTCCAAGATATCATTCACCTCCCACTGAGGCACGCATCTTCAAATAAGACCGTCTGCACATTCCTTGAAAACATACGGATCATCCCAAAAGTACTGTTTTGCATCATAAGCGAACCGCTTCTTCTGTTGCCACGAGAGTTCGGGTGGTATTTTACCTGTCACAGCAAAAGTAGCAAAATCAGCAAACAACGGAGGTGGATAAGAACCTGAACTACTAATAATTAACAAACACTTATCAGGGAAAGAATCATCAATGGGTAATGGATCTTCCCTGTTTGTCAACTGTAGACGGGATAAGTGGTCAGCTACCACATTTTCTGCGCCTTTCTTGTCTTTGATCTCCAAATCAAACTCCTGCAAAAAAAGTATCCACCTCAGAAGCCTCGGCTTCGCATCTTTCTTCATGAAAAGGGTCTTCAATGCTGTATGATCAGTGTAAACAATAACCTTAGAACCCAATAAATATGAACTACAGCTAGAAGCTCCTTCTTCGTTGTGTAATAGTTAACTTGAGCCTCATCCAGAGTTCGGCTCGCATAATATATGACATTCAAATCTTTGTTTTTCCGTCGTCCTAACACTGCACCGACTGCATAGTTGCTAGCATCACACATGATCTCGAATGGGAGATCCCAATCAGGTGGCTGAATGATCGGTGTTGAAATTAGAGCCTCCTTTAACCTGTTGAAAGCTTAAAGGCACTCATCGGTAAACTCAAAGACAACATCCTTAAGAAGCAATTGTGTAAGTGGTTTAGCAATTTTAGAAAAATCCTTAATGAAACGCCAGTAGTAACCCGCATGACAAAGGAAGCTTCTCACCCCTTAACTTTCACAGGAGGAGGCAATTGCTCAATCACTTGCACTTTCGCCTTATCGACATGTATACCCTTATCATAAATCAAATGCCCTAGCACCACCCCCTCGTTGACCATAAACTGACACTTTCCCAATTTAAAACAAGGTTGACATCAATACAATGTTGCATGACTTTATCAACGTTAGCAAATCATCGATAAAAATCATTACCATAAACTAAGAAATCATCCATAAATACCTCAATAATGTTTTCTATAAAATCAGAAAAAATCCCCATCATGCACCTCTGAAAGGTGGCCGAGGCATTACATAATCCGAAAGGCATTCTGCAGTATGAAAAAACACCCTATAGACAAGTAAAAGTAGTCTTACTTTGATCATCTGGATGAATGGGGATCTGAAAGAACCCTGAGTATCCATCTAAAAAAGCAAAAGAACGTGTTAGACGCAAGTCTCTCAGTCATTTGGTCAACAAAAGGGAGGAGGAAATGGTCTTTCTTGGTGGCGGCATTTAACTGTCTATAATCAATGCACATCCGTCACCCTGTCACAACTCGAGTAGGTATTAATTCATCTTTATCATTTTTTACCCCAGTAGTCCCTCCTTTGTTCGGAACTACCTGAACTGGGCTAACCCACTTGGAGTTGCCAACTGTATAAATAATACCTGCATCAAGCAATTTTATCACCTCATCCATAACCACTTTCCGCATCTTCGGGTTCTTGCGTTGACCCTGTCTGTAAGGCTTGTGGCCTTCCTGTAGCTCTATCATGTGCATACAAACATCAGGGCTGATGCCCTTAATATCATCCAAGGAATAATCTAAAGCTTTCATGTTCTTTTTAAGAACAAACATCAAAGCAGAAAGTTGGTCATCATTAAGCTTAGTACTAATAATAACAGGGTACTGCTCAGTATCATCTAGAAAAACATATTTCAGATTAGGAGGAAGTGACTTACGCTCCGGCACCTTTACCTTGACAACATGCACAGAATCAGTTCCAATAGCATAGCACGTATTTACCAGATTTGCATTAGCGAGACTCGTAATCATCTCATCCTCCTCCTTTGTAAGCTCGCGATCCTTTATCGCTGCTTCCAAAACATCCAGCCCTTCAGCATTCTCCGTTGGATTACCTGCACACTCATCTAAAATTGTCAAATCATCTAACGGATCCTTGGCTAAGGATTCCCTCCAATTATGGCTAACATTTCTGTCCACAATATCAATGGAATAACACGTATCATCATCAGTGGGTTCAATTGCCTTGTGGGCAAGACTGAACACAATAGTGTCATCCCCTACCTCCAAGGTTATGATTCCGCGTTTGACATCTATTACAGCCCCAGTTGTGTGTAAAAACGGTCTACCTAAAATGATAGGTATCTGACTATCCTCAACAATGTCTAAAACTACGAAATCGACGGGAATAAAGAAATTGCCCACTCGAACGGGGACATCCTCTAAGACTCCTAACGGTCTCTGGGCGGATCTATCTGCCATCTGAAGGGTAATATTGGTAACCTTAAGTCTACCTATATTTACCCTTTCGCACACAGAATATGGCATAACACTGACATTGGCCCCTAGACATAAAGGGCCTTCCCAATCTCATGATTACCTATAGTGCATGGAATAGAAAAACTACCCAGGTCTTTTAATTTAGGTGGGATGTTACTTTGCGAAAGAACATTACACTCTTCTACAAAAGCAATAGCACCTTGATACACGTCATTGTGGGTATCAAAGTTAAGATTTATAATATTCCAAACTAGAACTAACATAGGTTAGTAGAAGTACGGGTCAAACCACAAGGAGGTAATATCTTAATTGTGTTTTTAATTGTTCAGTCACAAAAATAGGGGGGTTTTGCTGGTGATTTGATGGAACTATAGCTAATAAAGAAAATAATAAAAAGCCAAACTTAAAATTAAAGATGTAAACAAGAGATAAAAGGATGCTAGGATGATCGGTTCACTATAGCTATGATGGCACATAATTCAAGGTAAGTCCGTATTGCAGTCGCGAAGGGGGTATAACAAGTCCTTTCGGTCCGAGTTAATTAGTAGCTCCTTTAGGCCTATGTTACTAGTCCCAAGGTCTCACTAATACTAGGTGTCAACATGATTAGCGATTCCTAAAGTCTAAGTCACATACCTTTCGATCTTAATAACTTAGTTGTCTTAAACCGTTAACTAATGCCCTTCCCTGTCTCTCGATCCACGGGTTGGTCATTACTAAGCATCTAACAACTCTCCTCTCGGTCTCATTGAAAGATATTGCACTTAACGGGGTAAAACAGTTCCGAACAGTCACGAAATTAGTCGACCGACCAGCTACTCCGGTCGATCGACCAATCAACTCAGTCGACCGACCAGAGAAGCCACTTGGTCGACCAAGCGCTGCTACGGGTTGCCCTAAACTACGCCATCCTAACATATGGGGGTTAGCTACTCATAATGCTAACAAAAACAGAAACTATAACAATGAATACAATAAACGACATGATTAAGACGATTAACGGAATTGTAAAACAAGATGAACGATGGTTTAGGGAATCTAATTAACCGGAATAAATTCTAAGTAAACTGTAAATAACTGAGATAAGAATGAAGAATTACCATAACAAAAAGGCAGAAAGAAGAACGGAACGATTGAACTTTGTTGAATAAGAACTGAAAGATTAAACTAAAGAACCGAAACCCTAAACTAAGAAAAATAGAGTGTTTTCTAAAGCTAGGCAAAAACCTAGATCCTCAAACTGAAGAAGGGTTTCATGTTATATAGCAAATTACAAAACCCTTTCTTAAAACCATAACACGATTATGGGCTTTGAACACGTCCTTTAATCTCTCCTTCATAGGTGATGTGGTCGACCGACCATAATAGGCGGTCTATCGACCAACTGTCGGGACCAGAGAAGCTTCTGATCTTTAAATTTTGATTTCTGAAATCTCGCTCATCAGGTGACTTGGTCGACCGACCATAGTAGGTGGTCGATCGACCAAATATCAGGGTACAGTAATGCATTCTGCCAAATTCTGCAGCGCGCGCCGATCTTAAAACAGCTGCCATTTCTTCGTTACTTATCATAATAAAGCGATTCTCACGGCGTTGGAAAGCTAAGAGGATATGCTTTCACCTCCAATTGAAATCACTCGTTTATCAGCTCTAGAACTTGAGATATAACCATTTGAAACATGCTGCAATATCGCGAAGCGAATCTTTGCTTGTTAAAGCTTGTAAACTGTACGCACCCTTGCTCGTGCTATCTTCAGGCCTTGAAATATGCGCTAGGCTTCGTTCTTTCTTCATTCCTTCGTATCATTAGTCATACAAATCACTTGAGGAAGGGTTTGACTCGAAATCGCCTCATTTCCGCATAAATCTACAATAATGCAGAAAAATTCGAAAGTTGACGAAAAAAGGAAAATAATAACCAAAAACTCATAAATGAGCTCTGAAATGCGTGTGAAATGAGGTGTAAAACATCATATAATAGACACGCATCAAATTCCCCAAACCAAACCCTTTGTAACACCCTCATTTATCTAAGAGCCTTTAGCAAGACATTCTCAAATAAATGGAGCTGTTACCATCTCGGAATGTCCGAGGTAGTGAATAACAAAGTAAAACAAACCAAAGTACTTTATATAAAACTGATTAAATTTAAACTTTTGATATTACAACTACTACGCAAAGAATAAAGTACAACTGATAACATCTAAGTATGTGATCTTATTCTAAGTAGGTCCCAAGCCATGTCTCTCTCCATGCCCAAGCTCCTAATCCATCTGTCTCTGACCTGTAGAATCTACTCCCATTCCGGATCATCGTAGGTGTACACGAATACACTGTCAACCTCGCGGTTGAGTAGGATAACACAAAAATATATAATGCAACAATTATGATATGCAAATGCAATGATATGCTCGAGCTCAAACTCAGTCTCAATCACAATCTCAAACCCGTAACACCCAGCCATACCGAACCTCCCGGCAGACTATAATCGGCCGTCGCCGAACACCAGCTCAATAGCTGATAAGACACCAGGCCTGGTCTGCAGAACCACCCTGGCTTTATATCAGAACAACATCTGATTCACATCTTTCTCAGTAACCAATGCATATGCCATGCTCATGAATGCAACAATACTCTTAATCAATCATACTATTAAATAAAGCAATGCTCATGCCACTAATAATAATCAACATCAATCCAACCAAAATCATCATCATATCAATCATGCTTAGCAACCATAATACACAATTTAACACTCATTCAAAACACCTCATAGAGTATAGTGTCAGTGTATCCTACCT